>OZ010590.1:66308537-66326037 GCA_963932145.1 Acanthosepion lycidas | reverse complement strand
CTTAAATACGCTCTGGTGCGGCAATACGCAAGTGAGCGTACGACCATTGAGGTAGTCAGGAAATTATTCCGGCTACAGCAACAGGAAGGAGAGAGAAATGAAGAATTGGGAGAAAGAGTCGCGGGGCTAGCAGCATTAGCTTTTCCAGAATTGGTGACTCGGGACAGTGGCCCTATTCAGGCCTTGTTGGCAGATGTATATATAGACGCGCTGAGCGACAGGGACCTGAGGGGCGATGTTCTGAAGAGAGGACCGGTCACCCTGGCCTCAGCCATAGAAGCGGCTCGGACCAGCGAGCGATTCTGGGATAGGATAAGAGGAGGTGTAGGAAGGAACCACCGGGGAGCCAAGGTAATAATAAAAAGAAGGATCGGGAGCGGATCCAGATTCGGGAGCTGAAAGAAGAGGACTGGGAGGCTGAGGCTGACTCCAATAGGAGAACCTGGGATTTGCGTTATGGTTTTTTAAGCCAACACCGGGCCGATATGGGCTAGTGTGCTGAACTTGTATGTATAGTGGGCATCGGGCCCGCGACTATCCGACAAATTATGGTGGCGATCCAAGATCTCGGGGGCCGAACTTGTGGCGAGTTCGGGCACAAGGCTCGGTGGTGTACGGCGAAAGGGGACCGTAAACTGGGGATAAAGCGAGTTAATACGCTGCCCCCCCCCCGAGAAGGAAAAGGGTCCGGGAAACGCCAATGAGTCCCCCGTGAAAATGTAAGAGGCAGGGTGGCCCCAGTGCAAGTAAAACCTCTGAGATGTTGGACATGTGGTGTGGTCGGGCACCTTTCGGTCAGTTGTAAGGAGCGAAAGTATTGGCAATAGATCGTTGGATCGTGTCACCTAAAACGAACCTGTCCTCGCAGGAGAAAGTTAGGCCACGCAAAACAGAACAACCCCAACTCGACTAAAGGGGAGAAACAGGTTACTAGTCCGGGAAAGGACAGTCATCCGGACTTTACCCCACCCAAGAGGGCCTCTGGACAGAAATTGGAGCCCCTAGAGAAAGGAGAACTCCTGTTGCCGGTCCCATCTTTCGGTTGTCAAGCAAACGGAAGAAAGGGAGAGAACATGAGGGAAGGAGAAAGGCACAGGTGTACCGTTTGCTGAAGGAAGGACCAGGCTTCACCTGTAATGTGTTGCTTGGAGACAAGAAGGTGAGGGCACTTGTCGATACAGGAGCTTCAGTGTCGCTAGTTAGCTCCAAGGTTTTTAGACAATTGTGACTGAAGACAAAGCTTAGTCCTGTCGATCTGCTAATACAAGGGGCCAACACTATTTTTGGGACACTTTGAAAAGTGTGCTTAAAGATGTTTTTTGCTGCCGAGAGCTTTTGTGTTAATGAGTAGATAGTTCAGCAGTAACTGTCCATTAATGGTATGAACATTGATTGATGGGTTTGTCTTTGGTTTCATGTTTTCTTTATTTTTACTTCAACTTAGGCGACACTATTTTTCGGACATGACACAAATACTGTTTTTTTTTAATGATTTAGTCGTCGAAAGTCTACAATATGCAAATTTTCTGCAGGTAAATTGTACTCTGACCATTTCATTTGAGTATATTTGCCATTCACTGCGAAAACGTATTAAAATC
This sequence comes from Acanthosepion lycidas, assembly GCA_963932145.1. Lineage (NCBI taxonomy): Eukaryota > Metazoa > Mollusca > Cephalopoda > Sepiida > Sepiidae > Acanthosepion > Acanthosepion lycidas. The sequence goes on along the minus strand of OZ010590.1, from coordinate 66,324,439 downwards.
CTGAAGAAGAATGCATTCAAAAGAAGTCATCAGTTTGGTCCAAAAGAAGAGAGAAGACGGGCTCAGCATCCGAAAGATCGCCGCTGAGATGAAGCTACCGAAGTCAACAGTTGAATACATGCTAGGTACAGACTATGAGCGGAAGAAGAAGAAGAGAGGACGGAAAAAAACAATTTCCAAGCGAACAGAAAGAAGAACGGAGAGGAGCGTTACGAGGTTGTTATCATCTGGAGAAAAGGTGACAGCGAAGAAAGTAAAGAAGAAGTGTGAACTTGACGTCAGTGTTCGAACTGTACAAAGAAAGCTACACGAAATTGGACTTTAAGTATGCTAAAATCAAGAAAAGAATTACACTAACGAGAAAACACAAGGAGGCAAGCCTGGGAAGCGCCAAAAGATGGATAACAAAACATGTAGACTTCAAGAAAGTGATATTTACTGATGAAAAACGTTTTAAGTTCGATGAACCTGACGGGTGGTGTTCATGGTCGAGAAAAGGTGAACCTGTTATTCTCAACAAGAGACAGATGGGATGAGGAGGAGTCATGGTTTGGGGTATGGTATTTCCGAATGGAAACTTGTGGCTCGAGTGGTTAAATGGACGTCAAAATAGCTTGAGCTACAGAGAACTTTTGGAAAAGAGAGCCCTACCACTCATAGAAAAAGAAATGGGAAGTAATTTTATTTTGCAGCAACATAACTGCAGCATCCATGTGGCCAAATCAGTGAAAAATTGGATGTGTGAAGCAAATATAACTACTCTGGAATGGCCTGCAAGAAGTCCAGACTTAAATTTAATTGAAAGCATATGGGAAATGCTTGCAGAGCTTGTTTACGACGGGCTAGAAATAACCAGAGAGACTGAACTGTGGCAGCGCATACAAGATGCTAAAAATAGCATTGAGACATTATCAACATGTACGAACATTATGAAGATAGACTGATAGAAGTCATTGAAAAAAAGGGTGCTGTCATAAACTATTAGCATTGTTTCTGCAATGTCTGAAACATACTGTCGCCTGTGTAATGTGAAAATTTGTAAAAAAATAAAAATACTTCTAATTTGAATTCTGCTTTTCCATTTGTAGCATTGAAATAGTTTTTAAATGTTATTGCCATAACACTAAAACAGTACAGAGTGCCTGTGCTACCTAAAACTTGAAAAAATAAAGTGTCTGAAAAATAGTGTCGGCCCCCTGTAAGTCAAGCTGATAGTAGTAGGATGAGGATAGAGGGTATGACGTGACTACCTTTCCAGTTGGCAAGAATCAGAGGTAAACTTAAGGTTTATGTGACACCAGACTTGTGTGGTGAGCTAATTCGGGGGGGGGGGGCGACCGGCTTAGGCAGAATAAGGCACGGATCAGTTTTGATCCCGCCACCCTAACATTTGACGGAGTTGGGAGAGGATAATTATGAACAATTGCCAGTGGTGACCCAGACGAATATAACGCTTACTCCTAGGACTACTGTGAAAAGGAGATAACCGTATGTGATTCGTTAGTAAAGGGGTCGAGGACTGTTCCCTTACTGTTAACTAATGCTTCCAATAAAACTATTAAAATAAAGCAGGGAGAGGAGCTGGCACAGGCATGCCCAGTGAGAGAAGTCAAGCAGGTGAGAGTATGGAATGAGAATAGGCCTGGGAATAAGATAGGTAGCAAGGAAATAAGGGAGAACGATATAAACGCTCCTGAACATCATAGGAAGAAATTGAGTGGGTTGCCAAACGGCAATCGGGAGGTAATAGCCATTACGGATAAGGAACTGGGACAGACGGAGACAGTTGAAATGAAGATAGACATGGGTAATCACCCACCTATTAAGTTAAGGCCGTGTAGAACCCCAATCCACAAAAGAAAATTAGTAGAGGATGCAGTGAATGAAATGATGAAATCAGGGATAATCGAAAGATCCAAATCTCCTTAGAGTTTTCCCATAGTCATTGTGGAAAAGAAAGATGGAGGGCATAGGTTTTGCGTGGATTTTCGTCAATTAAATGCCATTATGAAACTGCAGGCAGGGCCCATTCCCTTGACTGATGATATTCTAGCCCTTTTAGGAAAGTCGAAATGTTTTTCCACCTTAGATTTGAGGTCGGGATATTGGCAAGTGGCCCTTAGCAGAAAGGATCGGGAAAAGACCGCTTTTTTCTGTCACATGGGTCTCTTCAATTTTAGAGTTATGTCGTTTGGGTTAGCAAACACCCCGGGTGTATTTAGTCAGTTGATGTCCATCGTACTGAATGGTACGGAGGCCTTTGCCGTGGCATATCTAGATGACATCATGGTGTTTTCAAGTTCACCAGAGGAACATTTCGAACATCTGCAGAAGGTGTTCGATAGGTTAAAAGAACATGGACTAAAGTTAAAATGATCAAAGTGCCAGTTTATGAAAGAAGAGACGAAATACTTAGGGTTTATCATAAATAAAGGAAGGATAAAGATGGATCTAGACAAGGTAGAGGTTATAAGAGCCATGCCTACACCGAAGACCGTAAGAGAGATTAGAGGATTTATTGGAGCCATCGGATATTACCGGAGGTTCATACCAGCCTTCAGTCGGCTGGCAGGCCCTCTAATAACTCTAAGAAGTATGCAAGGTTTAAGTGGACCGAGGATTGTCAGCGTGCGTTCGAAGCTCTGAAGGACCAGCTGACAGCTATACCCCTGTTGGCCTACCCAGACCTGAGTAAGCCCATGGTGCTGTACACCGATGCTAGTGTTAAGTGCATCGGGGTGGTTCTTACACATCTATGCCCCGACAAGGATGGCCCAATACCAGGTGTGCCTGAGGAAGTGCCAATTTATTTTTTGTCTCATCGACTCTCCGATACTCAGCAAAGATGGCCAGTAATAGAGAAAGAGGCGTTCGCTATCCTGTATGTTGTGCAAAAGTTGGACTATTATTTGAGTGGGGCAGTGTTTACCATTAAAACAGACCACAAACTCCTCAAATATTTATTAGAGGCGGAGTGGACGAATAAGAAGATACAGCAATGGGCGCTGAAACTAAGTGGATATAACTGCAAGGTAGAATACTTGGCAGGGAAGGATAATACCTGTGCTGACCTGTTATCGAGGATTCCGAAGCAACTAGAGACGGAATCTGTCAGGTTGGAGCCGGGTGTGGATGATAAGGTATTCCAAATTAATGTGATCAACCGAGGGAAGGACTTGGTTGGGAGGATCAGGAAACGAGGGAGACGGAGATTATTTCCGACCCCCACTGGAGAGACATTGTTGGGCAAAGCCAAGAGGATAGAGAGATATCAGCTATCAGATCCAAGATAGAGGCAGGGTGCACCTCCAAATATATGTTGCATTACCTTGCAGGTAGAGATGAGGAAGTAAGTCCAAAAATAGTGATACCTGAGAAGTTGAGAGCTGAAGTTCTGGACCAGTGTCATAGGAAGTTGGGACACATGGGAATTGATAAGACATATGGATTAATAATGAGGAATTATTATTGGCCTAGGTTGTTTAAAGATGTTGTGGAGAGACGGAGATTATTTCCGACCCCCACTGGAGAGACATTGTTGGGCAAAGCCAAGAGGATAGAGAGATAGTGGACCATGTAGAAAAATGCGTAACATGCCAAGTACTGAGTCGAAGGAGTAGGGAGGCCCCCGTATTAGAAACGGATGTCCCGAATTACCCATTTCAGAAGGTAAGCATGGACATTTCCGGGCCCTATGGAGAAACTCCTAGAGGTAATCTTTACATAGTGAGTTTTGTGGACTGGCTAACCAATTGGCCTGAGGCATTTACCATACCGGATAAAGAAGCGCAAACGGTGTCAGATATAATACTGAACGAAATATTCCCCAGATATGGGGCCCCCGAACAGTTGGTTTCCGATAATGGATCGGAGAATGTAAATCAGATTATGAGAGAGACGTTGAAAGAATTGAACATACAGCACGTAACCACCTCCTCATATCATCCCCAAAGTAATGGAAGGTGGAGAGATTTCATAAAACCCTCGCTGATGTGTTAGCTAAACTAGCCGAGGATAATAGAGAGAATTGGGATTTATTCGTAACCCAAGCGTTAGCGGCCCTGAGGTTCTCCATAAACGAGACGACAAAATTTTCCCCTTACTACTTGGTATATGGCAAGGATGTAGTCTTACCTATAGACAATCTATTGCGACCTAGGAGGAAGTATTTAGGAGAGAATCATCACTGTATGGTTCTAGAACAACAGCACAAAATGTTTACGCAGGTGAGGAGAAGGATTCGAAGAGCCCAGAAGAGACGAAACGATAGAATAAACAAAGGCAGAGCCGAAGTCCCCTTCCAGATCGGGGACCCAGTGTATTATAAAATACACCTGAGAGAAGGTAATTTAGGCCAGAGATGGAGCCCATATTATAGAATAGTAGAGCAGATGGGTCCGGTTTCCTTTGTGATATGGGACCAATTGACCGGGAAAGTAAAGAGGGTGCATGCGAATGATATAAAACTATCGGAAATAGGGGAATTGGAAGGAGCCGAAACAAGAACTAAACAGAAAAGGCTGAGGAGAACTACGTTAGTAGAACCCGAAGAGCTGGAGACGGGGAGTGAAAGCGAAGGGAGTGAAGAGGTTGAAGTTAGCCCAACTACTCTTCGAAGGCTGAGGGAGATAAAGCAGACCCCAGCAGGACCTTCTGAGGAGGCAGGAATTGGCCCTAACCTTAGGGAATAAGAGGAATTGAGTGAATGGGAAGAAGAGGATGAAATTCCATTAGCACAATTGCAGAGTAAATTGCGGGCTGAAGAAGCGCCTGGTGTCAATAAGGAATTACCACTGAAATTGCGATTAAGCGGGGGGGGGGGCGGTGCAGCCCGAGCCCAAATCAGTACAATGGTTGTGCTGAATGAGTAACGGTCTGGGACTGACCGGGCAATTATCCTCGGTGTTGTGGGTTGCGTGGAAGGGCTCCCATGCATGCATGGCACTGGTGGTGGTGCGGATCAATGCTTGATATGTTGCTCTAAGATATAACCACCCATTCAAAACCAAAACAGAATGATTGAGTAAGACGAATTATTCTCTCCATATCCTTGCAGACATGGACGAGAGGAGGCTCGCGGTACTGTTGATGCTGGTTCTGGTAGTTTATACCTGGGAACACAGTGAGAATAACTGTATTTAAGAAGACAAGTGAAGTAGTTATAACTAGATCAAAGTGGTTGATAACTTTGGTGATAGACCTGCAGCCGTATGAGAAGTTACTGGGTCAGTTGAAGACCAAAGTGGACAAACTAGATACAGCCAGGACACAAGTCACCAGAGACTATTTACAGACTCCGGAATACCACCGTATATTATACCCCTTAGCTCAGGAATCCCTAATACTTGAGAGACAATGGAAGGATATGAGTTACTATTTGAAGTTGTTACGGACCAGACAAAGGAGGGCAGTACTACCTATAATGGGAAAGGCATTGAGTGTGTTCTTTGGTACAGTTTCCGAAGACGAAGTGAGGGTAATTAAGAGGAAATTAAAGGTGGTAGAGCAGAGGCAACAAGCTATGGCTCCGTCGGTTAAAGAGAGAGTATCTATACTCAATGTTACTAGGCTGGAATTGGCTAAGAATAGAGGGAGTATCAATTGGTTGATTTCTCATCTACGGGTTTTTAGAAAAAAAGTAATAAATGTAACCACGTTTATAACAACCGAATTACAGCAATTAGAAGGGTTTTTGCAGAGGTATTTTCAGTTCTTAGCTATAATGAGTAAGGTACGTCAAACAAGTCATTCTTTAACGGTGTTGTTGGAGCATGTGAGGGCACAATTAGACATGCTTTCGCTGGGACACCTGTCGCCGAGCATAATAACTCCGGAACGATTAAGGAAGGCACTGCTAGAGATACAAGCCAAACTACCCATCATCTTCGATTACTGGTAGACCCCACTCGGCAGTTATGGAATTATTATAGTGCCTTGGGATGTGCTACCTTGTTGGAAGATGATAATTTGCTAGTGCTCGTGTCGGTGCAATTACGGGACAGAGATAGTACCTTCGAAATTTACCAGGTAATGAATCTCCCTATCCAAAGCTAGAGCCGAAGATAAGAGGAGTGACAAGGTACAAAGTAGAAACGGAATTTGTCGCCCTAAATCTGGCTAGAACGAAGAAGGGAGAAGCAGAAAATGCAAGAATGACGCCTTAGGTACTTGTGGGTCTGTGAGTCCAATTTATGTGACAGGTAGCCACGATCTGTGCGTACTAGAATTATTTAAGAAAAATAAGAAGGGAATTAGGGATCATTGTCAGGTAGAGGTATTAGCCAGGGTAATGTTGCCTAAAGCCATCGGTGTCTCCGACGGAATTTGGGCGGTGGCCACACAAGAAGAGATTGAATTATCCAAGGTGTGTGCAGGGGAGCCCACTACTACAATAAGTGTTACTCCCCTCTTGTTTTTTGTAGAGCTACCCCTCGGCTGTGGAGCTCATGGTCCATCTATCTCTTTACCCCCCTAGTACCGAGCGGAAGAGACATTTGAAGAGAATTAGGCTTTATTAGAGGTAGTAGCAACGAATGCCAGTGGATGGGAGCCCATTATAAGAGAGATTCGTAAGGTGTCCTTAGAAAAGATGCCAGCGTTGTTAAAACCAATCGATAAGATTGATCTTGGACGGTTGAAGTCACAGTTAGATAAGATTGTATTTTGGGTGACATGTGAACTCATGTGTCATTTACTAGTAAATGACACATGGGTAAGGGAGGAATGTAACAGAGAGAGGTATACACACGCACAACCACATGAACGTACACACGCAAATATAACTTTTATTGACTGGAAATGGAAACGGTGTTTATATATCAAAGTACAATTTGGTTTAAGATGTGTGTTTATCAATGAGAAACACAATCTCAGGGCAGGAGGCAATGTTTTAAACCTGGATCACTAGTAAACAATGGGGATGGGCGAGATACTTGGTTTTGTTTAACAGTATTTGTTTTGATTAAAAAGTTGAATCAATGTTTAGATATCCCAAAGTATAATTTTGGTGAAGCGAGAAGAACTCGTGATTGAGATAAGGTAAATAATTGGAGAATAGGTGATGAGTGGAAATAGAGAGAAAAACAGGACGGTTAATATATATTAGCCGAAAAATAACAGCTATTAATCACACGCGAAATTCGTCTAGATAAAGACTCACCCACTGAACCAATAAAGAGAAGACGCAAATAAACTGGACATTTTTTAACAAAATATGGCTTAATCTTATGAAATTTATTAATGACATCATGGATAACAGAATCCAAAACATCCTAAAGATATCCGTTTTTTGAAAGTGTTATCTTAATAAAATCAATTTCACCGCATCAGAACAGATCATAAATGCCCTATAAATTAGGGTCTTAATCAAATGAACTTTTCGTTGTCTGGAACAAAAAGAGTCCTAACGTGTATAAAGTCCCGAAAAAGCAGCCTTCCTAAATACAAAGTCACAAACTTGTCACTAATCCTATGAACAAGAACATCCAAAAAGGAAAGACAAGAATTGGACTCCTTTTCTACGGTAAACTTAACAGCCGGTTGGACAGAGTTTAATTTGGTGAGAAACAAGTTATTAAAGAGGCAGAAGGTATCATCCACATAACGATGATACATAGGAGGACGACCAATACAAGAAAATGTTATAGTGGAACACACCTATTCTATTGTTAATGGACTCTCCCACCTATAATAAGTAGGAGTAGTAGCAGTCGCTCGGGGGAGTTGGTCAGTGAGTCGATGTCGGACGACCGTTAGTCGGATACTAAAAGTATCAGCGACCACCACTAGATTTCTTTGCGTCATTACCTATTATATCAAGTTCCTAACGTTTTGTACGTCGAACCTATTTTAGGACCGACTTAGTACAAATACAAGCCTCCACTGTGAAACCACTTTACAACAGAAAATAAGGAAGCCTCATGAAACCCGACAAAAATATTCGCTAAAGCTGGACCTAAAGGCGAACACAGCACTACACCGTTGATCTTCCGATATATAATATTGTGAAAACTAAATTCGACAGACGCGGTGGCGAACATCATGTGATCCACAAACACACTCTCATGAAATTAGCAACATATCTCAATAGTCTCAGACAGGGGAACACAGGTAAACAAGGAGCAGATATCAAACAAACACATGAACCCAACATCAGTAGAAGAACTACGTATAATTTCAGCAAAGGAGAAGGAATCTTTAGTACATTAAGTACTGAAGTGCGACAAAACTGGCTGTAGCACTGTCGAGAGCCAACTAGCGACTTTATGCTGGGACGACATAATCATGGACAAGAATGGGTCGTATAGGGACACCATCCTTATGGATTTTAGGTAGCCCATACAAAGGGGGACGATAGACTCAGTGGGTCTAATTAATTCTGAAATTTCAGAGGAGAGTAAACCACTCTTCACGCACTTTAACAGTTGCATTTGAAATTTAGATTCAATAGCGGCATTACGATCATTGGGGTCTCAACTGGACCTAATTTTAAGAATTTTGATGGATCATCAGGTATCTTATAAATCTTTGAAACGTAATCCGAATAGCCCAGTAGTACAACAACATCACCTTTATCAGGTTTAGTAATAACCAGGTTATAATTATTTCATTTTTTTTTAATTACCCAGCAATGTTGTTCTCCCCATTTGGACTCTGATGAAGAAACAGAAGAACCAGCATAAGAATGGGGCATAATTATTGGGTTTAGCCTTAAGGTCGCTAAGAGATTCAACAGAGCGAGGGACAAGTCTACAAGCCTGTGCATATAAAACCTCAGACTCTGAATATTTTTTCTCACAGTCAGGCATTGAAAATCGAATCCAAAATCCAAAACCGTGAGCCAAGATTCGAGTCTCTAACTGGGAAGGCTCATAATATGAGAAATTAAAGATAGTTTTTTTTATTAAATCCTCAATCAATATCTTTTCAATTTTTAAATATCTTTTCAAGTTTTAAACCAGAATGTAGTGCCGCATTCCTAATCCTAAACAAGATTATTGGAAGGACATACATGTTTTTCTATACAAGGTTGAAGAAACTCAACTGAAGTTTTAGCTATCTTATATGTGCCTTAAGTGATAATAATTTATCTAAACTGTGAACAAATTCGGGTTTGTACCTGCGCTTTGAATATTTAAATAAGTTTTTTAGGGTACAAGAATTAATGATAGCTAGGAATGAGCAAAATTTATATGGCATTTCAAAAAGTATAAAAAAATTACTTTCGTCCCAGCATTATTAAGTTCATTATATATATATATATATATATATATATATATATATATATATATATATATATATATATTACGCATTATATATATATAATATATAATATATAGTACAATATATATATTATAGATATATTATATATATATATTACAATATATATATATTATATATAATACAATGTATATATTATATATATTACATATATATTACAATATATATATTATATATATTATATATATTAAAATGTATATATTATATAATAAAATATATAATAAATTGTTATATAATATATATTATATGAATAATTTTTATATTATATATTATTTATACATTATATAATATATATATATCTTATATATATAATATGTAATATATATACAATATATATAAATATATTATATATAATATATATTATATATATATTACAATATATATATATTATATATATTATAGTATATATATTATATATAAATTATATTATATCTATAATATATATAATATATATTATATATATTTGATATAATATATATAATATTTATTATATGATATATAATATATATATTATATAATATATATATATTATATAATATATTATATATATATATTACAAAATGTATAAATTATATATAAAATATTATGTATATGTATTATAAAATGTTATATATATTATAAGATATATAATATATTATTATATATCTAATATATTTTATAATATATATATAATGTATATAATCTATTTTATAATATATATATAATACATTATATATAATATATATATATATATTCTGTAATATATATTATATATATAATTTATAATATATATATATTTGTTATATAATATATATCTATATATATAATATGATATATATAATATATAAGTATTATATATATGTAATATATATAATATAATGTATATATAATATATATATATTATATTATATTTAAGATATATATATCAGATATTACATTATATATAAGATATTATATTATATATATTATATATATGTATATGTATTATGTATATGTATATATAATATATATATTATAATATATATAATATATATTATAATATGTATACATATAATATATTATGATATGTATATATATAATATATATATTATAATACATATATATAAGATACATATTATATATATTATATATATGTGTGTATATATATAATATATATATTATATATATAAGATATATATATAAGATATGGATATATATGATATATTATAATAGATATGCAATATATTATATATATTATAAGTATAATATATTACATATTTATATATCTGATATATATCATATAATATGTATATATATTAAATATATTATATATAATATATATAATATATAATAAATATGTTATATAAAATATGTATCTATATATATATAATATATATGTAATAGATATAAGATAAATATATATATAATACATATATATAATATATGTTATACAGAGATATATATGGTATATAATATAGTATATATATATTATGTGTATATATATATATATATATATATATATATATATAATATACATATATATAATACATTTATATTATATATATGATATATAATATATATATTATATATAAAATATATATATTATATAATACATATACATTATATACATATATATATATTTTATATAATATATATATATCATATGGATTATATATATATTATGTATGATATATACATATTTACATATATATATTATATATTTTATATAATATATATTATATATATAATAAATGTTATATAATACATCTCAGATATAACATAATATATAATATATATAATATATAACATATGTATATTATATATACTATATATATTATACATAAGTTATCATATATAATATATATATTATATATAATATATATTATATATAATATTTTATATAATATATATATTGTATATAATAAATATATATAATATAAATATTACATATATTATATATAATACATATATATTGGATATATAATATATAATGTACATATTTTATATATATATTTTATATATAAAATGCATATTATATATAACATAAAATGCACATGAATTATATATAATATATAATGCATATGTATTATATATAATATACATAATGTATATGAATTTTACTTAATATATATATAATGTAGATATATTTACATAACATATTTATTATATATTATATAATATATATATATTATATATATATAATAGATATTTCATTTAATACATATATGTATATTATATTTCATATATTATATATAATATATATAATACATATATATGTTATAATCAATATATATTTCAAATATATATGTATACTGCATATAATATATATTTATATAATTTATATATGTTATATATATTATATATATATTATATAACATATATATACATATATATAATACATATATACATTATAAGTATAATATATATAATTTATATCTCTATATTATATATAATATATATATATTATATATCGAATATATATATATTTTATATATATGATATGTATATAATCCATATATTTTATATATTATATATATTATATATTTTATATATACGATATATATATATATATCGATATATTATATATTATAATATATCGATATATTATTTATATATATAATATTATGCATATATATATACATACACACACACACACACACACATATATATATATATATATATGTGTGTGTGTGTGTGTGTCTCTGTGTGTGTGTGTATGTGTGTGTGTATGTATACATATATATATATATATATATAAATTTTGTGTATTTACTCAGCAATCCTTCTTTCATGGACATGTCATTGAATACGATAGATAAGATTTTTTTTTAGTTTTATGTACAATTTCATATGCGATGTAATATTTTTTCTTTTCAGATGATAAATTACATAAAAACTCTATGAATCCTCTCTTTATCCGAGCACTTTCGGCTATACTTTAAGCCATTTTCAAGGATTAAATATTTGAACTCTTAAACAAGAAGCAGCTTGTTGCATGTATATTTTATAAAATGTTTTCATTTTTCAAAACTTGGCCAGGATATTGCGTGCATGTTCATAATCAGTATTATTAAATGTTGATTTTTTTCTGTTTTTATTTATAAGGCTTTCATTATTTTTAAGCTTTTTTTTTTTAATGTAGAAGATGCTATTATATTAGTGTTCTCAACAAGTATGTTACGAATAGTGTCCGTTAGGTGTCCGTGAATATTTAAATGAGATCTAATTGAGGTATGGTCAGAAAGATGTAGAGTGAGTCTGCGTGTCAAACACGTAAGTAATATACAGTGGGGGAAAATAAATATTCGTACCCCTGAAAAATTTTATTTTTATAAATGTAAAAGCCTTAAATAAAACAAATCTCTTTTATGTATAAAGACATATACTATTAAAAAATAATAATAAAGTTAATTAATTCTTATTCTAACAGAAATTAACGCATTTTTTGAATTCTAACTGGTGAAAAAAGTATTCGTACAAATCAATTATTAGAATAAAATAATCAATTAATTATGAAAAACTTATATTCTAGAATATTCCAGTAATGTTATCAGTAATTATAATTAACGCTATTAGCCATTATCAGAGCATTCTGCAATTTCTAGTCTTACGAGAAGGTTCTAATAATGCCTAAAGGTAAAGAATTGACTATTCACAAAAACAACACATTTTGTCTCTTTGGAAAGATGGGAACAGTTACAGAACGATTTCTAACAACCTGAATATTCCTTTTACTACAATTGCTTCGTTCATTGCAAGGTTTAAAACTCGTAACAGCGTCGAAAACCAAAGACCAACAGGTACCCTGAGGAAGATTTCTCTAAGATCAGCAAGGATATTAGGACGCTAAATCCAACAAAATCCACAGGTTACCCGAGAAGAGCTGCAGGAACATCTGCGCGCATTAGGGATTAAAGTAACGAAGCGTACAATAAGTAATGAACTACACAAAAACAGTATGAAATCACGCATCCCAAGGAAGACTCCACTCCTCTTGAAACGACACAGAGATGCTAGGCTAAAATTCGTTAGAGAGCATAAGGATAAAGAATATTCATTTTGGGAAAAAGGACTATGGACAGATGAAACTAAAATAGAGTTGTTTGGTCATAATTATCGAAACCATGTGTGGAGGAAGGACGGTGAAGCCTACTTACCAAAGAACACGTTGCCAACTGTAAAGTTTGGTGGTGGCAGTATCATGAGCTGGGGCTGTTTTTCTGCAAAAGGTGTTGGCAGAATATCAATAATAGATGGCAAGATGAATGCAGAAAGCTACCAGAAAATCCTGCCAGGCAATTTAATGCGTTCTGTTGAGAGACTTCGGCTACCTCCTGATTGGGGTTTCCAAATGGATAAGGATCCTAAGCACACCGCTAGATCTACAAGGAAATGGTTAGCTGAAAGTAACGTTGATTTCTTGCAATGGCCAAGTCAGTCCCCAGACTTGAACCCAATCGAGAATTTATGGCGATATTTGAAAATTCAAATTGGGAAAAGAGCACCAAAAAATATCAAGAATTTGAAGACAATATGCCAAGAAGAATGGGACAAAATACCACTCAATGTGTGCAAATCATTAGTTGAGAGGTACAGGAATAGACTGGTAGCTGTTGAACTCAATAAAGGATATTCCATAAAGTATTAAATTAATTTAATATGCTTTTTTGTTTTGTACGAATACTTTTTTCATCAGTTAAAATGAAAAAAAAAAATGCATTAATTTCTGTTAGAATAAGAATTAAGTTTATTACTATTTTTTAATAAAATGTATCTTTACACATAAAATGCATCATAATTTGTTTTATTTAAGGCTTTTACATTGATAAAAATACAATTTTTCATGTGTACGAATATTTATTTCCCCCACTGTATATATATATATATATATATATATATATGTTTATATGTATGTATATATATATATGTATATGCATATATATATTATATATTTATATGTACATATATATATATATATATATATATATCTATGCATATATATATATCCCTATATTTATGCATACATATGTATTTCCTATATATATGCATATATATATGTATATATAAATATTTATATATATGTATTATTTACATTATTCGGACTATTGTCCTCATCTTTTTCGCCATATCTATCACAGAGTTTCGGCCGTTGTGATATATCTATTACAACGTTTCGGCCGTTGTGATAGATACGCTCCGGCCTTCTTCAGGTGGTTCGAATGTCGAACCGAACCCTTTATTTCGCTCACTGGGGTAGACTGTTCTAGTTCCAGGTGCCATGATTGATGGATGTCAGTTATCAGTTATCTCCTGTTAATTTCCCTCTGAAAGTTCTCCACTGCCTTAACCGGGTATTGAACTCACAACGCCTATATCCACTGTGCCATGTGTCTTTGAGGACATATGTGTATGAATTTCTGGGTATTATAAACCTAATGTCTTCAGCAACTATTTTTACCAGTGCTCATATTGCAATTTGTCTGTTATCATTGCATGTTTTGCTCATATTGCAACTATGTTTATATCATTGCTTTTCTCTGGCACTCCTTATTACTAGTTCCCATATTGTATTTATCTCTATGCTTGGTCGGCTCAGGAGATTTTTGTGGCCTAGCATATGTGCTGATTCCTTAAGTTTACGAATTTTCCACTGGTGTTTCTTGTCAATGATCTCAGCATGATCCCACAGAGGGCGGTGATCTCCCCTCTCTCTTCATATGTGGTCAGCCACCCCTGATTTTTCTACTTCCCTTCGTGTTACAGCTTTCTGGTGTTCTTGAAGCTTACCTTGAGGGGGCGGCCTGCCTTTCCTTTATATTCCTTTCCGCAGCTGCACGGGATAGCGTACACACAGTCTTTAGCTATATTCTCCTCTACGGGGGGTCTTACTTGGGAGAGATATCTGCGAAGTTTCGTCAAGCTTTTGAAGGTTGTCCTGATGTTATATGGACTGCAGATCCTTTGTATTTTCTCTGATAACCCCTTCACATAAGGCAGGTAGACTGTTTTCTGAGTGTTGTTGTCCTCCTCCTCTTGTACTCGCCTATCCCAGTTTTGGGGGGCTGCTGCCATTTACCCAGGGTAGTTGTTACGTTGTAGGGTACTACTTATACTGACCAATTCGTTATCTAACGTCTCTGAGTCGCCACTTATAACTTTTGCTCGGTGTTGTAAGCAACAGACGATCCCTTTCTTTACGCTGTATGGATGGTGGGAGTTGAAATTGAGGTACTGTCCGGTGAAGGTCGGTTTACGGTATACGAATGTCTTAAACCCATGCTCTGTTCGAGATATTAGAACATCCAGGAATGGGAGTGTGTTGTTACTCTCTTTCTCCATTGTGAACTGTATCGAAGGTCTTATTGAGTTCACATGGTCCAGTAGAACCTGAACATCTTCCTGGTGTGGCCAGAGTATGAAGGTGTCATCTACGTACCTTAACCATATAGTTGGCTTTAGAGATATAGATTCTAATGCCATTTCCTCAAAGTATTCCATGTATATATTCGCCATTGCTGGTGATAATGGCGAGCCCATTGCTAAGCCCTCATCCTGTCGATATATGTGCGATCCCATTCCGAAGTGTGTTGTTTGTGTTCCTTTTTTAGATTTAGCAAATTGGACGTTGTACTTTGTATCTTGCGACAAAATGTACTCATTGGGCA
>OZ010590.1:66196037-66303537 GCA_963932145.1 Acanthosepion lycidas | reverse complement strand
CGGGCTGCCTCCTTGAAAAGGAACCGAGAGGAAGACGAGGAGGAAGAAGAACAACATGTCGAACAAGCAGACCGGATACATAGACTAATTGGTCATATTAGTGACGATAGGGGCAGGGAGAAAAACAAAGTTACATCCGCCCCCTCTTCACCATTGAAAAAAGAAAAAAACACTTCTGCAGATAGGAGTCTCCCTCCCTCCCTGTCTCGATATCCACTTCCGCCTACCACCCCCACACCCCCGCACACATCTACTCCTACTGCCTCAGACCCTCCAATTCCCCAATCACCCCTCCCTACTCCAACCTCTTCGTCCACTCCCACTCCACCACCCCCAGATAGGGGAAAAAAGAAGAAAAGGATCTTCGGCAAGGTCGAAGAAATTTGTAGAGCAGAGAAAGGGGAGATAGACAAAAACCTCTCCTCTCGCAAGAGAGCATTACTGGGGCCTCTAATTAAACTGTCATCTGTTGATGGTAAATCAGTGGAGGACCCCAGAAATTTTCCTGGTGCCCCGGGAGTTGTCGGACTGATCCGGGATTCCGGCAGGCACTTAAAAGTCTGGACCCATCTCTTCGAAGCCAGAGAAGCCTTCCCAGAGATAAGGATGGTGGAGACTGGGTCGCAAGATCTTAAAAAAATGCACTTGTTTTGTTCAGGGAGGGCCCCCGTACGTCTCCACCCTTCATTATATAGGGCCCTAAAACTAAATTACCCCACGGACGTCGGCGGGATTGTCACAGAAGGACGGATAACGTCAGAGTTAGGCGTGGGGAGCCTGGGACAATCCGTCGGGGTCCTTTCACCCGCAGATTTCCGTCCTGTATGTGAATAGGTTTATTGCACTTCTTCTTTTCTTTCTTTGCAGGCTTAGAAGATGTCTATTAAGATAGCGACTTTGAATGTGAGGGGCTTAAGGGATCGGGGTAAGGCTGCCCGCCTGCTCCGGGACCTTCTGTCCCTGGATGTGGATGTTGCCGCGATCGAGGAGACCCACTTTGTTTGCAGTTCCGATGCGTGTGTGCTGGACGATGACTTTGTCGTCTATTCAGCATATGGGGACCGTTCTGCCAGAGGAGTTTCTTTGCTTGTCAGGCGTACTCTTGATGCGAAGGTGGACCTTGTGCATACCGATGCCGAGGGCCGGTTGATCGTGGCCGATATTGCCGTGAAAAGTGGTTCGTTCCGAGTCGTTGCGGTTTATGCGCCCAACGACCGGGAGGAGCGGGTCTCGTTTTTTCGGCGGTTGGGGCCGTTCCTAGTGGATTCAACGCGCCTAGTTTTAATGGGGGACTGGAATGCCATCCTGGACCCCAAGTTAGACAGGGGGCGGGGAGCTAGCGGGAGAAGGGGCGATCGTAGCCTGGTTGATCTGATCGACGATTATGGTCTCGTCGATAGATACCGGGTCGATCATCCCGGGGGGAAAATGTGGACGTGGGCTCTTAATTGGCCTTTTGACAAGGTAGTTAGCTACCTTGACAGAATGTTAGTTAGAAGAGCCGACATAGATCTACTAGATTGCCCTACGTTCCACTGGGTAGGCTATTCGGACCACAAACTCGTTTGTGCCCGGGTGGCGTTAGACTGTAGGCCTAGAATGGCTGGGTACTGGAAGTTCAATCTGTCCTTACTGGACAGGGAGGACTTTCGGGAACAGCTAATTAGACTAGTGCAGCGGGAGCTAGTGGGGGCGGTTATCGGGAATAAGTGGTGGGAACGCCTTAAGTGTAGGATTAGGTCCTTCACCACTGATTTCAGCAAACGGCTCGCTCTAGATAGAGCTGATAAGGTGAAGACACTCAAGTCTAGTTATTCCCGGGCGGTGGCTGGGGGGGATCCCCTAGAGATAGCCTTAGCTAAGGAGGCCCTGGATCGTTCGAATAGCGAGCGGTACATGGGCCAGGTAATTAGACATAAGTTAAGCAAGATGTCTTCCGAAGCTGTGAATTTGGGCGCAGATCTGCGCAGGGAAGAGGTCCGTCGAGGTGGCGATCGTTACATTCGTGAAGTCGAATCCCCGGAGGGGCGTACTCTTCGGGCCACTGACGACATGTGCGAGGCGTTTCGGCGCCATTTCGAGAGCCGGTTTACCAAGGAGCCTGGTCTCCGTGAGGAGGAGTTTCGTAGCTATTTGGCTGACTTTCCTCGGCTTTTGCCGACTGAAGCGGCTAGCTGCGAGGGAGAGATCACGGAGGGCGAAGTCTACGCGGTTTTGAAGAAGGTCGGCAGAGGCAAGTCGCCCGGTCTGGATGGTTTGCCCTATGAATTGTACTTGAGGCTGTCGCACATCTTTGTTCCGATTTTGACTGCAGTGTTCAACAACTGGTTTCGGTCGGGGTCCATCCCCAATCGGATCACCAGGGGCGTGATCACTCTGTTGAAAAAGGGCAAAGGTGGTGGGGGGAAACTAGATGACTACAGGCCCATAACTCTGCTAAACACAGAGTTAAAGATTATGGCCAAGATCCTGCAGGAGCGTTTGCAGTCAGTTGCCGAGTCTCTGTTGGGACCTGAGCAGACTTGTTCTGTGAGGGGCCGAACAATTCAGAGCAACCTGCATCTGATCCGCACGATCATAGAGGGTGTAAAAGACGACGAGCAAGCCGCGCTGATCAATTTGGATCAGTCCAAGGCATTTGATAGGGTCGACCATCGCTACCTTGCTACTGTCCTGCAGGCCGCTGGATTCGCACCCAACTTCTGCCGCTGGATTAGCCTCCTGTATCGCTCCCCCAGTGCTGTGGTACAGGTGAACGGAAGGTTGTCGGACGCGTTCGTGCTGTCTAGGTCGGTTCGTCAGGGTTGTCCGCTGTCGCCTCTCCTTTATGCTTTGGCGTTGGAGCCTCTCCTTCGCCGGCTGAAGGACGAGACCGGCAGTCCGGCCCTACGCGGAATCGCCGTTCCTGGAGGGGCTCGAGCCAGGGTTTCCGCGTACGCCGATGACGTATCTGCTTTCGTGTCGTCCCGGGACGATATCGAGGCGGTACAGAAGGCGCTTGACCGGTACGAGAAGGTGACAGGGGCCAAGATAAACCGCGACAAGTCTTCCGGCTTGCGGTTAGGTGCCTGGAAGGGGGTCGCTCTTCCGGGCCGCTTCGGTTGGACGGATGGACCTGT
Organism: Acanthosepion lycidas; assembly: GCA_963932145.1. Taxonomy (NCBI): domain Eukaryota; kingdom Metazoa; phylum Mollusca; class Cephalopoda; order Sepiida; family Sepiidae; genus Acanthosepion; species Acanthosepion lycidas. The sequence continues at coordinate 66,300,418 of OZ010590.1, read as the reverse complement.
CCGCATTCTTGGAGTGTGGTTTGGACCGGACCTCCAGCTGGAGAAGAATTGGTCTGAAGTACTTGCAAAGGTCGGTTCTGCCGGCAAGACTTGGAATCGACGGCGGTTGTCCGTGAAGGGCAGGGCGGAGGTGTGTGTTACATACATTTTCCCCCTGATTCTTTATCGATTGTCTGTACTTCCTCTCTGTGGGGCCCATTGGAAGGCGCTCGAGCGATCGCTATCCTCCATTTTATGGAGGGGACGCGTGAACAGGGTCGACAGACGAGTCTGCACTAAACGTCCGTGTCATGGGGGGCTGGGAATGCCGCACCTCTTGAGTCACGTCCGTGCCTCTAGGTTGGCTTTCCTACGCCGCGCATTGACTGGGAGAGATCCGATTCTGGAGGGGATTGTTAGGGACGCCTTCCCTAGCCTTACCATCAGTCCCCCCATCTCGAGGGTTGAGCGCCGTCGTAAACCCCGGGACGAGTCGGATTTCATCCGCGAGTGTCGGTCGGCCTTGAGGGCCATTCCCCGGTCCAGTGACCTGTCACGGCCTAGGAAGGTCTTCTATCGTGGATTAGTGGAGGGGCCCGCGAAGGATTCCCTACGTGATACGCTCGGCTTGTCGGAGGAGGAGTTTCGCTCCTACTGGTCTTGGGCGCCAGCGGCGGATTACCTCAGTAACCCTGAGTTTTCGCTTACCTGGCGATTGGCTCGGAATCGGCTGCCTCTCAACGACAAGGCTTTCATATGGGGTTTGGCGGATTTGCCAGACTGTGAACGGTGTGGTCTTGGCTTAGAAGAAACGGCTCCGCACGCCTTCTACCATTGCCCCCGGGTCCGCCCCTTATGGGACCATGTCGGCGAGCTGACGGCTCGTCTCGCTCCCGAACAGCTTGTGTCCATTGATCGCGCATACGCGTGTGACAATGTGTCGCCCCCGTATTCCGGGGTGAAACGAATGGTGTTTCTGACGCTGCTGGCCACGGCTCGAATGGTGATTTGGACGACGCGAAAGGAGGAAGTCTTGCGGGGCAACCGTCTTTCTCATCAGCATCTAATCCTATTCTTTGAGCATCAGCTCAAGATGAAGATTAGATCTGATAGAAAACGATTGCATTCGACAGTCTTTAGCGAAAGGTGGGTAAAAGAGGCGAGCTTGGTTCGTGTGACCGGGGCTAGCCTTGATTTTCTCTTCTAGGTCAACCTATTGCACATCGGGGTGGCTTCCTGTGGAACCCTCCCCTTGGTTAGGTTAGACAAGCTTCAGTGTACCTAGTTAATGTGAGTAAATGTTGTTCCTGGCCTGTATCCCGGCTGCTCTTTGGTTATGGTCCAAGTCGAGATTCCCAACCTCCCCAGTTTGTTTTGGCCCCCCCTTTTTTATCTCGACTGGGTCAGCTTTACATTTTCCCATTCCGGCATAATATTTTCTCCGCTTTCCCACTCCCTTAGCGAGAGCGTCTCTTGATTCTGTCCCCTGGGCAGAATACAGCGGCCTCTCTGTTTTTGAGGGTTGGACGGTCCCTACTAACATGTGTTATGTTTAGTTTGTATTTTGTGTTTATTTTTATTTATTATTGGGTTCACCTCCCTCCCCTTGCATTCTATCATTATTAGAATTTTATGTATATCATTTATGTATCATCAAATTTTTATGGATTGGGGCGCGTTTTGGTAGGTTCCCTTGGAGTGGATGTGGTATTATGGTGGTTGGAGGATTGAACGGTGATGGATGAGTTCTTGTGGTGAATGAGTAAATTGTAATGTATGAATGGGTCGTGAGTCAGATTAGCTAGGTATAAGATAGTAAGTGTTGACCAGCCTTTTCCCCCCCCCCTTTTTTTGGCCTTGTGCCACAATTGTAACCTTTGTTGCAATAAATCCTCAGGGGTATTTAGTATTTTTTCCTCTTTGGATTTATTATTAAAGGCTCTGTGACTTTTCTTTTCCTGGTCGATTTTCGTGGTTCAGACATTGTTTGCGGCCTTTGCATATGAAATGTGTCGAATATTGTAACCATCACTTCTTCCTGAGGTGGACCGTTAGAATCATCTAACAGCCTCTTTCTTATTTGATTTACATGTCTTTTATGTGAGAATTTTGGGCCCTGTACTATGTAAACCATGTTCCCAATTCTTTTTTCAATTGTACCTTGCTCCCAGTAGGACGTATTGTTTTTATACATCTTAAAAAAACTTTCTCTCCTGAGTGAAATTTTCTTTTTGGTACGCACGAGATTGGTATTTGCTTTGTTTGTTTTGGTAGCAATTTGTCAAATACTGATCTGATTTTTCGGGCGAACATCACTTCCACGGGTGATAATGCCGATGGCGGAGTACTGTTTGGTGTAATTCGATATACTTGTAAAAATTGTTGAAACGCCTTTTCTGTTGGCAGATCATATGCTTTCCTTACCGCTCTTTTGAGTGTGTCTACAAATCTCTCCGCTTGCCCGTTTGATCTTAGGTGATATGGCGGGGATTTGATATGTTTAACTTGAAAAATTTCACAAAATTCTTGAAAGTCCGCAGATGTGAATTGTGTCCTCATTATCAGTGACTAGACAATCAACCACCCCGAAGCGAGCAAACAGGTCGTTGAGGCAATTTATGGTAGTTTCAGAAGTAGGTTTTCTGCAACGAAACACTTCTGGCCATTTGCTATAACTGTCTACTATGATCAAATAGTATAAACCGTCTATTGGACCTGCGAAGACTATATGGATTCTTGACCACGGTCGATCTGTCTCTGGCCATGGCTTATAGATGATCGGCGGTGCTTTCGCTGCTTGTATTTTTCCACCATCTGTGTAATGTCTTGATCCATGTTTTGCCAATACACGTAACTTCGCATTAACGATTCTATTCTTTCCTGGATGGCCCATGTGGAAGTTCTTTAGGATTCGCCTTTGTAGTGTTTTTGGAATTACTACCCTTTCGTTATATAGTAGAACATTGTCACATGACGAAAAACTGTCTGATACATTTTTATTTTTCTCTGTAATTTTTGTTTTTGTTTCTTTTATGAATTTATCATTTTCTGCTTCATTTCTTATCTCTTGTAATGTGACGGGGAGGTTTCGAACTGTACTACATAGAGATGTCCTGATATCTTCTTCATGTCGTAGGGCTGCAATTACGGAATCTTCCAATGGCTCCGTTTTCTTAGGTATTAGTCTCGAGAGACCATCTTCATGTCCAATTTTGTTCGTGGGAAGATACTCCAATTTGAAATTGTAGTTCAATAAATTTGTACCCCATCTTAGCAACCTATTTGCAGTGTAAACAGGTAGACCTTTCTTCGATCCAAATATTGTTAATAACGGCTTGTGGTCCGTCTGCAAAAATAATTCCCAGCGCTTTTTCGATTTGTGAGTAATTTTTCTCTGCTGGTAGTAAAGTTCTTGAAGCATGCGGGATGGGTTTTAGTGTCCCAACCGGCATTTTATGCAGTATACATGCTCCGATTCCATAGGCACTGGTGTCACTTGCGACTATTATTTCTAATTTTGGGTCATAGCGCACTAAAAATAGATCCGCGGTTAGCGTCTTAATTATTTTGTCAAACGTTTTCTGGCATTCATCTGTTCACTCCCAAACTTTTTCCTTCTTCAACAGCTCGTTTAGGGGTGCACGTAATTTATGCATGTTTGGAATGAATTCTTGGTAATAATTCACTAAGCCTAAGAAGCTTTGTAATTCGGCTACGTTTTTGGAGCTGGCATTTTTTTTATCACCGTAGCCCTTTCTGGGTCTGGTCGTCTTCCTTCTTCATCGACGATATGTCCCAGATATTTTATTTCCTTCATAAAGAAATCACACTTGTTTTCTTTTACCTTGAAACCATAGTTTTGCATTCTCCTAAAAACCTCTTGAACGTGTTCCCAGTGTTGCTCAATGTTTTTGCAATTTACCAGTATGTCATCCAGGTATGCAATCGTGAAATCAAGTCCACCTAGCATAGTATCCATTATCTGTTGAAATATTGCCGGCGCGACCTTAATCCCGAATGGTAATCTTTGGAACTTGTATAATCCTTTGTGTGTGCTTATGCACAAGCATCTCGAGCTTTCCTCATCTACTGGTATTTATAGGTACGCTTCGCTCAAGTCTTTGAGAAAAATTTTCCTCCGTTTAGTTTTGTGAAAACTTCTTCTGGACTGGGTAGAGGATAGTGGTAATCCTTAATCACTCCGTTTAAACCCGTTAAGAAATCAGCGCATACTCGTATCTCCCCCGATTTCTTTTTAACGTAAAACCATAGGTGCGGCCCATTGACTATATTCCACTTTTGTCAATTTTTTCTAGTCTATCCAACTCTTGATTTATTTTTTCTATTGAAGCAAAAGGTACGTTCCTTTTCTTCTTGTAGATAGGTTGTACATTTTCTTTTATCTATATTTGCTGCCATTTTTTTACACCCCCCGAGGCCGGCTGAAAATACTTCGGGAAAATACTTCTTTTAGTTTCTCCTTTAATTTATCTGCCTCGGTCGATAAACTTTTCACTTTTTGGCAGTACGTACTTATTGGTAAATCCCAGAGGTCGAATTTCTGCATCCAGTCTGTTCCAAATAAATTTTCTGTATTTCTTAGCACATACATTTTTAATTTTTTGGTCATTCCATTGAATGTCACATTTGTAATAACTTCTCCTTCAAATTTTATTTTTCTCCCAGTTACCGACATAGCAATTTTATCGATTCTCAACATGGTCGGTTTGTTCAATTTTCTCCATGTTTGTACGTTAATAATAGTTAAATCCGATCCGGAATCCAATTGTAGTCTGACTTTTCTGTTTAACATTTCTACTTGCACGTATTATCGTATGTTTGTCTCGTCCGCTTGGTCAGTCCTCGTGACTCTTACTCTGCTTTCTTTCCTAGTCTAACAATGAGAACTTTTATGACCCACTTTTTTGCACGACAGACAAGTCTTAAAGCGGTATGGGCAGTCCCAGTCTTTATACTAACCACCCAAGTCCCACAGCAATAGCATGGACTCGGTGGTAGTTTTTTCTGATATTGACTTTTTGAGGTAGAAAAATTTGTTTGATCTGTTTTTGAGGAGGGAAAATTGGTTTGGTTTGTTTTTGAGGAGGGAAAATTGGTTTGGTTTGTTTTTGAGGATGTGCAAAAACGTATTGTCGTTGTACTTTTTACGTATGTGTGCGATGCCAGATTCTTCTATATCTTTCGAGTCCTTCTTCACGCTTATATATCTCTGACAGTCTTCAACCAATTTTTGTAGTGTCAAATCGGGTTCACTCTCCAGTTTTGTAAGAATTCTGCGTCTGATCTCCGCGTCTTTCGTCGAAACCAGGCCTTGAACGAAAATATTTAAAATTGTCCGGGCCGAGTTCAGATAACTTAATGGAAGCGAATGTTATATAGTCTTTGCTGTCCTTTTTTGTTAGATTCAGTCATTCCATCTTTTGTGGAATAGTGAGGTATTTGGGCTAAATAGTTATGTTAAAAGTTTTATGGCTTCCTTGAAAGTTAACGCATTTGTTTTCCTTGGTAGGAATTTAGTGTGTTCGTTAGACCTTAATTTTCTTAGTAGTAGACGTAACTTTTCTCGCGTCTGACCAATTCCCGCAATCAAACTTCGTACCTTCTGAAGTAAGCTACGAAGGTTTTGTCTTCGTCTGTTTTATACGTGAAATCTTCGATAGAGTACCATATAGTATTTTGCGAGAGAACTGTTTCATTTTCAGAATTTTGGCCTTTATTTGTTATTAACCGTAGCAATAATTCTTGTAGTTCCAGATGCTTCTGTTCGTTTTTCTGTTGCTTATCAAATTGTATTTTCATAACTTCCAATATGGTTGCCTTAAAATCTTCCATATTTACCGTAATTACGTGTATTTTTCTTTTAGTTTAGACTTCAGGTCTGTTATTCTGAAAACTTAGTACGGGAAAAAATTTCTGTGTCGAATTTGTGTCTTTGTTACTACTGCAAAGTTGGTGTCCAAAAAGAAAATTTTCACTTTTTTTTTTCCTATGTTCGCGTAGAACTTGTTTTTTTTTTTCTCTTTACCTACGTCGCCTCTGTTGTGTATGTATGTATATATATGTATATATATGCGTATATATGTATATATATGTATATGTTTATATATGTATGTATATTTATACTTGTATATGTATATATATATATATGTATATGTTTATATATATATGTATATTTATACTTGTATATATATATATATATATATATGTATGGATATATATATGTATATGGATATATATATGTATGGATATATATATATATATATATATATGTATGTATGGAGATGTATATATGTATGGATATATATATGTATGGATATATATATATATATATATATATATATATATGTATATATGTATGGATATATATATGTATGGATGTATATATGTATGGATATATATATATATGTATGGATGTATATATGTATGGATATATATATATATGTATGGATGTATATATGTATGGATATATATATATATGTATGGATGTATATATGTATGGATATATATATATATATGTGTATGGATGTATATATCTATGGATATATATATATATGTATGGATGTATATATCTATGGATATATATATATATATATGTATGGATGTATATATCTATGGATATATATATATATATATGTATGGATGTATATATCTATGGATATATATATATATATATGTATGGATGTATATATCTATGGATATATATATATATATATGTATGGATGTATATATCTATGGATATATATATATATATATATGTATGGATGTATATATGTATGGATATATATATATATATATGTATGGATGTATATATCTATGGATATATATATATATATATATATATATGTATGGATATATATATATATATATATGTATGGATGTATATATGTATGGATATATATATATATATGTATGGATGTATATATGTATGGATATATATATATATGTATGGATGTATATATGCATGGATATATATATATATATATGTATGGATGTATATATGTATGGATATATATATATATATGTATATGTATGGATGTATATATGTATGGATATATATATATATATATATGTATATGTATGGATGTATATATGTATGGATATATATATATATATATATGTATATGTATGGATGTATATATGTATGGATATATATATATATATATATGTATATGTATGGATGTATATATGTATGGATATATATATATATATATATGTATATGTATGGATGTATATATGTATGGATATATATATATATATATATATGTATATGTATGGATGTATATATGTATGGATATATATATATATATATATGTATATGTATGGATGTATATATGTATGGATATATATATATATATATATGTATATGTATGGATGTATATATGTATGGATATATATATATATATATGTATATGTATGGATGTATATATGTATGGATATATATATATATATATATGTATATGTATGGATGTATATATGTATGGATATATATATATATATATATGTATATGTATGGATGTATATATGTATGGATATATATATATATATGTATATGTATGGATGTATATATGTATGGATATATATATATATATATATGTATATGTATGGATGTATATATGTATGGATATATATATATATATATATGTATATGTATGGATGTATATATGTATGGATATATATATATATATATATGTATATGTATGGATGTATATATGTATGGATATATATATATATATATATGTATATGTATGGATGTATATATGTATGGATATATATATATATATATATATATGTATATGTATGGATGTATATATGTATGGATATATATATATATATATATGTATATGTATGGATGTATATATGTATGGATATATATATATATATATATATATATGTATGGATGTATGGATGTATATATGTATGGATATATATATATATGTATGGACGTATATATGTATGGATGTATATATGTATGGATATATATATATATGTATATATATATATATGTATATATATATATATGTATATATATATATGTATATATATATATATGTATATATATATATATGTATATATATATATGTATATATATATATATGTATATATATATATATGTATATGTATATATATATATATGTATATATATATATGTATATATATATATGTATATATATATATATGTATATATATATATATGTATATATATATATGTATATATATATATATGTATATATATATATATGTATATATATATATATGTATATATATATATATGTATATATATATATGTATATATATATATATATATATATGTATATATATATATATGTATATATGTATGTATATATGTATATATATATATATATATATGTATATATGTATGTATATATGTATATATATATGTATATATATATGTATATATATATGTATATGCATCTATATATATGTATATATACATGTATATATGCATATATGTATGTATATATGTGTATGTATATATGCATATATATATATGCATGTATATATGTGTATATATATGTATATATGTGTATACATGTGTATATATATGTATACATGTGTATATATATGTATATATATGTATACATGTGTATATATATGTATATATATATGTATGCATGTGTATATATATGTATGCATGTGTATGCATGTATATATATATGTATGCATGTGTATATATATGTATATATATGTATACATATGCATATCTATGTATATATGTATATATATGCATGTATATATATCTATGCGTGTTTATATGTATATATATTCATATATATATCCATATGCATGTGCACATGTATATATATATATGCATATATATGTATATATACATATACATATATATTTTTATATATATATATATATTTATATGTATATATATATATATTTATACATATATATATATACATATATATATTTATTCTTATATATATATTCATATATATATAAGAGAGATAAATATCTATAAATATGTATTGGGCGGCCAACCTATCTTGTTCCATTGCTATGTGTTCTAAGCAGTAGATCGCTTGAGAATTCTTGTTTTGTTCTCCAGTATTGTCCAGCGTAACTAATTCTGTGTTCACGTATGAGAGTAGAAATATCAAGTCTGCAGAGCTCTTATTTAGTTGAATGTTCTTTACCAGAGATATTAAGTATAACTCCTAGAATCCGAGTATAGGTTCCATCAAGATTAGACTCTAGAGTTTTAGTTAATGTTCAAGCAGTGGCACTGTATTTAGAGAATGCACTTACCGCGCCGGGATAGCGGGCATGTGCCTGTTTGGCTTGTAAATCCAACCTGGCCGTCGTCGCGTGGGAGCAGACATGTCAAGCGCTGTATTTTACGGTCTGTTTGTTTCGTTTTAACATATGCTGCCATATCAAACTTATAACAAGCTATTTCGCATTTTACATAAAATGGACAGATTCGACTTACAGTTGAAATCAGAATTTGTTGGGTCTCCTGTTGCACCGTCTGCTGTCGAATGGCTCCAGAATGCAGAGCACGTTTGTAAATTATGCAAAATAAAGGAGCCACCAACCGTTATTACCTTGAGGTTAACTGGAGGAGTATACGCGATAGCATCTCAGAGGTGACGCATACTTATACGGGATAAAGCTCGCTATGTATAAGCCATTCGGAACGGATTCATTTGTTGCATAGTGACAGTTTCTTAAGTAGCGATTTCAACCCAGGGAAAATATCGACGTCTACCTTGCTGATTTACACAAAATCTGTGTCGTTTGACCGGACACTAGGATGCGCGGTTTTAGCGGGATTACCAGCCGATGTCAGTAGTCTCTTGCGGACGTCATCAAAGATGTTGGCCCGAGCTAGGAGTATATTCAAGGAAACAGAACTAGTTGTAGTAGCAGCAAGCACGAGTCGCATGGTATCCCGACAGGATGGAAGCAACAGGCGTAAAGGCTCCATATGCTATAAACCAACCATTTTTCTAAGGAGTGTCAGAGTCTAAGTGGTAAGGGGAGGGAGTATCAACGATTACAAGTTAGTGAGCTGGGCTACATATTGCGCAATTGTTCAGGAAACGTATCCGGCGGCAAGGTATCGTCGTCCCTCCTTGCTTAAACCGTCAGACATTGAATGCATCATTGCCTGTAGTTGGCGTCCAGGTAGAGAGCGTGCAGTGTTCAGCACTCGTCGACACTGGATGTTCCCGATCAATAATTAGCGCGAATCGCTGTCGGTGTGGAGGAAACAACACGTGCACGTTATGTCTATCAACGGCACATCACAAGCATATGGCGTACTAACTGTCACCATCCATACAGAAAGTGGTGACTTTGCCGTAGTTGACGTACTGGTGGTGTGGGAAAGTCCTTTGGCTACTACCTATTGATTTGCAACGATGCAATAATAACCCTGGGGGGTGTCAAGTTCACACCAGCTGAAAAGGTACTGCCTGGTGGAAGACAAGAATAATGTGCCGCTATCTCTATTGAGGAATCAGACTTTTTGTGGCACATTTGGCCACAAAGAGAGGGCTTAGACTTTCACAGTCTAAGCCCTCTAAGTGGAAGTGGGCTATGAATGAAGCACCAGGTCAGCTGCATAATGTAATTCCAGAGTACACAATATCCAATAAGATGTGGATTACTAATGGTTAGCTGATGCCATATCCACAGGAACGGCTAAGACCCTCCCAAGGGATTGATTCCACTGATGGCCATTGTGTAGCCCACCAATGACAAAGTGCGACCGGTAATGGATTACAGGAAACGGAACTAACATGTAGATGCCTTCACCGCGAACGCAAACGTGTGCGCCGCCAATTTGAGGGAGTAGCTCCAGTAGGGGGTTAATGTAGCCATGTTGGACTTGCGGAGGGCCCATCTGCAGATAAGAGTTCATGAGTCACTGCGGCCATTTCAGACAGTACTAATTAAAGGAACAAGATGGGGTTCAGCCTCAATGTGGCGTCACTAATAATGAAAGCTATAATCAAGGCGGTGTTGATGCAAGACATCAATGATTAAAGTCACATCAGCCTACGTCGACGATATATATGTCAACGAAGACATAATGTCTACAATGAGGTACGGACAAAGCCAGGATCCTTCGGCTTGATCAGTAAGGATCCCAAGCGCCTGAAGAATAGCGCTCTTGTATTAGGCCCTTGTGGGGGTGGGGAGCGCAACACACCTCAGTGGAAGCGAGGGAGCACAGTTCCGGAACTTCCCGTTGCAATGACGCGACGCACAGTATTTTCTATTTGCGGTAAGCTGGTAGGACATTTTCCTGTCTGCGGGTGGCTCCGAGACGCAACCGGAGTAATAAAGAGACGAGCTAGCGCGGTAACGAAAGGGTGGGACGACAATGACAATTCCCTAAATCAAATGATGGCCGAGGTAGGAACCAAAGTATGTCAAGACGATCCCGCCAGTGGCGATTGGTGTGTAGCCGGACACAAATTAAATACTTGGGTTGACGCAAGTTCCTTGGCAACGGGTGTGGTGTTGGAAAGTTGTGATACTATTCTGGAGGATGCATGCTGAATTCGCCCGTCGAACGATGCGTAGAATGTTAATTTTACTAAACTTGACGCTACACTAAAGAGCTTTAATCTCGCGCCAAGGTGGTGTATCTTTACACGGACTCAAAATGTGTTTACACTTTGACAGGAAAGGCACGAGTCGGAACCAAAGCTGCAAGTGAGATGTTGTTGCGGAAGAGATTGGCAAACTTAAAGCAACTAGTTGATGAATACAGCTTATGGGTTGGTGACATCGGAGCAGAATCTAGCAGATAAGCTGACCGAGTGCCAAAGATGTGGTTTGATATGAGGAGACATGGATCCAACTCCTCGCCGCTGTCATGCGCAGTCGTTACAGACCAATTAACACCGGAGGAAATCCGTGCCATACACCGACAACGTGAACATCCTGGCGTTCATCGCACCACCTACTTTGTCCGAAAAGTGCGTCCCTCAACTACAAAGGCGATTATTTAAATGTGATTTTTATTTAAATCAACCATACGAAGTTGTGAAGAGTGTCAAACTGTGGACCCAGCCCCGGCCCGTTGGCGAAAAGGAAAGCACTGTGTGGACAACAACTGGTTTCGATTGAGTATGGACATAACGCACTAAAATAGCAGTTATTTTTTAACATTGACAGATTGTGGCCCGTCGCGTTTCATCATATGGCACCCACTGGCGCCTCAAGATGCATCGACCATCATACGACAACTAAGATCTGTCTTTTAAGAACGCGGCCCATCGGTCGAAATATTAACCGACAATGCTCCAACCTTTCGTGGCCAAGAATTTCAGACCTTTGCAGACAAATGGCGAGTAAGAATGCGATACCTGTGTGCCTACGTCCCAGAGGGTAATGGCTGAGCAGTGCCACCTCACTGTCAAAAAATTGCTGTCAGAACGCAGTGTTCTATTCAAGAGGCTGCGTACAGGTACAGCGTGACTCCCAATGATGACCGCAACACCGTCAACTGCACCAGCCAACGGAATCTACCAATACGAGCAGCTGGTAAAAGGGATAGATGCAGCAACATTGCCTATTGAAAGTATCAAGTGGGAGACCGTGTTTGGGTTAAAACCCCGAACAGCCGATGCACTAGTAGATTCGGCAAGGGACGAGTAGATATAATAGTCAGCCCTTAAACAGTACTAATTAATGGTGCACTACGCCATGTTAAAGATCTCGTAATGGATAGACCGCCCCGGAGGAAGATGAAGGGAGTAGTGCGTTGTCTGGGGGGTGATTCTGGAATTATGCTGCGCCTTGAACAAAATCGGGCAATCCGGCTACAGACCCAGAAACGAACGTAATAGAGTCGTCAGATAAGGATAACGATAATAGTGAGAAGACTAGGAACGAGGGGGGAAAAGAGCCATCTCCACCCTTACGAAGAAGTATTCGGCGAAGGCGGTCACCATCGCCTTGCTACTTATGTGATAGTGATATCAGGGAGGAGTGTAGCGTGAGAATACACTTACCACGCCAGGCAAAGCGGTCTTGTACCTATTTGGCGTGTAAATCCAACATGGCCGACGTCGCGAGGGAGCGACGATGTCATGCGTGGTCGTCCACTGTCCATATGTGACGCTACTTTTTTTTGAATACTATCGGAGAATTTTTAGTATGAGTGTTGGACGGTGCAGTTGATTTCTAGCCATTTTATGTGCATCGGGATTTTTGACATTGGACCTATATTTACTTTCTGGATTTTACGATTTGTTTGTTTCGTTTTAAACTTAAGCTGTCATATTAACTTTATAACAGGCACTGTCTCTGCAGTGTCCCCCCAAAAGAATCTCCGTTTGAGGGTGTCCGGTAGACAGATTACATTCGTTTTATTCAAGACGGTTCAGACTTTAGATATTCGAATGTTCACATCCTTTTCAATAGAATTTATTTCGCTTCCTAAGCATGGAAGATTCGACAGATTTTATTGATTCACCTGAGACAATTTGCATTAAGCCTTGGTTGGTTGAAAGCCTATCAATTCAGTTTTTAGAGGCATTGAGTCCAATATCGTTGGCAACATTTTTTAGATGATTTAGGAAATTTGTGGCATCGTTAATGGTTTCTGCAGTGATAACTAGGTCATCTGCATAGTTAATATCTGTCAACTTTTTTGCAAGATATTGACTTGAGAGTCTTGGTGATAAAGTAAAACCTAGATGATGATGTTTGTCAAGAGAAACGTAGTCAAGGGTGATAAGAAAGAGAAATAGTGCAAGGGTGTCACCCTGAAGGACCCTTATATTGATGTCTGAGAAGCTACTGTATATAGCTTTCTAAAAGTTATAATTTCAGTTAGTAAAGTCATAGCCTTGCAAAATCAATCTTTACTTAGGTACTGAAGACAGTAGTTTTCCAGAATCCTGAAATTGATAAAGAAGAGTTTTTTTGTTTGCTTGATTAGATAAATTCAATTTGCCATCGATTTTATTCAACAAAACTAAAACTACCTTCATATATAAGGAAACACATTCCTTCCTTCTCTCTCTAAATATTTACTTTAGCCTTTACAAAGCTACAATAATAGACTATCCAGTGATAATCGAACTCGCTATGGCCGACATGACACACTTACTAACCATTCCTTTTTAAACTTTACATTCCCACAAACGCTTGTAGATAGAGAAGAAAGTCACATTAAGCTGAGATAGAAACGAAGAGATACTAATAATTTTTCGGTTTGATCAAGAAGCCCTTAAACTATCTAAGTCTTTAAGAATATGAGTCAGGCTGAGAACTTTTCAGCACTGCCTCGTCGATAGATAAGTTTCCGCGTAGATATGAGAAAAAAGGCATGACACTTTCTTTCTAACAGACAAAACACAATAATTACACAACTGCTGTGGCAATTTATATTCTTATCTAACTTATCCTTACGCTCTACTTTCTCTCTTTCTTTTTTCTTCATGTTCCTTTTTATCTTTCGATTTCCATTTTTCAACTTTCTTTTTTTTTCTCTTTTTCTGCATCACATTCATTTTTGTTTTTTCTCTTTTTCTTCTATCTCATCTCACCTTTTTGTTTTGTAATGTTTAATGTTTATTCTCCCGATTTTTTCTCTTTCCTCTCTCTCACTTCCCTCCATATTCCACTCTCTCAGTTTTCTAGCTTTTCTCCTCACTCTTCTTACTTTGATATTTTGTGGTCGACTTTTTCCTGTTTACCTTTAAAAATGCAATTGACTATTCATCATCTCGATATCAATTGCTTCCTACGAATAAGGCCGGGCGGGGCGTTCGCGTTTAAACGCGCCTGTGTGCGTGTGTATGTCTGTATCTGTGTGTACGTGTGCACCAGGCCGAAATGAAGAAGAAAGGCAGCGGCGGTAACAAAATGTTTTATTTTCATTTTTCTTTGTTTTCCTTGTTGTTTTGCTTCTTGAATAATCCATTTGTAATTGAATTTGGATGAATTCAATTTGCCATCGATTTTGTTCGCCATATACTATTTTCTTCAACAAAACTAAAAACTATCTTCATGTAGAAGGAAACACATTTCTTTCTTCTTTCCTTTGGTTTTATATCTAAAATTTTGCATGTAAAATAATTTTTCTTTCCGTAAGAGATATTCTTTCGTTCAGTCTTATTGTTAGCATTCTCGCCTTCATACTCATTTCTATATTGGCACATTCATTGAAAATACCTGTTTGTTTTAGAAGAAAAACGAATTTTATCTCTTTCCTTTCTGTTTTTGTTTTTCTTGTCTCTTTCATTCTTTCTCGATCATTTTCTCAAATATTACTCATAAATTAAAAACAAAAAACAGCCCGCTTCTATAAAAACAGTAAAAGATAACAACAGCACTCACTTTGAGCGCAAATTGAGTTTTCAAACAAAGCTGAACATGTCGAAAGTAATTTTCCCATCATTTCTGCCTTGCAAATAAAATAAAAAAGCCTGTTTCATAAGCAGAAAATTATTATTAAAAATCCATTGTTTTAAGATGAAAAACCACTTAAAATGTACTTTTTTCAACTAACAAATTTATAAACGTATAACTTGTATTCTTAGAAATTGAATATTTTATATCTAAAAATAAAAAAAATAAGACTTTTTCTGTTTTCTATGTTTGCGTCTCTTTCATGAATTTTGTACTTGGCTGGATTTCTGTTTATATTGAAAACTTAACATATATATAATGGTATCTATTGTGGCAGAGACCCTAGAGGTTAAAATGAATAGTTGGTTTACTCACGCTAAGAAGATTAATGAAGGATGATAATGACGAGGAAACAGACGGACAATTTTAATAAAACAAGATAAGCAGTTTATTTACGAATTTACATAAAACAGATTAAATGATCTGGCATAAAATAATATTAAAAAAATGTTTCAAACAAAGGTAAGAGAGTTTGCTGCTCACAGAAGGGATATACGGTGCTTGGTTAAAAACCGATACTATGATTGGTGAGTAATTTGACACTGGCGGTGAACAGAAATGAAACCTTTCACATGATTTCAGATACACTTCTCTTATTAATTTAATTCTTCTCATTTTATATCAAAAGGAATTTCGCATAGGCTCGCTAATTTCTTTCCGGTTAATTTCTGCGAAAGTAAGGTTTTCATTGATCCCAAAACAATATCCCATAGGCACGCGGATTTCTTTCCTTTTCTTCTCCGCTCACCGATCAATTTCTGTGAAGGAGAGGTTTTCATTGACCCAACGAAAATGTCACATAAGCTCGCGAATTCCTTTCCGACATTTTCCTCGGTCCTCCGAATTTGAAAGGAGTGGGCAAAGGGAGTTATTATTATTTCGCTCTTACTACATATCATAGAAAATTACAACACTCGTGAATGAAACAGAATAGTGTATTCGTTTGCTTTTATTTCAAACAATTAGATTTTACTTTAGGTGTCTGTCTGTTTGTACATGTAGTTTGTGTGGGTGTGTAAATGTTTATTTTGTTTGAATGTCTGGAAATGTGATGGCTTAACAATTATCAACTGAGTAAGAATGGAACAATCGGCAAAACGGTTTCAAATTCCAGCTGAAACAGCTGTTTTCTACACTTGGGAAAATACATGAATCCAACACTCCCTCCTCCAGTCACTGATAACATGTAAAAATCATTGACTTGATTTAAAAAAGAGGGAGAGTAGTGAGAAATTTCCTACACCATTCATCCCTAAGCTATAGTAAAAACTGTTACGCCCATTGTCAACCATGACAACGGTGCATTGTGTATGTGCGTGCGCGCGCACGCACAAGTGTGTGTATGCATATATATATATATAATGTCTGTGTGTGTGCGCGCACATACATTTTAATGTTTTAAGTACAAAAAAAAAAAAATGATAAAAATAAAAATAAACGTTAGAAAACATGCCCTTAACATTCGGCCATCGCGATATCAACCCTTACCCATATCTGTTGTGTGTTCAGAATATTTACGAGTAAACAAAGCAATGATGCTTGAAAATTGAAAACAATGCTTGATAACCCTTTGTGCAAAACTAAAAAAAAAATCTCTGTGTTATTCCCACGAACTTTTCAGGGCAAAATGTTGCACCTCGCTAGTAAATTCTATCTCTCTTTTGACGTTGTCTTTGCTCGTTCTACCATTTACCTCCTCCCCCTCCTCCCTCATAACGTACACTTTCATCGTTCATTGTGTTGCACCGAGTTTAGTCACATCCTCTTTTTAAGGGAAACGCACACATTTACTATCATTAGCACAGTCTAGTACACTTGGTAGTCTGAGGTAGGCGTTTCGAGAGGATCGAAATCACAACACCTGAGACTACTTATTAAATAAATGGAGAGTCTACTCAAATACGAGTATCCACTAAAAATAACGTTTAAGTAATAAAAATCTGTCGGATTAATAAAAAATCATCTCTTTCTTTAGAAATTGCTTTTATATTTATATATATATATATATATATATATATATATATATATATATATATATATATATATATATATATATATATATATAAATATAAAAAAATAAATATAAATAAAAGTTTTATGGATACAATTTATTTGACTAAATGCTCTTACATTTACCGGCCTGAATGTTCGAGAAATTTCGTAGAAAATATGCGTTCTCCAACAGGAATCGAACCTGTATCCCATATAGCCTGATTTGCCACAGAGAACTTTTCGGTTAGCAAAATCCAAATTACTACAATAAATAATGGTGGCCCCACTTTTATAGTTCTAATGGGCTTTTCTTCACAGACTTCCGATAATTCTAATTCTCTTTGGGTGGTTAACGCCCAAATGCCGTCCGATATACTAATTGATGAAGGTAATATAACACTGGGTAATACTTCTATTTCACAATTCTCCTTAATTCCCCTTTTATTTTTCATAAATAACTCATCTACACACAGATCATGACTACTAGTCACATAAATTGGGCTTACAGCTACATAGTTGTTTAAAACATCAACTTTACATCTATTCGCTTCTTCACTTGTTAGCAACATAAATTTTGTTCTAGCCAAATTTGAGGCTAAAAAGTCCGCTACCACCTTGTACCTAGCCACAGCTTCTAATTTTTGATTTGCATTAGGATATGGAATAGGAAGATTTATTACCTGGTATATTTCGAAGGTACTATCCCTATCTAACAGAGGAACTGATACTAGTACTAATAATTTCTTATTTTCCAATAAGGTGGTACACCATAGTGTACTATAATATTTCCATAACTGCTTTGTGGGGTCTACAGGTAACCCAAGGTGATGAGGTAATCTAACCTGTAATTCCCAACAGCACTTCTCTTAACCGAGTTGGAGTTATTATACTCGGTGACAGGTGTGCCATAGCATATTCAAGTGTGGTCTGATGGACTTTACTTGTTATTGACAACTGGAAATATTGTAAAAACCTCTCTAATCCTCTCAGTTCCGCTGCTAAGGGTCCTGTTACATTGAACATCTCTTCTCTAAAACTTTGCAAATGGGAAATTAACCAATTTATGCTACCTCTGTTCTTAGCTAATTCCAGCCTTGTAACATCAAGAATGGATACGCTTTCTCTAGCTATTTAAGCTATTACTTGTTGATTCCTTTCCACGTTTTTCAATTTCCTCCTAATCATCCTTACAGCATCTTCTGACACTGTTCCAAATAATACACTCAATGCCTTCCCTGCACTAGGGAGTGTAGTTCTTTTTTTTTCTAGTCCGTAATGGCTCTACCTCCTTCAGGTATATCTTTCCATTGTCTATCAAGTATCATTGATTCTTGGGCCAAAGAATAATCTTTTTTTTTTTTATTTAGACACGCCCTATTTATAAATTTTGCAAACCTTATGTGATGTATTCTATTACTAAAAGTACTGTAAGTCTACTGTTTTCCCAAATTCACTACACGAAGCCCACAAACCTATCAAGTCAGTGAGAAAACACGATTGATGATAGCAGAATATATTCTTTTACGTGCCTTCATGGATACGTGTGTCTGTCTGTACATCTTCTCGTGAGTGCAGTCCGAATAGGCAACCAATCAGTATCGATCACGTGCGGGCGTGCGTGATATGAATGTGAGTTTCAATAGGATTTTAATTATGTTTCTAATTCAATGTCTTTTTCATTTTCAGATCACGAGAAAGTTTTCTGTCACAAGTCTGACGCTTTCGCCCCTGCCCCTCAACCTCCGACGTCTTACTCTCAGGGTTGAGGTGTCTACTTGGTCTTAACTGAACTTAAGGGAGTGGCCGTAGGTCCCCTGTGCATCTGTAGATTATTCGATCGGTCCACTGGTCTAATCCTACTTCCTGCCCACGTTGTGTTTGGTTTGATCCAGAAAGCAGAAGTGATGTCCGTCCATTCACGGTCGACTGAAGATGCACACAAGGCCCCTTCATAACAGAAATATTGACACCACGAATCAACTGGAATGTAACCACTCTCTTTCGTCTACACACGATAGCAGAAAGTTTCATACCACAGAACAACTGGAAGGAACCCCTCCTTTTCGTCCATACGTGATATGAAAAACGTTGATACCACGAATTAAATGGAAGATAACTCTTCCTTTTCGTTTGCACAGAAGGTCTCGTGATAGCAGAAACGTTGACACCATGAAACAACTGAACGATAACCACTCTTTTTAGATCTGCACACAAAGTACCGTGGTAACAGAAACGTTGATATCTCGAATCAACTGGAAGGTAACAATTCCTTTTCATCTGTACACAAGGCCCGGTTATAGCAGAAACTTTGACACCACAAATCAACTGGAAGGTATCCACTTCTTTTCCTGAAAACTTTATCAACATCGCTTAGTTAATGCCAATTTATTGCGAAAAAATGTAATTGCATCATAAAATCGAACAGTTTAGGGAGAAAGATTTTCTTACAGTAATCAGGGTTCAATAGAGTTTGAAGCCATAAAAATAAGTGGTGGGGGCGAATTAACAAAGTTCCTCTCTTTCCTTTGTGGAATGTTGTATGAAAACTTTGGTGGGGTTATCAATGAGGGTGACGGTGAAGCAAACAATACTTATCTTGATTCTTCATATTATTATTATTGGAATCTCCCCCTTTTCTTATTTATATCTCTTCAGTTCTTTTCAATTTTGTCTTTATTCAATTTTTGTATTCTCCTCTCATTTTGAGATCAGTTTCTCTCTCTCTTCCTTTCTCCTTGATTTTTCTTCGTTCGTATTTCCACTGCATGCTTCTCGGCGTGTTACTGCATAATCAAAGAAAACACGTGATTCAAATCTCCGTTAGGTCAGTTCTTTACAATTGTCTTCACCAATACATATTGTTATGATGAGGTTCTTTCATTATGTTGATCAGGAGGTTTAATCCTCCCTCCCCCCTATTCATCCATCGTACGGGACATTGCATATCGTAATCCGTTTTTCGCCATCAACAGGCACCGACTCCCTTTTCGCTACATGTGTCCCTTTTTCCGCTTGCCGTTTCAAACGTCTCGTGACTCTCTACTTTTCATCGTTGGCGATATTTTATTCAGGTTGCGCCTCAATGACAAGAAAGGGGGAATGTAGAATCGTTCGCCATGGGCCCGTGTCGGTTGGCCCGGACTGTTGGCCGGACTATTAATCAGCCTCACTGTGCTCTCCTCCCCTCCTACCACATCACAATGTAAAAAGTTGTTGGCTTGTAAACAAACAAAAAAATCGTTATTTTATTAGATAGTTTTTAATCGAAAATCCATAAAAGTAAATTAATAAAAAATTTTGGTAATTATTTATTGAAGAGAAATATTTCTTTAAAAAAAAAATCAACAAAAGTAGCAACTAACGAAATAGAAGGCGAACTATTCTGTGAAGAATCTGTGAAACGACGACAGGTGACAGTGGAGATTTGCTTACATACCACTTTTAATCCTGGGTATGACGATAAACTACAACCGGCAGCAAGACCTTTGATCGGAAGATTGGAGGTTTTGAGGAGTGTGTTAATTGCTATTGTTCTAACGTTCATCCTGACCCGGGACGGTAGCACCTGTTAGGGTCACAGCTATGTGCAAATAGGGAACCCCCAAACAAAAACAAAACACTATGAAAGTATAAAAAATACATTTTATATGAAAAAAATACCAGCAAGAGATTTATATATTAAAAAAATGATAAACAATACATATTTATAGTAAAATGACTAACAATAGTTGAAGGCATACAATTGCGTTCAAAATATATTTAATTGAAGCTATAAAATTGCGTTCAAAATATTTAAATTTTGGCATTAAAGAAAACCATAGAGGTGTTGACATGCTGATGAAGAAAATAGCCAGCCAACAAACCAACGCATCATTTCATTCGCGCGAATTCCGTGTAAACTGCCGGGATTTAGAAATCTAAATTTTGGTTTTGGGAATTTTTTCAATTTAAATCCATGTATCCGAAGGACAGTCTTGTTTGCTTTCGGTGTCTCTTGATTTTTCTTGTTTCTCTTTTGACCAACATTCGTAGAAAAGTTTTGACCTCATTGGAATGATTGCTATTAATAGCTATTAGACTTAAATGAACTGAGGAAGGTGACCAGAAGTTAGGATTTTTGTAACCATTTCGAAGATAAGTGAAAAAATTCCTTCTAGTAACAATTTTACAAGTGTTGATGTGTGTGTTACATGACGTTATCAGTGGGGAAAAGTGAAACCGGAAAGCAGTGTTCAATTTCCGATTAATGCTTTTGGAAAAAGTATAAATCCTTTTATTCTTCACTTACCTACTTGTCAAATAGTAGGGCAGACTGAGTTCTTTAGCTTTGATGGAGCAACCAGGAGAAATGACAGAAACAGGAAAATCAGTTTAAAAGGAAAAGAAACTAAAAAGAAAAAGAAACTTCGGATAGTCATTTAGAAATATCAATAATATAAAGCGCAATATATATATATTTTATAATTATATATATATCGAGAGTCGACGTAGGGCGCATAGGGTGTCCAAATTTCTATTCGATAGTTTACTCGGCTCATAGTGCGAGTAAACTTAGATAAGCCTAAGCCCAGATTGACTGGTTACTGGAAATTCAATACGTCGTTGCTGGAGGTGAAAGATTTCCGTGATCTGTTATTACTAACCATACAAAGGGAATTGACATGGAGGGTGGTTGGGAATAAGTGGTAGGGCCACCTTATGTCTGTTATCAGATCATTTGCAGCTGATTATAGCCGCCAGCTTAATCGAGATAGATTAGCAGCACAAACGGCAGCCGAATCTAGATTAGAGGTTGCCATCCAATCGGGAGATAGTGGGGAAGTAGCCGTAGCTAGGATCGATCTGGCCTCCTCGCTTATCAAGAAGGACCAAACTCTGGCGCTTGGTTAAAGAAAATGTCTTCCAAGGCGACGAAGAAAGCCACGGTATACTTGAGGCTGTCGCCCGTGTTTATTCTGCTGCTGACGCTGATGTTCAACAACTGATTGAGGAATGGGAATATACGCCAACACATCACCAGGGGTGTCATCAAGTTACTACGCAAGAACAAAAACGGAGGAGACGGGATAGGTAATTTTCGCCCTTTGACTATGCTAAATGCAGAGTTGAAGATTTTGGCGAAGGTCATGGCCAACCGTTTGCGGCTTGTCCTGACTAGTCTGATTGATCCCGAGCAGACTTGTACTATGAAGGGCAGGACTATTCAGGACAACCTTCATTTGGTTCACCAGATCATCGAAATAATCGACGGTGAAGCCGCGCTGATCAATTTGGATCAGTCCAAGGAATTCGATAGGGTGCTGTATCATTTTCGTGAGGCTGTCCTCGCGTCTGCCGGTTTTGGGCCGCACTTTCGCTCCTGGATCTGTCTTCTGTACAAGTCCCCGAGGGCGCTGGTGGAAGTAACCAGGATAAAGTCGGAGCCTTTCACTATGTCTCAATCCATTCGTCAGGATTTTCTGCTTTTGCCTGCGTGCATTGGAGTCCTGCGCAAGTTAAAGACGAATCCGGTCCTTCGCGGAATCTCGTTGCCTGGTGCCACCAAATCGGCCGGATATTCTGACTATGCTGACAATGTGTAAAGACCACTGTCGAAATACATGAAGTCGTCAAAGACGGTGCGGAGGCCAAAATCAATCGCGATGTCTGTCGGCTTCGGCTGGTCAAGATGTTCGATATTTGGTTCGGTCTCGGCCTTCAGCTGGTGACAAACTTCTCGGAGGTTCGTAAAAAGGTCGAGAAAGCAGTGCGTCTGTGGACTCGAAGGAATGTGTATCAAGTACATAGGCTCACCCATCCCCCCCCGCATTTTCGTTTCTTCTTTTCCATCCCCTCTTT
This sequence comes from Acanthosepion lycidas, assembly GCA_963932145.1. Classification (NCBI taxonomy): domain Eukaryota; kingdom Metazoa; phylum Mollusca; class Cephalopoda; order Sepiida; family Sepiidae; genus Acanthosepion; species Acanthosepion lycidas. Next base: position 66,277,183 of record OZ010590.1, on the reverse strand, counting down.
TTTAGGTGACAGATGTCTTTGTTCTCTGGCGAGATCAGATATTCTTCGAGTCGGTCTTTTTTACCCAGTTAACCAAAATCTTCTGCCACACGTTTGTTTTCTGCGAGGGGTTCTAATACTAACATTGTATTGTTTATTTTCTTGTACATATATATTTTTCTCATTCTATATAACGAGTGGGTTCTGATTTTTATCCCTACCCCATGAATAGTATAAATAAAATTTCATACTAGGACTTTCATTGAGTAAATAAGTCTAGATTTGGAATAGTTTTGAGGCCGGACTAGAGAAGACCAGTCTTTTCTCATCTCCACTTTTTAGGCCTTGTGGCACATTTTGTACTTTCGTACGAATAAACAATAAGATCGAATTGGTCTCGGTCGCTAGAAAACCAACACTCTCTCTGCCGGATGACTGTGGTACCTCAATCAGCTAAAGCCCTGTTCTCCACGCCACTTTCTGAATTACCCTCGATCAACTGCCTTCATTTAAATAGCTGAACAACTTTAGACTGTTTAACCATAACTGCAACCGCTAGTCAACTTACTGGCAACACCGAAGACTTTAGTCTTTTACAAACGTAGCCAGGACAGAGAGAAATCAAGCTACAGTTTTTCACCAGTATTCCTGTGGATACTGAAACACAAAAACACAACGTGGGGACGCAGTGTTGGTGCAGGGTGGACTCGCCGGATACGGACCAATGGACAGGGACCAAAGAATGGCATTCAGCGAAGCATGCAACAACAGGGAGGCAAATCTCTTCTTAAGCTCTTGGAACATTTTTGGGAGCTTATTGAGTTGAATGACGGTCAGGGTCTGCGTAGCGTCGTATGAATCTGCATTGTAGCGATATTACAAAATACTGATGGGCATTTATACCAAATTTGTACAAGCCGTGAGAGACAAGGAAAGTGACGTCTGATTGGTTGCCTGTCACTCTGCTTTATTTTCCCGCGAGTGACATTTTATATGTAAGGGCAGATAATTATTTTTGTATCCCTACACCTTAAAGACTCTAATATAAATTTATTTTTCAATTTAGGATATTTTAATGGTATTAAACTCAGTCTTATTTTTGCATTTACGCTATAATTTTGATTATGGTAACACTAAATAATATTATAATAAGAGTAAAATACTTTTCAAACCACAACAATGTTGGAGCTATTACATGATACTCAGCAACAACCGCAAAATATCTTAGATGAGAAAATTAAAATAAAAGTCACAATATGAGCACATAGATTGACTTTTATAGAGGTAAATTTGAACTAATAAATGTGTATCGGACTATATATATATATATATATATATATATATATATAACTAATAAATGTGTATCAGGCTACACACGCACACATTTGGTTGGATAGATGTGAGTTTGTGACCCTGGGTTTCACACTTTAGCGATCGTCAGACAAACTGATTAATTTTTTTAAAAATGTGGGTTTATGTAGATTGTGTGTATTGGTGTTATTGTAGAAGTGGTGAGGAATGAAGAACAAGTAGGAAACGTATCTCAATCTAATATGTTTCACTTTTATTAAAGCTTCGTCAAAGATCGAGATAAAAATGAAAAAAGCAAGAGACACAGCGTACTTTTGGTTTATTCTTATTGGTAAGATAGATGTCATGTTTATTAACGCAATAGATAATATATAAATATGTATGATGAACATTTTGGACGTTAAAATGTGTAATAGTGTATGAGTATGTATGTAAAGAAACGCTTGTTTGCCTAGGTGAATGTTGGACGGTAAGGTTAATGTAAGTGTCTCTGTGTGGAATGTCTATAGATGTCACCTCTGTATATGTCAGTGAAATGAGCGAAACGTGGCAATAATTTTGTATTTGGTTGGATTTTTATATTCTCGTGTATGTGTATGTGGGGGATGTCTGTTGTCGGCACCTCTGTGTGAGTCGATGAAACACAGCAAGATATTGTAATAATCATGTTTTGGTTGGATTTACCATTAAAACATTTATCATGCGAAGTTTTGAATATTTTTTTATTTTACGTATGAGATAGATATAAGTCGCATTCATGAATAGTCGATCTTTAGAAAGATGATGATGTGATGTAATGTTTTAAGTGAGTATATATAGTTGGTAGTAATGCTATAAATACGTTTTTATAATATTTTATCCTTAAAGGGTTAAGGTTTTTAATTAGGTTGGCGTTAGTGAAACCAATGTTATATATATATATATATATATATATATATGTATATATCAACCTGATCCAACAGAGGGCGGCGATCTCCTTTCTCTCTCCAAATGTGGTCAGCCACACCTTAATTTATCCACTTCCCCACGTGTTACAGCTTTCTGGTGTTCTTGAAGCCTTACCTTAAAAGGGGGCGGCCTGTCACCCCTTTATATTTCTTTCCGCAGCTGCACGGGATAGCGTACACACGGTCTTTAGTCATGTTCTCCTCTATGGGGGTTCTTACTCGGGAGAGATATCTGCGAAGTGTCGTCAAGCTTTTGAAGGTTGTCCTGATGTTATATGGACCGCAGATCCTTTGTATTTTCTCTGATAACCCCTTCACATAAGGCAGGCAGACTATTTGGTTGACATCATAGAAAAAGAACACCATTGGAAAATTCGTAAACTTAAGGAATCAGCACATATGCTTGGCCACAAAAGTCTCCTGAGCCGACCAAGTATAGAAATGAATACAATATGGGAACCAGTAATAAGGAGTGCCAGAGAAAAGCCATAAAAACAACAAAAATTGCAATATGAGCTCTGGTAAAAATGTTTGCTGAAGAAAAGTTTATAATACCCAGAAATTCATACACAGATGTCTCCAAGGTCACATGGTACAGTGGATAAAGGGGTTGGTTAGATCCAGTGACAGGACCCAAAGAGTGTGAGTGGAGAACTTTCAGAGAGAAATTGACAGGAGATAACTGATAACTGACATTCATTAAACATGGCACGTGAAACTAGAACAGTCTATCCCAGTGAGCGAAACAAAGGGTTTAGTTCGACATTCCAACCACCTGAAGAAGGCCGGGGCGTACAACGGCCGAAAGGTTGTAATAAAAATGGCGACAAAGATGAGGACAATAGTTCAAATAATGTAAATAATAAACACTCTCATGTATATATATATAAATCTTATACCCAAGTCCGCCACATACACACGCACAAACACACACACAAACACATATATATATATAAATATACATATATATATACACACATTCATATATGTACACACATATGTATACACATATACAATACATATATATATTTAAAGACATCCATATACATATACATCTATCTTTTCAACCCCCTATATATATATATATATATATATATATATATATATAAATCCAATTCCACACATCAGCCCACATCACATATATACAAAAACACACTTATATGCACAGACATATACACTGCGTGCCACATTATTATCGTGATTTTTCTAATATTTCAAAAACTGTCCAATCAATTCACACATAATTGTTACACAATGTTGGCAACACTGACTTGCGCAATCACTGAAATTTTCGTACTGATCTGCGCAATGTAAACAAACTGGCGCCATATTTGTTATCAGCACTGTGATTTGAGTGTGCCAAATTATTAGAAAAGTGTAAGAATTTAGTGAAAAGATGGGCCATAAAAGCAGTTAAAGTGATGCTGAAAAGAAAACTATCACCTCAGAACTCTCAAAAGGTAAATCTACCCTAGAAATTTCTAAAATGATAGGGAGGTGTCATCAAACAGTGAAAAAGTTCACCACCGACCCTACACAAGTATGCAAAAGAGTAGATAAAGGTAAACCGAGTGTTATTTCACGTCGTCTCATGTCATGAATTAAACGAGAGGCCACGAAGAACCCTGGACTTACCAGTTAAGAGCTTTTCAGTCGCATGGGGATCCTACTGTGTCTAAAAGTACTCGGTGTCGGTATCTGAGGGAAACAGCAACAACAGTCAAACTTGTATCGAAGCCTCCGTTGACGAGAAATCACATTCAAAATCGCTTGAAATGGACTGGGGACAATATGAAGATTGACTTCTCTAAAGTTTTGTTCACAGACGAAACTCGAGCAACACTTGATGGGCCAGATAGATGGTGCAAAGTCTGGGTAATAAATGGACAGAATCGCCATCAGCGTTTGAGACACCAACAAGGCAGTGGAGGCATAATGATCTGGGGTGGTATTATTGGAAAAACATTAGTGGACCCATGGAGAGTACTAGATGACGTCAAAATGACTGCTGATGCATGCATAGCGTTTATGAAGGAGCATCTTGAACCGTGGATGAAAAGGTAAAGAGTTGCCTTCAGAAGGGCCATTGATTTTATGCAAGATAATGCCCCCTCACTTCTGAATATTTGAAAAAGTTAGGCTTCGATGGACCTCGAAAAATGAAGTAGCCAGCAAATTCTCTGGATTTGAACCCAATCGAAAACCTTTGGCGCATCATGAAGCGAAGACTGTACGCCAACGGACGACAATTCAGGAGCAACGCTGAGTTGTGGGAAGCAATTCTTGACATATCGCGCAGCATTATAACAGATGACATCCTGCAATTAACAAATTCTATGGATCGTCGACTTCTTCAAGTAATTCCAAAACAGGGAAAGCACATTCCCTATTAATTTGTTTAAAACTGTGCCTTTATTTGTATCTGTTATTATTTGTTTGATTATCTTATTTATTAGCTTCTTTTGATCATAAACATTCATGTGCAACATTAATAAACGTTTTGTTTGTTCAATTCTGGGAATTGTACTAAACCTTTCTAATAATTTGGCACGCTCAAATCACCGTGCTGATAACAAATATGGCGCCAGTTTGTTTACATTGCGCAGATCAAAATTTCAGTGATTGCGTAGGTCAGAGTTGCCAACATTGTGTAAAAATTATGTGTGAATTGATTGGACGGTTTTTGAAATATTAGAAAAAAGTTATCTCAATAATAATTTGTCACGCAGTGTATATATACACATATACATACCTATGTACATGCATACATATATATAAATATATTAAAATAATAGGAAAGAACATTGAGATTTATAATTCAGAGTTCTTAGCATTTATTTTTATTTTCAGAAAATATTACTCGATACAAGCGTAAAGCATAATATTATAATTGTTTTTTTTTAATATATATTCATCGCAACACCGGAATTCTCATTTTAAAACTGAAACTTCAATTGAAATTCAATCATAAAAAAGTAGACTTCCTAGATATAACATTCGATTTAATGAATAATATATACCTAACTTACAAAAAACAAAAACAAACAACAATACTGATACTCTATATATACACCCCAATTCTAATCATTCTCTATCAATGATTAAGCATATACCTTCATTTATCGAAAAAAGAATAAGCACTAATTCAGCTAATGTAAAAAATATTTTATGAACATAGCATGATAAAACTCTAAAGGATAGTGTCTATAAATGCCCAAAAAATTAATTATGTAAAAAATAATAATAGAAACAAAAAAAAAAAAAAAAAAAAAAGAAAAATGATTTGGTATACACCACCATTCAACCAAATGGTTATAAGTAAATTCGGACAAAAATTTCTTGCGTTAATCGAAAAACATTTTCCTAGAAATAGTAAACTCAGCAAAATTTTTAATAAAAATATTTTAAAAATAAGTTAAAGTTGTACTAAGAATTTAGAAAGGATTATCGAGAAACATAATGCCGAAATCATTTATAAATACCAAAATCAAAGAAATATAGATCCTGAAATAAGAATAAACAAAAATAAAGAAAAATTATGTAATTTTAGAAATCCTGAAAATTGTCCTCTAAATAATAAATGTCGTATAAAATCCGGTTTATCAATGCAATATCTCATCTATTGAGAATCCTAATGATGTTAGAGTCTATGTAGGATGTACAAAGAATGAATTTAAAAAGAATGGCATCAACAAAGAATGAATTTGTACAGAGAATGGAACATCAAATTTCCTTCAATAATACTAAATACCACAACCAGACATCCTTATCTAAATATTTCTTGCATTTAAAAGAAACCAATAAAACACCAACAGTAAAATGGAAATTAATAAAAAACAAGAACTTATATATCTTTAAATGATCCATGTCCTTTGTGCATACACGAAGTTAAATATTATTAAGTTTCTGAAAAATAAAAATTTATTAAATCAAAGAAATGAAATAGCAAGTTTTTTAGACATTGCCAAATTTTTTCCTTAAGTAATAGCTAATATTTTTAAAAAATGAAACTAACATATTTATATTTGATCATAAATGAAGTTTATGAATACATAATTAGATCCTAATATATTAATACCAAATATTAGTATATATGTGCTCAATTAGTAAATAAATTAAATATAATATCTTAAGTAGGTACGAATAAAAATATAAATATTAAAAATGTGACTAAATAAATTTGAATGCCCCTTTTGAAAAAATCGTAATTGAAATTTATATAAAAATAAAAATTAAATAAAAAAAAAGCCAAATGTATTGGTATTGTAACCCAGACGATGTGTTGGAACAGCGACACTACCACAAATTTTTACTTGAAAAAAGGAAGTTTGGATCCATAGACAGATTCGCCAGCCCCTACATTGACTTGACCGACTTGATAGCTACAATACATTAGATACATGAGTTTTCTAAATAAGTTAAATTTTAACACCCCCTAAAATATTAAAGATGGAATTTTCCTTAACCCCAACATCTCAAAATATCAATATGTCTAGACTTATAAATTAAGTAATTCAATTTCTAAAAAAGTTATTCTTAGCATCGCTTGATAATAGAACGCAACTTTGTATTTTAAGTTTCATTTTTATGATTGAATTTGAATTGAAGTTTCAGTTTTGAAACATGGGAATTCCGGTGTTGCGATGATTATATATATTAAAAAAAATATATATATATTATACATAAAAATATAAATTTACAGACATATCCGAACTTGTGCATATCTTTATAACACTCATATGCCGCACCCATATGTGTGTGTGTATATATATATATATATACACATGCATACATACACATGCAAACATATCTACACACATATACAAATATACACATACACATCTCCATATACACTTATATATGTCTATACATGTACATACACAAGTCCACGCACACAATAACCTCCAAGCCCAATACATGCATATACACATATACAAATATACCAACATGGGTACAAAAATACAATAAACATAATTATATATAAATCTAGACCACAACATCAATTCATATAATGATTCAAAAGTGATTACAAGTATCAATCAATGTAATTGCCATATCTGATGTTAAGATTCCAAGAATGAATTCTTATAAGAAATAATTTTTTTAAAATGGTGTTTATGTTTTAAAACGGTGTTTGTGCCTGCATTTGGATATAAGCTCACTTCGAAGATTCAGTAACTCTTCCTGATTTTTATATTTAATTATAAATATTTTTCCAGTATACATAGGTCACAACGATCTCGAAAGTCCTCAGGAGTTCCAGCTTTTGATGTGAAATTTCCAAATGTGGGGTGAGTCCTTTGTCAACCAGATACCAATAGTGTTTGAATAATGCTTTTGATTTTTCAGGGATCTATTGTTGAAAGAATACCTATAATTGTATAGGCGTTGCTTCCAATTTCCTGCGTATATTCCGATGTAGCTCTTCTTCAAGTTGACACTTTCAGGAAGACCATTTTCATCATACATTACATTTTTCCCCAACATGACCATTCTGTTTTCTTCTACAATTGCAGGTGGGGTTAATATCTAGCATTTCACTACTATAAAATTTTCTAAGTAGTTTTATTGTGAGAAGAAATAATTTTCTCCACATTATTGATGCAAGAATAAATAATATTTAATGTCTTCCTATTGAATATTTTATTTAGTGGATATTTAATATCAAAATGCTTATCTATTAACTTAAGGAAGAAACTACCTAAGTTAATACAGGAAAGCCTGCAGTAGGGTGGGTTAAACCATATAAGTTTCCTTTTTCTGTTTTTAGATTTAACTTTATGGCTTTTCAAGTGTTATTTTTCCCCTTTCATGTGTTTGTAACTGTCACAAATGTGTAACCATGTTTTCCGTAGTCTGTTTTTTTTTTTAAATTAGGTCAACAAATCGAAAGTCAGTTTATTCAACTGAAAATAACTTCTATTCATCTCAGTCTCAATTTAAAAAAAATCTTTCGATGTTTTTCTTTCTACCTCTCTCTCAATTCTACATACGCGTCTTTCTTTCCACTTTTTCCCCAAACTTCTACATATACACTTTTACATAAATTTTTTAAAACTTGGAGAAATATTTTTTGGATTTGAAGGTCTGATGAATTTTTTTTTTTTAAGATCCTAACAAAACAAATATAGGCTCATGAAATGTTAAGTGTTCGTGCCTTTTATAATATATATATATATATATATATATATATATATATATATATATATATATATACTCGCTGGCCACTTTAGTGAACATGAACAAATGCTTTTTATGCAAATTTATAATCATCCAGTGATGCTACAGCAATTTAATTGATGTAAGCAGTCAACATGGTCATAGCAACCTTCTGAATTTCATGCATTAGTAGAGGAATGAAAGGTTATTTAACTAACTTTGTACGCAGTATTGGTTGTTTGTGCCAGACAGGTAGGTCTGAATACTTCAAAAACTACTGATCTAGTATTTTCACCAACAATCATCTCTTGGGTTTACAGAGAATGGTTAGCAAAGAAATTCCATTGAGCAATAATTCTGCGGGCAGTAATCCCTTGTTGATGAAAGAAGTTGACGATTGAAGCCAAATAATCAATCTTTACAATGGAAGCATACAGAAGAGCATTTCTGAATACACTCCATCAAACCATGAAACAGCAGCAGAAGATCACGCCAGGTGCCATTCTTGTCAGTTCAAAAAAAAAAAAAAAAAAAAAAAGAAAGAAAAGAAAGAAATACAGAAAAAAAAGTGGGACTAAGGATCTTAAAAATTGGACAATAAAAGATTGGAAAATTATTGCCTAGTGTAATGAGTTTCAATTTCTGTTGCAACATTTGGATGGTAGATCTAGAATCTGTTGTAAGTAAAATGAAAGTATTGATCTATTCTGCCTTGTCTCAACGGTTCATGCTGGTGGTAAATATGTAATGGTGGGGGTATATTTTCTTGCCATATATTGAAGCATTTGTTATGAATAAAAGATAGTTTAAATTGTCGGATTTTAATGAAACTTTCAGAAACTATTCACAAATGATGGAAATTATTATAAATATGTTTTCCTTTTTTAAAGTCATGTCAATTTTTTTTATATTTATTACCTCCCACTTCCTAACTAATTTTATGAAAATTGTAGAAATTAAAAATTGGACAATTTAGTGATTATATTACACAAGGCTTTGAGGAAAGCAAATCATTTTTTTTATTACTTGGATCAACTCTACCTGAAAATCCTCTTTGAATTGTAACATGCAAAACTCAATAAAACAAAAATATTATTTAATTTCAAATGCTTTTATGAATATGGATAATATTTTCTGAAAGGAAAAAACTTTTTTGATGAAAAATTAATTTTTAAAACAATTATTTGTTATTTTTTAAATTATTTTATTATTATTACATTAATGTTGTTAAATATTCTAAAATTAGTGAAAATTATGTACAGTTTAGTCAATGGTGTTATTAAATAGATGTGTCTTTACAGATTATAAATTGTAAAGCTTATTACAATCAACGGAATACCAGTGTATTAAAAACCCATTTTTGCATAGCTTTTGTGTCCATAAAAAAGGGCTGTAATTGAAATGTACGGAAGACCGTACATGAAAACAATAAAACGTCACTTTATTCCCTTTTGTTACACCCTTTATTTTTGCGAATTGTTCTTGCGAAACACACGTGGAGAAGTTAATTGGATTTTTCAATTTCAACTGAGAATGGTATCTACAATTATTAGGTACCTATCTTACGAAATTTATATGATCTTATTTTTATATATTATCGTATCTCGTAAGTGATATTATGATTAAAAGATCACGTGTTTCAAGCCCCTCGACATATAAAGGTCCTCGGTTTGTCTCACAGTTATTAAATTAAAAATTAAATTGAGATTACTCACTTATCAATTTAAACAATAACTGAGTGAGATAATTTAATTATTTATATAATAATAATTTTAGTAATTATCTCAGTTATTAAATTAAAAATGTAATAACGTAATATTAATAATTAATAAAATTATTTATCATTATCTTAACTGTTAAATAATGAAATGCCATTATAGAGGTAACTCAATACAATAATGTAAGAAATTTTTATAGTATTTTAAATTATTATAAGAAACAAAAAAAAAACGTTTTTACTTAGAATACATAAAATTATGTCAATTTTGGTGCACATTCAGCCATCAAATTATCGATGGAGACGTGAAAATAACAATACACCGAGGTCAAGAAATGTTTGTCTAGAAAATTTTATGCTATAACAGATATTTATTTCAGAATAGATTAATTTAACTTTAAATTTTGCGAAAGTAACCTTTCAGAAATGTATATCTTATTTTAGCGGGGTTTTCAAAAACGAAAAAAATAAGTTTTGTGTACATTTCTCTAAAAAAGTTAAAAGTGGCCGTTTCGATTGTTTTTTGTTTTTTTTTAGAAAAATCGACTAAAAATCATTCAAATTTCTATTTGAAATACTCCACAGTATTTTTTCTGGAATTAGAAAATTTAATCCTTTAGCTTTTTGAAGCTGGGGGAAAGCTTCAAAAAGGATTTTTCCTTTATGAAAAATACATTTAAACCTTAACTATAACTGGACACTTCTTTTCATATTCAACTCTACTTGAAGTTAGAATCGGTTTTAGTGTCTTTAATGGTATTCGGGAACAACTTGTTCTCGCGGATAATCAAATTTATTTTAAAACCGAGCGATAACTTTCTAGAAATATATAACTCTTTCTTAAAGACATTGTCATGAACTTCATTTTTACACCGGTTCATCGACCTCATTCCACTTATTTGCCTTAAGAATTATCCTTAATCTTGAATACCACAGTTTTATATCTAAAATAAATTAATGTTATATTTATTTTACAAATACTTTTTTAAAATTAATACTTTGAGGAAAAAAGAGTAAACTTAGCAAATATTGCATACAAAATTTTGATGAAAATAACTGCGCATATTCTAGAAAATATTTTGTTGTAATATTTTAAACACTAATTTTGTAGAGTCAGCGCACATTTTTTTTTTTAATTTCGAAAGATGCACTCGAAAATGCATTCCGATATGATGAGAATAAAATATTTTTGGTATTCAAAACAAAAATAATTCAATCGATGATCATAATCAATATGTATGAATTTGGCTGGATAGATTCTGACTGAAATACATAGAAAGAGACCAAATCATAAAATCCCAAAAATTAAAGTAGCCAATTTCCTTCAATCGTTCACACGTAAAAGCTTATTGAATGTGTTCGTGAAATCCATTTTTATGTGAATTTATCTTTGCACTTCAAGTAAACTAAACAATTATTCCCTAAACCTGCCAAGATTTTATTGTATTTTTAATTGTAAGAAACTAAATTAATACAGACAAATCAAGAATGGATTGGATATTAATTAATAATACCGTCTACGTTTATTGTTGCTCTTTACTTTTCTCAACTAAAAATAATGACTCGATTCCGGCGAACGCGTAGCTAAGTTTTTGAAGCTGTTTGACTTTTTTTATTCTTGTGTTTTTTTCTTTTTTTAATTATTATAATTTTAAAAATATTTCTTGTTTCTACCTCTGCTGGCGTTTTCTCCTTGTACGAAGAAACAAGACAAAAAATAAATAAATAAAATAAATGAAAAACAAAAAGCCAAGTAAAAAGAGAGAAAAACGAAAGAGAATGGTAGTGGTTTATTATTTATCTTTCTGCTTCTTTTCTTTTTCCTTTTCACCACAGGCAAACACACGCCGCAAGTCCACAAAACATATCATGTATGTTTGTAAATGTTTTGCTTGGCCATTTTTACTCTGACGCTGCAATTCGTCTGCTTTGCTATTGGCCGCCATCTTGGTATGAATGATTATTGCATGTTTGAGAAACAAAAAACAAAAATATTTTCCGCTTTACCCTTGGATTTTTTTTAACTTCAAAATAAAAAAGAATACGAAAAAAATAGTATTTATTTACAAATAATAAGATGCTTTTTAATTTCAATATATTTTTTGTTGAATTGAAAATGTTAAAAGAAAAAACCACGAACTTTCGTTATTGCGTAAATAAATGAATCAGTAGAATATCAGTTCGTACATACTCTGCACCCCACCTATTGTAGTCAGTCAGTGCATAAGATTTCTTGTAAAACTTTGATTCACTAACTAGTAACTAGAAGTAGTAATGTGTCATCATAAAAGTTTATTGCATTTATTTCAAACTGACAATAATGGACAAGGTCATTCTTTACCTCTTAGTATGATAACCTCGGTTACCTACTCGGCATTGATTACGTTAATTGAAGCTATCACTATACAGGAATTAACAATCGTTGATGAGGAATTTGTTAGTGGTAGTCGTGGTGATGGGGATTCTAACATTAAGTTTTCTTTGGATGAGATGTACCCCACCGGTTAGGAATGGAATCAATAGGTTTTTAATTTGTGCATTAAGTTTATTGATTTTTTTTTTCTTATAACGAATTAGAACTTTTTACATTTGGTTCATATTTTTAATATAGTTTTTATGTCTTGAAAAATTTTACTAAAAAGTTCTTTACATTTTTTTCTGTTCTCCGAGTCAGTCGATTTTGAAGAGGCAATTTATGAATTGTCTAATTTGGGATTATCTTATGGACAATTTATAATAGGGAATCACCGATTTATTATGGTCACTGCCGTTTATCATTAAAAAAAAAAAATGTAACAATTTCAATCGGTATTAAATATCCTGTTTATTTTGAAAAGGTGGATTTTTTTAGCCGCACAAGCATAACAATGATAATCAATGGAGTAAACCATTTATTCACTTCTCACATGGTTGAAATCCAATATTTTCAGTGTTTGTTTAGGAAATCGAAAAATCTTGTTTTTATGATTGTAAAAAAATTGCCATGTTACTGCATGCGTTTCGTGTTCTTTATTTGTTAATGCCACAAAGAGAAGCGACTGTGTTTTTTTTTGTTTGGTTTAATTTTGAATTGTTTGAAATTTTAATTAATTCTAATTTAAATAAATATTTTTAATTGGGGGTGCAAAAATAAGCTTTTTTTTTTTTTTTTTGAAAAGTCAGTAGTTTCGTAAATTATTTTTAATTTAGTAGAATATAATCCGTCGTATGATTACTAATGAATAGAGACTATGGCTTTAATTTGTGTTATGAATTATTATTACTAAGTAGCAATTATTATTAATTATTGGTAGCTAAAGAAAGAGTGAATGTCCGAAATAGTCATTATTAGTTCTAAAAAAAAGAAAAAAGTCGGATTTAGTTTGCCATAATTATTTTCTCAACTTTATGGAGATTCTAATCTAAACCTGTACACCTTTTTTGTGTCCTTATAAATAATTAAGTTGTTTTACGGTACGATAATTGAGAGTAAGTAACAAAATGAATAAATTTAGTCCTGTATCCGTGTGTAGGTGTGTTCGTGTGCTTATTGTGTTGAATAATGAATCAGTAAACAATTGTTTCATCATAGCAAATATCGATTTTATTAATGGTACCCATACGTCAAATAGAGAATCGAAATTCGCATGAAACCAAATAGCAGTACTTGTAATAGAACTACTACTACTACTACTACTACTAGTAGTAGTCGCTTTTTTTACTGATGTAATTCTTCCAACCCCAACCATTTTTCTCATCTTCTCTCGATCTAACGCGATCGGTATGACTTCGCGTTGTAAAAAGAAAGATCTGCCTACCAAGAACTAAAGAAGTCGAAAGACAAATTTATTAGACAGGATTTGAAAGCAATGATTACTTACCTTAAACAATAAAAAGTAAAAATGTCACGAAACAAATGTATTTTTTAGCCTCGAGGACGCTGGTTCCAACTTCAAGGACACACTTCAATTTTTAAACTTGCAACATTTTGAAAATAGATGAATAAGTATAGATTAAGTAAAATGAAATAAAAAGCAAAAATTAAATTTCAATCTATAGAACGAAATTTGAGAATTAGGGAATAAAAATAAAATCTTAAACATAGGGAAATCCCATAAGTTATAAAACATTTCAATTAAAATAAATTTTACAAAGTAAGATATGGCAGAAATTGATTTCAAAGTAAAAATTGCCAATTAAATTTAATTGAGCGAATCTACACTAACATAACGTAAGTTACAATTTCCGATGTTCAAGTATTGCTAGTAGCAATGCGTAAATTGTTAACTTAAACACCGTTGATGTTAGATTAGCCGCACCTGACAGTTCAGTTATTAGTGTGGGCGTCGTGTTCATTAGATAAACATGTGCGCACACACATCTGTAAAAATATAAATTTTATAGGGTCAAATGGTGGTGATGGAAGTAATATAAAGTTCGTGTTTTGGGTGTATGTAAAATTCTTAAAACTAGCAGAATTTTTCTGGCATTGAGGTAACATTACCTTGGCGCAACAACTATATGCGAATTAACAAAGCAGATTTATCATCATAGCCAATTAATATTTATGTGAGAAAGTTATTTCGTTGTGTATATTTAATTTAGTTTACTTTGTTTGAATTGTTTTTTAGGCAAAAAAAGTGTAGTAAAGTTTAGGAAGATTAACTATTTTTCTAGAATGATTTATTAGTAAGAAAGTGATCTTTTGTTTTAAATCAAATGTGATTAATTAATAATTAGTTGATTTCTCGAAGTTATGACTTTGGTCATTAAACGAGAACAACTTAAGATTCTTTTTCCTTTCCGCTTTTTGCAATTTCACAAAATCTTTTAATCTACTGTTTCATATCTAAGGATAATCCTCAAATAATGACAGCAGTTTGAATCGTTAATGCGATACAAATTAATGATTCTTTAAAATTGGAAAGGTGAAATTACACGTGTATCTATCATAACAGGCCCCGTGTTACCGCTTATTGTCAATGAAAAAATCTTCTCCAAAGTGAAAATGTCGCATTGCAAACAGTAACCGTAAAGAAAAGTGTGAAAATTAAGACCTTTAATTTAAATTTTATCATTTTGTCCTTTCATCCAGATAGTCTTTCCAATAATAACAGATTTGCGCTTATTTGCTTTTCTTATAAATTGGGATACAGAGATGTTTCAGAAGTTTTAATTCGAACTCATTTGTAATTTATTTTAAGAAATAAAATCTCCAAAAATGATTTTTAAATCTATTTTGCTTCAAAGTTTACTTAATTCCCTTACATTTTGTAATTCGTAAGAGCACCTAAAAAATTTTCAAAATAAATAAAAAAAAATTAAATATTGGTTTGAATTTTGTTTTGTATTTACTTATTTCAATTTATTTATTTATTGTTTCAGTTCATTTATTATTTTAATTTAGCTCCTGAAAAATGATTAAAATGCAAATCTCCAAATTTGATTTCTGAAAATCACTTTTTGCCTCAACTTTGTTTTATCATTTAGATTCCATAATTCCTAAAAAGATCGAAAAAACTAAATCATTTCAAAGAAAATACATAAAAAAAAGCATCATAGGAAAATGTGTTTTATGTAGTTTAGTTTGCATTGTCTGCTTTCAATAAATTCAATAAAGCAAAATCATTTATTAATAAACAAAAAAAAATTGTTTTATTGTTTCACTCCAAGCAAAGCGATAATTGCCAAGACGCAAAGGAAAACTAAGTGTAAAAGAAAAAGAAGAAATGATAATGAAAGAACAGAATTCAGGAAGGCCATTGACCGTTGCACGATTGTAAGTAGAAGAAACAAGAATCTGGGAGAAAGTTTCACAGGCGATATGTGCGAGAAAAGAAACTATTAAAATAGAACTTACATCGATTACATCTAGCTATTTCATTTGTAAAACAATAAGACCTTGTTGCCAATCTAGTAATATGCTTAAATTCATGGGATTAAGATGGAGGAAAGCTCATTAAAACAATTTCCATGAAAATATTTGTAGAAAAGACACAAGGAACCCACGTTACAGTCGAAATGCCAGATGAGGGCCAGTAATATTACAGTTCTTTCTTTTGATTTTGTCGAGGATTTCGAGATATATTGCAAGAACACAAGACCGAGTGTATGTCAGCAGCAGTATCCAATGCACGGACGACTGGTAGATATATAAACGTTCAAGATAGATTCTAGCGAGAGAAAAAAAAAACTGTTTGGCACGACACAGGGAACCAACTTTCCTAGCCGCAAACCTAGCAACTGGTTCAATATAATCTTCCCACTTTCCGTAGTTAGTAGAAAATGTAAAACCAAGAAGTCGCAATGAGTTTCTCTACTAGAGATTAGCATCAGCCATGCTGATGAAAGGCAAAAATCGTTCTCTATTATTGACTATAAGGATAGCGGCTTCATTTTTGAGTCCTTAACATTTATAGGCCGATTTACAACTAATTGGAGTTAATTTTCGAGCTCATCTGCCAGTTTTACTTTATCAAACCTGTCGGACTTGCTGGCAAAAGTAAATAGTTGTGTCATCAGTATAAACAACGCGTCGTTGATGAAAATGAGAAACAACTTAGATCCGATGACAGAGACCTGAGGGACGTCCGTGTATTCATGTGAGAGGATCTAAAAGGGTGGCCGTTGTTCAATACTATCTTCATTACATATATTAGGACAAATTAGGTCAAATATTTTGGTACAGATACCATGAACATTCATCTTGTTAAGAAGGCTAGCATACCAAATCCTGAGTCTCGTCGATCTTATCTAGATAGGAAATTTAGTAATAATCGTTAACACATCGGCAGTTGACCTCTCATATCATTTATCTGAAAGAAGGCCATGTGGATTGAGATGCTTAACCAATTCGGTATTTATTAGCGCCAAGAAGAGGTAAAATACTAACAGGACAGAGAAGGTTTACCAAAGTTCTTAAAGACAGGAGCTACAGAAGAGGCTTTCCAACAAGAAGCATTAACAATGACAATTGCAGGGATACCGTCAAGTCGGACATGTCTTGTGGGGATCTAGTTTAAAGATGATAGCAAAAACCATGAACGTACTTATTGGAATTTAGGTTGTTATTTTTTTAAAACAATGCTAAAAATAAACATTTTAAGAATTAAATTTTCGATTTGTTAGATTTGCAAAATATGCCATTTAGAAATTCTTAACACTGCTTATTTACTTTTGGTCCTAAGCGCTGTGATCTCAATGCTAATTTCCTTATCACTTTCATTTTGAAAATGGCTTAGTTTGAATAAACTAATAATAAAACAAAACAATCACTTATAATAAAGATAACAAAAGACAAATGAAAAATGAAATGAAACCAAAATAGTTTATATTTGGAAGTTTTATTTTTAAAATTTGTCATTGTCATTTCACTATATCAGATTTTATTGTGAGAGTCAATGTTTTCATAATAAAACTGGTATTACTCAACCGATATTAGTAAAATTTTCAGGAATACTTATATGCATATAATATAATGATATATAATAATATAATGATATATAATGATTCACTAAGTGAATTTTAGATTTGTGAGGGAATAAAATAAAATAAATAGGTAAAATAATAATAAAAGAATAACATTTTTTTCCCATGATGTTAGTAATAAAAAACCGGAAAGGGTTTTGGTCATCTGTATAATTTTATTACCCTACTTGGCTTCGCCAAACGCTGTTAAGTTCTACTAAAAGACAAACATTTCCTTCCTCTTTCTCTTGCTCCAAGGTGTAACAGAAAGTGGATGAGGGTGTCCTCGCTGGAGAGTGTTTCTTTTCCCCGGTCGGCTGACGACTGAAGAACTCTTTTACCACTTTCCAGGGCATAGCGTTCAGACGTGATCTGCAGAACCTCCACTTAGTTTGGTCATTCTAACTCAGCGCAAATCTGACTTGAGCTCAACCATTCTTAGCATTACTGACCCTAACTTATTTCTGGAAGAAAACCATCATCGTCAAGAGACATTGAGAATTTGTTTCCCTACGGTTTCTATAAAAAAGAATAAACCGTCCCTGGTAGAAACCCAAGTATTTGTTGTTTGTTTAATTGTTTATACGCACATTATACGCATATTATACACATACAATACACCAACATGTAACTTTAAATTCCATAGATTATAATATATTTTATTGTGGGGGGGGGGTTATTTTGTAAGATTGTTCCTCATATTGTAAATAAATGTAATAGTATAGTTATTTTTTTTTCGGATCTATAAAGACTGTCCTGAAGTATAACAAAGATATAGTAACTTTAAAAAAGAAAACAAGATATTGTAAAGTTTTTCATTGATAGGAACACAATTCTTCAAATTGCAAAAAAAAAAAAAAAGAAAAGAAAAGTTGAACAGAAACAGAGAAGAAAAATCCTCCAAAATGGAAAACATTGGCATCATGAGAACAAAAAAATTGGCTTTAAGATAGTCACAAATAGATTTGAGAAAAATTAAAAAAAAGAAACCTGAACCAAGAAAATATTTGAAGCAACTGGTGCCGAAATAAAAAGATGCGTAATATTAAAGCCATTGACTAAAGAGGCTGAAAGCAATTAAGCTACCAGAAAGAGAAACGCTTAAGTTGGGCGAACAAGTAGATAAAATCTGATTTCTCAACAGTATAGTTTTTAGTCTAGTATTATAGACAGTAAAATTCAATAGTGACGATAAGATGAAGGCAGGCAATCGTAAGTTCTTGAACAGAACGGTTTTGAAAGGTACATGTCACAACCAAGAAACTTTAACTATTTGCTTATTGCCCACTTTACCAAAAACGAAGCCTCTCCAGATATTAATATATTAGAAAACTCATTAAAAGAGATGGGTATGAGAATGGAAAACAATATTCAAGCAAAGAATATCCCGGGGAAGCAATAACTGCTGTAATTAATGTTAAAGTCGAAATATTAGAAAAGTTAAAAGTTCGATGAAGGTATTAGAATGTCAACGAGATCCTATTAACATGTAAAATAATAAAAAAAATTATATGAGACATTAAGTTAATCAAATATTTTTCCGGAGCCTATACCTAAAATTTATCTTGCACTTTGCATAATAAAACAGAATACCATCTAAACAAGTCATTATCAATATTTTAAAGAAGTGTAGTTATTATAGGCTAAAGCTCACATGATGTATTGCAGTGTGTTATGATAATAAGTGTACCCTGAAAATTTTATCAGTGTTAGTTGGTTAATACCAAATTTACTAGGAATGTTTTCCCAGTAAAGCTTGAAATCTGACATAGTGCAAGCAGGAACCTCTACGTTGGCCAGGATATAAGACACAAGCAAGTAGCTTTAAATAATAAAACGGTAAGCACAATTTTACGTAAAATATACACACGCGCGTGCGCGCATACACACACACACACACACACACACATTGAAATTGAAAGTTTTTAAGTTTTTCGACTTCGTTTTTTATCCTATTTTTGCACTCTTTTACCCTAAAGGAAATTATGTATACGAAAGGTTAGTTTCTTTTGTGCCAATATTTGGCGTTTATTTCCTTTCAAGCTGCTGGTGATCCACTTTTATCAGAATATAGAACTAAAGGGACTTGTTGCAGCCAATAATTCTAGGAATGGCAACGAAAAATTTAAAATTAAATGAGGAACAAATAAACAAACATTTTTCATGGACACTGTTGCTCACTAAATGCAATGGTAACCAAAAATTTAAAATTAAATGAGGAACAAATAAACAAACATTTTCCTTGTTTAAAAAACAATATATTCTAACAAAAATTACAATTTTTGGAAGCAGAAAATAAGTATATGAGTTTATGTAAGATTGCTTGTAAGCTTTTGACAGTTGCGGCCAAATAAATTAGATGATGGGCAGCAATTGCTCAGGGAACAGAAAAATTGGAAAAGAGAAAGTCTTTTGAAAGCGCCTCTACTTTTTATACAAATATCATGTGACCTCTGGTTTTGGTTCCCACAAACTTTTACGTAAAATATTTTAATTTTCAAACACTTAAACAATTCTCACACTGTAGCTGCAGAAGTAATTATAATGTCAGACATGTGCTTTATTATTAAAACAAGAGATTATTATTATTATTGAGACAAGAGGTGAAACTTTTGTGAGATTAAAAAAAAAAACTTGCCATTCATTATGTTATTTTCGTATTATCGATAGTGTCATTTTTTTTTATTTTTATGTTATTGTTTTGATCATATAATGATTAAGAGGGTCAATTCTAATTGATTGGAGTATCTTCCTACAGTAACTAAAACCTTCAGCATCAGCAACAACACAAAGCTGTTGTGAAGAGTAGGTGAAGAAAGATAATTGGCTATTTGGAAATCCAAACAGATGGTAATCCAAAGAAAATCTGTCTGTAGATGTGGCTGTTTCAACTGATTACATATCTCCTGTCTGTGGCTGTTTTAGAATGCGCGAATGACTTTCTTTCTATGTGCCGTGTCCTTTCATGACTCTCCACCTCCCTCTATCCCTTGCAGTTCTCAACAAGTTCCTTTCCTCTGCTAACTTCCCCATGCCACGTTCTGTCATCAAACTTGCTTATGGCCGGCTAGGTATGTCATGCGTTGTTTTCTCTTGTCTCTCTTTCCCTTTATTCGACCCGTGAGTATCAGATTCTCCTTCCTCATTATGTGTCCCAGAAACTTCAGCTGCCTCTTCCTGATGTTAAGTATAAGCCTTCTCCTTGTTTGCATCCTCTCTAAGACCTCATCGTTGCTCACACGCTCGATCCATTATACACTTAGCATCCTTCTGTAGAACCACATTTGCATCGCCTCGAGTATCTTCTTCATCTTTGAGGAAATCGTCTAACATTCGCTGTCGTAAAGAAAGACAGATGTCGCGTAACAGTTCAGTATTCTTTTCTTTGTTACCAAAGAAATCCTCCTGTCTCGCAATACTCTGGCCAGCTTTTGGAATATGTCCTTGGCCATCCCAATACTTCTTCGGATTTCAGTGTCGCATTTACCGTCCTCTGTCAGAACGCTTCGCAGACATTTAAACTTCCGAGTCTGCTTGATTCTAATGTTCCCGACCTGCAAATCGCATTTTGGGCTCAAAATCCTTTTACTGATGACCATGCATTCTGTCTTCTTGTAAGTTTATGCTTAGTCCCTTCTCCACTCCCACTCCCACTCTGCATCGCTATCTTCAGTAAGAGGTTTTGTAATTCCCTTTCCGTATCTGCTATCAGTACTGTGTGTTACCTGCGTATCTTATGTTATTAAGATTGTGGACGCCAATGCTAAATCCCGGTAGGGTTTCACATTCTCGTAGAATTGACTCGCTCATGTCTTTCCTTTCTGGGCGAGGTATAAGTTCCGATGACTTTTATCCCCTTTACGCCGTTTATGCTAACAGTCGCTGGATGACAGTCAGGTGGCACCTGTTGCGCATGTCGGTCCTTACCGAGCGAGGACTTTTAAGGCTGGTGAGTAGACTGAAGACAATGCTTCAGACTTCGAGAGAAATACAAATAATAATAATAATAATATGATATTTTAACAAAATTTTTCACGTATCTTGAAAGCGTAGCGAGAATTAAGAATTATCTTCATCCTAAAAGAATTTTTTGTGGGAGAGAGAGTGGGAGAAGAGAGAGCGTCACCTCTCTTATCCCGAATATTGAATAAGATGCATACGAAAACAAACAAGACTCGAAACTCCGATATGAAATTTGAAAGAAACAAACATTGATTACAATGACAGGCACAAATGATCAGAATACAAGGTTGACGAATACGTTTGCACAAAATTTGCCATTTGTGAGCTTTTATTAAAGGCAAGATAACTAATTCAAAAAATAAAACTATGACTCATAAAAAGAGATATAAATTATTCAACACATTTTCAATAATTGAAAAATCTTAAGTTAAAAAAAAGTTCAAAATAGACGTTCTTTCAAAAAAGATTCCTTTACTTATTTGAAAGTGGACTTGGATTTTAACAAATTTGTTCTTTTTCTTGAATACAGTTAAATTATTATTATCAGAAATTGTTCACTTCAATGGTATCATTTTGGTTCTGCTTCTTTTTCTGTTTCTTTCTTTGTTTGCTTCTTACTTCTTCCGTAAGAGACATCTTTGTGATCCATTTTCTTCAGGATGTTTATTACTTGTAACCTTCTGATAACTTCTTGTACCTTCTGAAATTTACACTCAACTCGATTTCTTATATAGTCCCGAAATAGGCTCCCGATAGGTCTTAACTTTTAAATTTGCGTAGGTGGATCTGGTAGTGACGCATCAGTTCAGCAGGATCGGACAATAAATGATATCACAGGGACAAAAATATCACAGTAGATATCCCATAACAGCCAATCAATGGACACCTGATGATGACCAGAGGGTACTTGGTCGAACCGTTGTATCTATAATAACATCTACATCAACCAAGATAAGAACAATAGTTCGAAATAATACAAGTATATTGACAATTAGCTATCTCAGAAATGAAATACTAAAATTAAGAACAAGGAAGTTCAGAAATTTGGCGAAAATCCACAGTTGAATGAGACTTGAACTTTTTAAGGCAGGCTTGCCTGTAATAGTTACAATCCCTTTTTGACATTTATTTTATTGCCTCGTTTTACATAATTTAATAATAAGAAGCGGTTATGATGTTTAGCGTCCGAGTTACAAATATATTCGGGTGTACAATGGATCATAGTCAGTATTTTACGGAGGTCGAACTGAAGTCGCTCAGGTCAAGTCACCAAGTTGTGAATGTCGATACGATATTTGCATTGTTCACTGCTTAGTACTGTGTGTCAAGACACTTGGAAAAGCAGGCATTAGACAAAGCAGAACATTGGTTCTTGGGAGTTGAACATTAAACAAACATATAGAAAAATAATAAGAGTTAAGTATTAACAATAACGAAAGAAATACTGTACAATGCTAAAATGACAGAGGAGACTAGTGAAGAACTTCATAATAGTTCTCAACTGAAATTTGGGGGTTACCTTAAAATAAGTCTGCTTGCTCTTCCGCTGTTCAATGGTTGGGAATGTAATCTAATAATCTTCTTCAATCACTACTACGATTTTCTCTGTTTTTTTTTCCTGTTCTGCTCACATTTTACGAGTGTCTCGTCTCTCTGGCGGTCTTCTAGCAGAAGAGAGTATCGCTTACCCCGTATAATATGGAACACAACCAATCAGACAGACCCATGAGAATTTTCTGGTCCTCCCTCATTGACCATTCTGTTTCCACTTGTTGACATTGATGTTAAGATTTCAAGGTAAGCTGACTTTGTGGAGGAAAAGTTATCATTTTTCTTTACATAGAAGGCCAACAACTAAGGATTCGAAAACCAAAATAAATGAACCCACATACATGAATGCACACACTTTCACACACACATGCTTAGGCAGTAAGAAGTCATTCAAAGAAATGACGAAGTTTGTCTGTTTCATTTTCAATTACATTTTTCCACATAAGTTGCCATACATCAAGAACAGATTTGTGGAGAAAATGTTCAAAGATCATGATGTTTGAACTTTGACCATCTCTTTTTATTATCAGGATCATTAAGATCATAGAGTACCATTGACAAGTTTTAGCAAATTGGTGGAGGAATAAGTAGCAAAAGACAAAGAGGAGTCATAAAAGAATAAATCTCATTGAATGCAGTGGAAGTCAAGAAGCTGTGGAGAGCCATGATTGCTCATTGTACTAGAGGAATATGACAGAGAGAGAGAGAGAGAGAGAGAGAGAAAGAGAGAAAATGTATAAAACATTACAAAATTTGACCAAATGTTTTATTATAGTTTGGAAAGAGTGTAAAATTTTCAATTATTTAATCATTTCACCTCAAATAAGGGAATAAAGCCATTAAGACGCAAAGGGGGGGGGGCTACTGAGTATGAGAGAAAAATCATTAAGGAGAGAGAGAGAGAGAGAACGAACAATAAAAGAACACAAATCAGGAAGACAAGATAACGATTGATATTGCATTTAAATTTTTGAAGATCAAAGTTGACTGGAGTGCAAAAAGCCAGAAGTGAGTTCAACAGACGAGAATTGCGAGAAAAGAAACTGTTAACATAGAATTTACGTTTAAATTCTAAAATGATGAGACCTTGTCGCCAATCTAGCACTGTGCTTAAAGTCTTGGTATCGTAAATGAAAGTTCATCCGAACATTTACATGAAAGTATTTATAGAAAAACACAGGGAAACTACGTTATAGCGGTGGGAAATTAACTGCAGTCGAGAAGCCAGGTCCGGACATACATGAGCAGGAACACCAGACCAGATGCGGAGGCAATATTCAAAGCATGGATTCCCGGTTTAAGCTTTGTTCTAGACTTAACTAAAATGAGCAAAGTGTCACGATAGAATTCAAAGTGGGAAGGGTTAATATTTCTGTACAAAGAACTATATAAATCACATAAAAAACTGAAAAAGAATTTACTTAAAAAAATATTTTATTTCGTCTGCAAAGAACATTGTTTATTTTTTCCTTGTGACACGGCTTTGCCGAGGTTCGAACCAGTGTTACGATTGCTGACGACAACACAGTCTTTGTCAGCTCCGAGATCAAAAAAGTACACGACCAGCAGCAGTATTGACTAGCGCAGGGACCGACCGGCGAGAAGTGTCGTCATATATATATATATATATATATGTGTGTGTGTGTGTGTGTGTGTGAGACACTATTTGTTACTAGTAAATAATGGGGCTGAATGAATAGAACGACGAATATACCGATAGACTCCTGATAAATAAGAAGGCTGAATAGAACGATGGACATACCGATACACCTCGGGCAAATAATAAGAAGGGTTAATGAATAGAACGAACGACATACTAATAGACCATCGTGGAAAAAATTGAAGATTTTATTTCACAAAAGACCAAGAACCAGACGACTAGCAAAGAATACAACATTCAACTACGACAGGTCATATAGCAAATATTTTGACACTTGATAGATGACCTACAGCTAAAAATACGGACTGTGAAGGCAAGTAGAGAGAATCAGATAGCATTTAAAATCATAATTCGGAAATAAGGATAATAACAGGACACGAAGGTGTGGAAAATCATCTGGTTTGTGTTTCAATTTTGAACTATGAAAAACATAGGGTCGACATGGAGAAAAATTTTCTGCGTAGATAATAACTTGGAATTAACCATTCTTTGCGTCTTTGCCCCGAAGCCGTCAGCAACCATTGGTTGGAGGGTGGCCGAGGTGGCGGCGCAGATGAGACACCAAAGAAGGTGGAGGAGCTACCCATGCTCACAAAGGAGTATTAGGGGATAGATGGTAATAAGAGAAGGTGGAAGTTATCGGGCAGATTAATACCTGTGACTATCATCCGTGAAAGAGGGGAATTCCCCAAATTAGGAAATAATTAATTCTCAGAACCCATACAATGAAGATGACAGCTAGAGAAGATATACCCAGCTGCATCACGCTCCTACTTCCGGTTTGGGCGAACGTCGATAAATACGAATGCCTTGAAGTGAGAAAGCAGAGATCGTTCCAGCCACCTCACGTGACTATCTGCCGACGAGAACCTCCGACATCAACGTTGTGCCGAACTTCATCAAATCAGCAGAACAAAGCATCTCGTTTGACCTAAGAACCGCGTTGGGTCGATAATTGTCTGCATGCGAACTCCTAGACTAACAACAATTAACCAACTGTTGTACGAAGGACCTTGTAAAAATAGTATTTATTTTGTATTCGAGCGTTATATATTTTTTCTTTGCGTTTTCACCCCGCTCGGACCACCCCAAAATGAAGACACCTGACGGCGATTTTATCTTGGCCTGCCTTATGATCAAAGCAAATCACAACGTGAGATAGGGCATTGCCTTTATCGAAGCGATCACCTATTCGATCATCTACGGGTGTTGGACATCCTAGACAACCAGGGAATGGCTTGAGGGCGATATATATATATATATATATATATATATATACACTACCGGTCAAAATTATTTGGACAACCTCAAAATTTTTATTTCACATCCTAAAAGTGATATTTTTAATGAAAAAGTTAAGCACCACAATGGTTTTATCTATTATCCTAAAAACAAGTCTTACTGAGTCACATTAAATACACCCCCCCTTGATTCATCAAAATGACCCCCCTTTGGCCACTAGCACTGCTTCACAGATTCTCGGCAATCTTTCCACCAGTTCTGCCCAGAGTTGCCAGAGGTGAGCCGCACTTGTGGATTGTTTAGATCTGACTTTTCGGCCAAGTTCATCCAACACCAGTTCAAGGTGATTTAATTGCAATGATTGTGCCGGACAAGACATCAGTTGAAGGATGTGCTGTTTCTCTTTGCTTTTAATCTACCACTGGCAGAAATTACTAGTATGCTTTGGGTCATTATCTTGCATGAGTACAAAGCCTTGACCCACAAGCTGTATTCCAGATGGGATCACGTGATGCTGCAATATGCTGTAATAGCTGATCTGATTAAATTTGCCCTTCACCTGGTGCAAATCCCCAACTTTGTAATTGCCAAAAGTCCCTGCCCCACCATAACAGAGCCTCCTCCATGCTTTACGGTTGGTGTGATACAAGGGGTTGCAGCTCTTTCACCAACTCTTTGCCACACATAGACCCTCCTATTTGACCCAAAGATTTCGAACTTTGATTCGTCAGTCCAAAGGACTTTATTCCACTGCTCTATTGTCCAGTTTTTGTGTGCCTTGACCCAATGGAGCCTTTTGACATTGTTTTGATTCCTCAACAGCGGTTTCTTGATTTTTGATGAAATTGTCCTCTCCTCTTGTTGTTGTTTGTGATCTACCAGCCCCCTACTTTCGGTCTTTGTTTTGTCGCGTTTCCTGATGTCTCCTAGCAGAATAATCCAGTGTAGTTCTAGAATTTTTACTTTTCCTAAAATTTCTCTGCTTGAATATCTTCTTTTTTTTTTTTTTTAAAGCAATGAACTCTTGCCTTTGTTCAAATGTAAGTTCACGTGTTTTGGGCATTTTGCTGAGAAAAAGTTTTGATCCGGAAGAAAGTTGCAAAATTCAAGTTTTAATTTAAACAAAATAAGAATAACGGATTTCACTACTGGGCAATGTAAATTGTCAGCATAGGTAAAACAGGTAGTATCTAGCAAACAGTAAGTCAACGCAATATAGTCTAATGTGAGTTCAAGTGGTGGTATAATGTAACTTTTGGAAAACGTTTTATTCATGCTCAGTACTAAAGAAGAAAAACACCTTCAAATCAATTTTTTAAGAGCTATCTAAAGTTACTGAGGAAGATATATATATATATATATATATATATTCATATATAGTTTTATTACGCACGAATACAATTATGTGAACATGTAACTTGTAAAATATATAAAAGATATATATTTATATTCGTATGAAAATGCACGCAAACCATTTTGTATATATTGTATATATAACACACGCAAACACACACACTATATATATATACAAAGTGCTGTTCGATAAAAGTGACTCGCCTTTTTTTTACTAAAAATATTTTTTGTCTATTGTTTTTGGGGTTAAAATAATTTTTAATCTTACTAATATTAAAACCTCGACCACCTAAGAAAAAGGTTTATTCACCCTAAGGTATTCTATTGATAATTATAAATTTGGATATAAATGAGATTCAGGAAAAAACTCTGTGCAAAAAAAAAAAAAAGGTGACTCAGAGATCGCATTCTAATGATTAAACTTTTGACAAAATATTAAAAACTATTTTACAATATACTCAGAACAATATTCTAGAGAATTCTAGAACAGCTTAAATTAAATCTAGAGTATTCCGGAATATTCCAGAAAGCCTCATAACAGTATAAAAACAGCTTGAAATAGCCACTCAAGTCACTAACCAGATGAAAGGGTACAAACACACATCAGAACCACTTAAAGCATCTATTATTGCCCTCTCAAAAGCAGGCAAGTCTACGAGAGGTTTCTATAACCTCGCAATCAACTGTCTCTCGAGTGCTTAGGGAACATAATGATGCCACTTCTGCTCCAAGGAAGGAAACAAGGTGACGAAAGAAAAAGATTGATGATAGAACTGGCAGAGTAATCAAGAGAAGTTGCGAAGAATAGGACCATAAATAGCCAAGAAATTGCAGCCAGTCTAAGTGAAGAGCAAGGTGTTAGTATTGCCTCTTCAACAGTCCGTCAGAACAAGGTTACAAATCTTGTTAGAACAAGGCTACAAATCTTATACACGAAGGTTTAAGCCGCTAATAAGCAAAGCTAACAAAGCCAAGAGACTTGAATAGGCTATTACAAAAATTTCACCGTAGAAGACTGGAAGAATGTTCTTTTCTCCGATAAAACGAAAGTTGAGCTAAATTCAAAGGATAAGGTGAGTCACTTTTATCGAACAGCACTATATATATATATATATATATATATATATATATATATATAAAATGTAACTACGAACCTAAAGAGCCATGCAAACCTACGTAGATTTTAGATTCGTAGTTAGATTCTGGTCGATTGTTTTCGCCTGAATTACATGTTCTTAGTTCATCTTTTTTTTATTCCTTATTTTTCCTTGGTTTGTTCATTTACAAGCCAAAACACCTAAGGTCTTTCCAGGCGTGTATAATTACTTATATATATAGTTGATGGGTGTTGACAAGTGCTAAAAGGTTTTTTGTAAAGCGATTAAAAAAATAAATTCTGATGTTTGGATATTCGGCCAGAATTCGGAAACTTTTCGGAAACACTTACACAGATGCGAATGTTAATGTATTGCTAACTAAGCCCCCATATTCACTTACTAAATCAACTATTGATATGTTTTATCTACAGTATATTTATACACAAATTCCATGTTCTAATCTCTATCATAAAAGATTATATGCTAACGATTCTGCAACCATCCGACTTCCCAGACGAAATTGAATTTGGGGTATTTTTTCTTAGTGCAGCTGAGAACTTTGCAACAATATACATATATGCAAAATAAATATTTAGATCGAAATCATCACAAAATGCCGCCATCACTTTAGGAAATTAATTCTTTCCATTTTCACAAAAATTGAAAAAAATCAATAACACCTACAATAGAAGAAATAACAAAGATATATGAAGTCTTTGTAGCACTTACATCTTAATATAGTGACCCTTCTCAATAACAGTCTATTATCAATTGATTTTGTTTACTTCAGCAGGTTCAGTCTTCGTATAGGTTTGCTTTGCTTTATTGTTTGTTTCATATAATTTCATCTTCACAATTGACCATAGATTTTCGATTTGATTCAGATCAGGACTTATGACCATTCCATTATTTTATCTCATGTAAACCTTTTATACTCAAAAAATTCACAGGTAACCTTAGATAAACAAGAGGGAGTATTGCCGTGCATAAATACACACATCATTTTGAAACTGTGAGGCTGGGACTTTCTACCATTCAAATAACTCGTCTCGACGAAATCGCAATATAGTTAGCATTGTTCAGTTTAACTCCTTCGATTTTGAATGGTCCAGCAATATTTTGGTCGACAATTTCAGCTCATATCATCACACAGTCGCCTCATTGCGGTTTTCCTTTAGACACAGGCACATCTGCGTCAGATAAAATCTATTCATTGGTCCATCTCTCAGATACATCGAGTGTCACTCGATACTCATCTGTGAAAATTACCTTACAAAAGTCAATTTTCATGTATTTCTCGGCCCAATTTTGACTTGTTTTACTGAAAGGACTTTGCCTAGGTAATTTCTTGACAGACCCGAATTTGTCCTTCTTGTCTCTATCAATTCCAGTCTATTCAAAGATCCAATCACTGGTCAAACGTAGCTGTTTCGCTATAAATAGCTTTAGTTTTCGTTCCTGTCCAGGATACAAATTCTTAAGGCCTTTTCCTTTGGTTCTAGTTCTCAATTATATTTTCAACAGCCCTTTATAATTCAATGAAGATCCTTTGATATCTACAATGTGTACATTCCCCCAATTAATAACATTTGTTAGATCCTTTCCTTTACCCATGTTTCAACATATTTTATGGAACAAAAAGAAAAAAAATTCTTTAGATTTCAGAGGCCTTAAGCTAATATTAATTTGACCTGCATAATAACTTCTGATTGTAGATTTTATAATAAATCCACTAACTTTAATAAAACATGTTGAAACTACCTAAAAATTTAACCCAAACTTTGTTTTGACGTTTAAATCAATCATTTACAATTTGACGAAAAATTTTCAAAGCAATTGCGAGTTATTAAGGCTTATGTGATTTGCATTATAACTTCAGACGGACTGTATATAATGGCCACCTCGTTTTTTTTTTTTTTTTTTTTAATCAAATTTTTAAATATCTATAGTTCTCTAAAACTTCATTTTTCAAAAGTACAGTCTCACTCGAGGGCGGCTTAAAAATTAGCGTAGAACGTTAAGACATATTTTTTTAATAAAATGAATAAACGAATAAATGACAGTATAGTGGTGACATTTATACTTGTCGAAGATCTCAGATTTTAGAAGTATACGTCTGTTGGCAACCAGAATTTCCTGTTTGTCTACACATTTTTTTTTATATCAATAAGGTATTTTGGATTCATGTTCTCTTCATGAAATTTTGTATAAAAGATCACAATTTTACCGGGGAATATTATTACGTATTTGCAAAAATTTCCCCCCAAAATATCCTAAACAAAATTTAACAACGACACTGACTGGAGGTAAATGAGTTCAATCTTAAATTACTACTAACCTTCAATTATTGATAAATATAACCAATAATTAGCTAATTAACAACTATCCTCAAATTCAAACTCACCGGACCTCAAGTGTTACTCGTACATATTATCCATGGCTAAGAATGCAGGTAAAATGGTCGATTCTCTGTACCGCTCTAGTAAGTACCTGACTCCTCCTATTCCTTACCTTTACAAGAGCCAAAATAGGCCAAAAATGGAGTATTGTCGAAGCTGCCCCGATCTCACTCTCCAGTCTTGACAGAGTTCAAAAGCGTCTCCGAGCCGTTGTGGGTTACGAATTATTCTCCACCTTTCAACCTCTCTCTCCCATAGGCGGGATGTGGCAAGCCTCTCGCTGTTCTACCGCTACTTCCACGGAAAGTGGTCGAACGAGGCAAATCTTCTCAGTAAGAACACGTCATGTAGCTTACATAGTAGCAAACCACCCAGATTATCTCCGTATTACATCGGTGAGAAGTAAGTTCCACTTGAACAGCTTCTTTCTGCGAACCACTTTCCTGTGGAACCGACTTTCAACTGGGTATTTCCTCGATCACTACAATCTTAACCGGTTTAGGGCTAGTATTAACCGTTATTTTCCACATCTATGCACACAAATAACCTTCACACGTTACCCTCTACTTCGAGTGCCCCCGTCCTTGTAAAGGGTGAACCTCGCTGTAAAAAAACAAAGAAAAACAAAAAGAAAAACAAAAAAAAAAAACAAAAAAAAAAAACCAACATCTATTCCTAATATTAGGAATTAATTACTTTTTATTAATCAGGATTCAGAGAAAATATACTTGTATCAATCAATCAGAAAGTGAATTCAATACATCTTACTATGTTAAAATTTTAAAACAATTTCAAAATATGTAGTGCTGGTTCATTCAGGAAACTTAAAATGGAAAAATAATTCTTGAAAAATATAATTTAATATAACTTTTAATAGAAAAAATATATAATTTCATAATGCATTTCAGAAACTAACATAAAAACATTTGTTAAATAATTTCTGCGAGTCTTTAATGTGAAAACATTAAACATCATAAAACAAAAACACTGACTCAATTGTGGTATGCAGTGGAATTTTAAAATTATCACATTATGACGATCTAAGTATTTTTAAAATTATCACATTATGACACGATCTAAGTATTTTTAGTTGATATTCTAAGAAATAGCGCAAATAATCTTCGTGAATTTTAAGACGACAAATATTTTTAAAATCGTGGAAT
Organism: Acanthosepion lycidas; assembly: GCA_963932145.1. NCBI lineage: Eukaryota > Metazoa > Mollusca > Cephalopoda > Sepiida > Sepiidae > Acanthosepion > Acanthosepion lycidas. The sequence goes on along the minus strand of OZ010590.1, from coordinate 66,245,196 downwards.
GAAACTTTCGTTTATTATCAACATTGTTTCTTTAGGTCTCATTATTTTATCAAAAATAATTTTTATTCTTCATTGATGAGTATTTTGTAAAAGTTGAGATCACATTTTCTGATCAATAAAAAATAAGAAATTATTGTCCGTATTAGCTATAATTGTTAATTAGCTAATTACAGGATTTTTAGAAAGAATTGGGAGTAATTTAAGACTAACTTACTGCACTAGGTTAATGATGCAAGCTCCGTGGTTGCTAGGAATTTACTTTACTAAAAAAGTTCTGCTTTATATGAAGATTGTTTAGCACAAGACCATCGAGATAGGAATTGGCATGCATGGCATGAAATGACCAATATAAAATGGAACCCGAACATCGATCGCTGACAGCAGAAGTAAATTTATAATCAATGTTGCTAGCGATGCACTTTTGAACAAAAATGTCATCAAAGTGATCGCATCTCGGGTTCTTATTTGCTGCAGTTTAAAAAGAAAAGAACACAGAATGTTAAATTCAGGTTAACCGAATCAAATTTTCCTAAAATTGAGAAGAGCAAAGATTAGGCAACATTTTTATTGGTCATACAATGCATAAATTTCAAAATGTCACACTTGAATGAAGAAAAAAACTGAATTGATAAAATATCTATTTTCTATTTCTTGCCTTTCTGACCAAATTTAGAATAGTTTTTATATCCCATATTAAATATATGGTGATTTTTAAACATCTGTTTCATTATAAATTAAGCCCTGTCTCGTAGTTGAAATAATTTCAGAAGAAAAAGAATTACCGTGATCGTTATTCTCCAATTCAGAATTATATCCTCACCTTTTGCATGTAGCGATACTAATGTTAATAAAAAGCGATTAACATGAGCGCTACAAGACTTATATGATAACAAAAAATTAATCATTCGTGTTTTGGTTTTCTTTTAAAGTCTCTGAGTCTTCTTTAAAGTCACAGAGAAATATCAGCAGCTGCGTGGTGTTAAAAGCATTATCACCAAGTTGAGAATTGTAATTTGATACTGTTCATTCAGCGGTCAAAGGAGCGGGTTTGCGGTGAGAGACAGTTGTATTTCATCTTGCCAGACAAGTAAATTGTTCTGAAGCGTTTTGAAAATATTCTCATTATTTAAATGTTGTAATGGGATCACGCACACGCGCATTAGCTCCACAAATTTCTTACGAAGCGACTGCATATTTTTTGTACACCCGATTGGTCAAAAAATATGGTCGAGTGTTTTAATTTTTTAGAAAAAGTTGCATAGGCGTTTTTTTTATATATTAAGAATTGCGCCAAAGTTGATCCGATTTTTCTCGAACTTTCCTTTCGCCTGAAGTGAGTCGCCTTTTCTCAATCCGCCTTCAACCTTTGACTTTTTGAATCGCGAAATTTTCGAAGTAAGTAAATTTCTTTAGTTGTTAAACTCATTTATATGAACTGTTATTCTAGAAGAAACTTGTAAAAATTTCTTTTGTTGTTAAGGAAAAAAATTGTTTTTCATGGGCTGTTAAGATTTTGTCTAGCTGAAAATCACTCTTACATCGTATTCAAAGGTCTCTTTTCTGGAGTCTGAATTGGTTAAATATGAAGAGATTTCGTTTTATTTACAGGAGTTTAAAACATAATATTAACCAGTGTATTGCAAAAAATAATGACATCGTTTGAATGTAAATTTTGTAACTCTAACAGATGACACATCTTGTTAAACTAAAACAAAAATCACTTGCAACTAATGTATTATAGAAGGAATATGAAAAAAAAAACCGCTTTAGTGTGCATATAGGTTTATAACAGAAACAGGAACTATAATTTGAATTGTATAGTGGATATAAGAAGCCAAAAATTATACACATCGAATTTGTAAGCAAAAGATTAATAGGTAAAACTTATTTTTCACCAACTGAATATAAAGTAAAGAGCTTATTAGGTTTTAAACAAAAAAGTTAAGAGAAGTAACATTTCATATAGGCGTTCCTTACCTTATCGATGATGGGTTTGATATCAGTTTTAATGTTGATGGTTGATAAAAGACATCCTCCTTTTCTTTCCCTTGCTTTCTCTCTTTCTTCTTTCAAGCAAGGCGGTGATGCCGTGAAAGCAGGGGGTGTTACATGGAGTGAGAGAGAATGAGAAGACTCAGGGAAAGAAAATATGAACAGAGTTCAAGAAGATAGAAGATGGCGATTGACGTTGCATTAAAATTTTTGAAGGTTGTAGTTATCAGGGAAGCAAGAAAACAGGAGTTTCACAGATGGGAAGTGTGAGAAAAGAAACTGTTAGAGTAGAAGCAGTCGTTGCATTTAGCTATTTCAACAATAAAACGGTGGGACCTAGTTGCCAATCTAGTAGCACGCTTAATGCATATAGTTGGGAAAGAGAAAAAAAGCTCATCAGAGCAGTTGCCATGAAAAGACAGAGGGAAGTCAGGTCATGTCGGTGAGAAAGTGACTGATGTCGAGATTCCTGTTCAGGATCGATTGCATTGCAGATTCTTCTTTGGTTTCGAAATCCAGAAATGGCAACAATATTCAATGGATGGCAGACTTATAAATGTGTAAGATGGATTCTCACGAGAAAAGAATAATGGCACGACGCAGTGAACAAGCGTTCCTTGTAGTAGACGAAGCAATTAATCACTCAATTTTATATCAGTGGAAAACGTGAGGTCAAGCAGGTGTAGTCTTGCTCTCTTGGAGTTTAGCATCAACCATAAAAGGTTCTCTGTGGTGGTTAAATGAAAGCAGTTTTGTTTTGGATGCGTTAAAATTACTTTCCCAGTTCACCACTGATTGGAGGTCCTTTTTCAAGAGCAGTTGTCAGGCTTACTTTGTCAGATTTGTTGGATTTGCTATTGAGACACGAGTAAATGGTAATTGCATAAATACCTACTTGGGAACTGATAACATCGGGTCGGAGATCATTGATGAAGGTCAGAAACAGCGTGGGTCCCAGGATAGAGACCTGGTAGACCCCACGTTCGTATGAAAGGATATGGAAGCGAGCCCGTTCAACACGACCTGCATTTCACAATTCGTAAGAACGATTGGATTAAACCAAATATTCGTCCTGTGACACCGTAGCCTTTGAGATTGCGTAGAAGGCCAGCATGCCAAACCCTGTTGAGCGCCTTCGATATAGAGCTTCGTCATTCTTATATAGAACTTGATAGACAAATTCGGTGATGACCGATAACACATCTACAGTAGACCTGGCGAAACGGAAGCCATTTTTTTTTTTTGCCTGAAAGGAGGTCGCGCGAAGTAAGATGCTTAACTACTTCGCCATTGATGAAAGCTTTGAATAATTTACCGAAAAGTGGTAAGAGGCTAATAGGGCGATAATTTGAGCGGTCAGTGGGTTCTCCAGAGTTCTTAAAAACAGGAACTACAGAGGAGGACCTCCAACAAGCTGGAGAGCATGAAGTAGCAAGACAATTGTTGTAAAGTTTGGAGGGAACAGGATCCTGCTCAGGAGCACACGTTTTTTAGGATGACGGCAGAGAAGCAGTCACATCCGCTTGCCTAGTGGGGATAGAAAGGCCGAAATATTGTTGTTATATTTATCAAGGTGAAAATATCCTTAATGTATGATTTTTATGTGTCAGCAGACTAGCTTATTTCCATCGATTTTTCTCTTCACACAAAGACTCATTTATATGAGGAGATTGTTGAGACATTCTCCGCTCGATCATATAAACATTTATGCGAAGCAATACGGCCCTCTGCCTCTTTCCTCTACTTAGAGAAAAACATTTCTAACTAATGAGGTGTTCAAATATTAGGTTGGTGCAAAAATAATGTCGGTTTTTGGCGTTAAAAATACGTCAAAAACCGACATTATTTTTGCACCAACCTAACAGCAATTTAGATAAGTCTTGTTTCTGAACCTGATTGCGGCGACACTGGATACAGGGTAATAAAATAAAAGAGGAAAGTGTCGGAAAAAATATTGAAAAGCGAATTCCTTCTCAAGAATATTTTCAACCAATCAGAAGGATAAAATTTGAAACCTGAGGCAATTTTGAATAACAGCTTATTGAGCCGGGTGGAGCACATACAAGGGAAGCCGTCAGCCATTTTAGTCGAGGTAGATAAAGATCAACAAAGAAATTAACCTTTGCCGTGAGTTAAGAAAAAACGCTAGATTCTGAGATACACTGTGAGACAATTCCAAGACAACACACAAAAACTTAAAATCAGATAATTTTGATGTGAAACAAACTCACAACAGGATGGGATCATTTTATACGTAGTCAGATCGTTCTCTTTAAATAATTTAACAACTTCTGAAAGTTTTTCACAAACAACAATCAGTCTGCAATTTTTTCCATTCAGCAAACGGACGCACCTGGTTCAATATTGAGCTGTCAACTTCCGAACTGCTCAACAAGATTTGATAACACTTTCTTGAAAGATTTTACAACTACTACAGAATGTTCCTACTTTCTTATAAATATTTTTGGCTACCGAGCATAAAAAGAATATTTCTTTTCATATTAGTTATTGTAAATAAGTCATTTGTTTCAATTTCACAATTAGTAAATACTTTTCTTTTTTTTTTTTTTTATTGTGTGCATAAAGAGATGATGTGTTTTGCTTATGGAAAAAAAAAAAATTCTCATATTTTAATCAAAATTATTCTAAGCACAAATTTTTGTTATCAGACACTGCTCAGTGTGAGTTGAAAGATTTTATTTATTAAGCTAGGCTCGTTGTGATAGTGGTCCTGTTGTTTAAAATAAAATTAGATCAACGTGTGAAAACTCAAAATATCCATAAAAAAATATTTTTTGAATTTTGGTGAAAAGTATATAACAACCTAAAAAGATCTAATTTTAACAGTTTAATGAGCAAATCAGCTTAAAAAGAAGCTTAACACTTACAAAAATGTTGTTGTATTCACCATAAGTTGTTTTAAAATCTCAAGAAGGAAGCAGAGATTTTCTTTCTGAAAAGATTGACATTTTAAAATGGTTGGACATAGTGAACGAAAATATAAAGGACGTCTACATAAAAGAATGTTGAACTGGTTTAATGAAGGTAAATAATACCATGTCACGTCAGGTTGACCCAAATAATGTATGAGCTATGGAAGAAAGGTTTATTCTCCTATTATATATACATGATATATAACACCTTAAGTCAGCAGAGGTGTACGAAACTGTCCTGATAAACAACCTCTGAATGAACACGTGGACGAAGAAGAAAACCAGATAGACTGAGACGTATTTAATGTAAATGTCGTGAAGTCTCTACTTGAAATGGCAATTTAGCATGTTAAATACGATTTTTTAAAACTTTGTGACAATAATATTGTTCCTTTCGTTCCGACATTTGCCATCATAAGAAATACGCAAAACTTTCTTTCGTTAACTGACCTGATGGGAAAGTCTCTCGTTAATATTTCGTTATTTAACACGCCGTGGACACGGTAATGAAACTGTTTTAATTTAAAAAGAACAAATTTGTGTAAGTCCTAGTAACTGTGTTGAATCTGCAAGTGACTTCTCAATTTCGACTTCAAATAAGTATCTTTATTTAAAGAATATGTATTTTGAACCTTTTTAAAAAAAAAAAAAAAAAAAAAAAAAAAAAAAGGAATGTATTGGATCTTAAGATTTTTCGATTATTGAATAATTTAATTTTATGAACCATGTCTATTTTTGTATTGATTATATTAGTAAGGCACGCAATAGAAAATTTTTGTGCAAGCTTATTTGTAAAACTTGCATCTAGGTCTATTGTTTTATGTCTGTAATAAATGTTTTCCTTTCTAATGTCACATCGGAGTTTCGAGTTTTGTTTGTTTTCGTATGCGTCTTATTCGATATTCGGAATGATATTGTCTCTTCTCTCCAAAAAATCATTTTATTTTCAGACAGACAACCTAACTGATTAGATAGAATTTTACCCGGATTTTTACTTGACAAATTTAAATTTTTTTTTTTCGCGAAAAAAAAAAAAAAAAAAACAAAAAAAAAAAAAACCCATACTTTGTATCGTCAAAGTAAAGTAATTACTTCGTGGTCGGGGAATATGAGTGCTCAAGTACTGGTGATTGGTCGTATAACTTAACCCTTTGTTGAACCCTGACCACTGTTTTAGCGGTGGTAGAGAAAAATAGCTTAATGCCCAGCCACCGTTTGAACGGTGGGTAAACACTTATTTTTACAATAGCCGTAAAAGAAAACCATCTTCGACCGGATGTTTCATTAGTGGCATTTTTTGCCGTTCAATTGGAGCAGTTTAAGTTTAAAGTCGGCCCACCCGAAAATCAGTATTAGTATTGGGTGCAACAATTTGAATGGGGGCGGGTTGTTTTAAAAGGGACGATTTTACGTTCTCAATCTTACAAGGAAGGAACCTCTTCCATGGACCGTCATAATAATATACGATAATTTTTATTTAGGATATATTTTTTTTATAATAATTTTTTGCGTTAGATTTCAACTCTCTAAATTGATTGTACGCTGTTTTTTTTTCCTTACAGACATTAAATTTTGCCTTTGATTTTTGCGCAAAGTGTAAAAAAAACAAAATAAAAAACCTTCAAGGTTGTAATTTTTTCCAGTTAATTTGGAGTCAAAACCAGCACTGAAGAATTATCTATCAAACAAAAAAAGATTTAATTGAAATCGAATAAAAACTGTGGAAACGCATAAACAACATCCGACATCACACACACAATTATAGAATTATAGATATAAATCTAACGTGAAATATTATATTATTAGGTTGGTGCAAAAATAATTTCGTTTTCTCACATAGTAACATATGTTAGAAAACGAAATTATTTTTGCACCAACCTAATACATACCAATTATTTGCAAATTTTGACTCAGAAGCTTTTTTCAGGAACGCAGGGCTTAAAGAGTTAATATTTAAGGAGGGAAATTTTGGTTTTACTTTGCCAAAGTGCTTGATCCTTTGCTAATCATCTTAAAACATTAGCAAAATTTGCAGTTGGTCGCTTAATGCAAAGTTAAACTGGTTTCTAAAGGCGTTGATAGTAAGGAGTTCAATACCAGACCAAGTTACATAGAATATTGCCCGAAAAGTAGAATTTCGATAATTTTAATTTGATGAATTTTAGAAAGGGTCATTCTTCCTAACGAAATATAGCGATTCAAAATTTATATTGGAAAGCTGACTTAATTGCACCCGCCGTTGTGAGGCTATCGGAATTCTCTTCATAGCTTGATTTTCACCCCCACCCCCCCAAAAAACACACTTGAATATTACGCTATTCGACTGCTCCAGCTCATATTGGTTAGTGATTTATTTTTTCCACCTACTGGTGATAGTTGTCTGGAGACCAAAGCTTTAATCTCTCGCCAGGAAATTTAAGACAGAAATCATTTTTGCTAAGATTTTTGTTTAATTGCAATTCGGACCGCATAAAATTATTTATTATAATTCATTTTCTTTTATTTACCTTTTGTCCCACGAAGCTGTCCTTGGGCCTTGCATCCTTCCGCAGCCTGTTGCTACTGTGAAATTTTCCAGATTTTGTTCTGTTCGCGTCATGTAATCGAGAAGATTGGGTAAAATGGAAAAGCAAATGATATATATAAATTAAGGAAACGTTTTTCATGTCTGATTTCCAAGTCACAGAAGGATAAGATGGAGTAAGTAAATATACCGTTAGTTGCAGGATCTGATTCTATAATTGAATTCTGTTTTATTTTAAATTGAATTAAGTCTAAGAATAAAAGAAAAAAAATAAATTCCTTTACTGGTTGACACACACACACACACACTATAAATTTATATATATCATATATATATATATATAGAGGGAGGGGGGAAATGCTTAGATTTGTACAAAATACAAAACTTTTGACGAGGAATTAGTTAAGTGTACAATTCACCCAGTCACGACACGGATATTTTTTTTTTTTTATATATATATAGAGAAATCTATTGAAAATACCTTGAAATTGATTACTACAAAAGCTTTCGAGAAAAATCGCGTGCGCACTTGAATTGTTATCAGATAAAGTCTGAAAACAAAAGGTAATAAAAATGGGGTGGTCAACGAGGATTAAAAACATAGAAAGGCTTAAAGAAAATGGTGTGTGTGAGTGAGAGAGAAACATACAAAGACGAGAGAAATTGTGGGAGGATAGAAAAGAGAAGAAAAACAAATAGAAAGAAAGAGCTGAAGAGATTAAAAAAAAATGAAAAAAAAATAATGATACGAACATATGTAGAGATGACGGCGATAGAAAGAAAAACAACTAAATTGGTTGCTGGTTGACATTCACAAGTTTATTTTTGTTTGAGAATTCGCAAAAAGACAACTACAGAGGGAAACCAAAAAGCACAGATCGATTTGAGGATAAACAGTCACGTGACATTCACAAGAGTTCCGATTTGAAGAAGGGCAGAAGATAATTAAAAAAAGATAGAAAGAAGAAGAAAGGAAGGACAATCAGTTGTTTCTTTTGATAAAAAAAATAAATAACAATAAAAAAAATAAGGTGGGTATTTAAAAATGGTGATGTTGGTAAATTAAAAAAACAAAAACAAGATGCTATATATAATTTAAGTAGTATTCCAATTTTAAAAAGTGACAAAAGAAAAAAAAAAAAAAAGGCGTTTTCGCTAATCTGAATCTACACTAATTTTCAGCTTACCATTTCTTTGATCGAAAAATATCATGAACAAAGTGTGAAATATATTTTTGACCAAACACCAGGTCAAAGGTGAAGATTTGAGTGATTTTACAAATGAACGTTGAAAGAGTTTGACATTTATAGTTTTCTTTGTTTAAAACCAAAACTTCTAACAAGATATCTTTAGTAGAAACTATTTAAGCTGTTTCAAAACAGTTAATGCGTTTGATGGTTAAAGTTGGCTAGATTTATAAAAGCGTGTTTAATATCAGAAATTGAGTTTATTTTGTGCTTGGTCTGAAGATGGAAGTGGGGAAACTGACAGTCACCATGTTATGATGATTCCTCTTACCACATATATGCATCAATAAGAAAAGCTATTGCAGAAATTTTTTCTTTTGCTTTTAATATCCAAAACATCTTTATTAAAAGTTAGCTTGAAGCTTAATCTGGCATAGAACTGAATAAAAAAAAAAAAAGTGGTATTCTGAAATGGGGGAAAGCATGCCTTGAAAATCAGCATTCAAGACTCCTCCTCTTTTTAGCTGGACTTGAAGACCAATAATGGGCGGAAATATGTAACCATCTCAATCAACAAGAGAATATTTCAGTTTCTTAGAAAGGAAAGTAGATTTTAATTATATTTGCAGTTTATATATATATATATATATATATATATATATATATATATATATATATATATATATAGAGAGAGAGAGAGAGAGAGACAGACACAAGAGGAGAAGGCCAATTGAGATAACATCACTTTCATTTGTGCCTGTAAAATTAGTCAACAAGCTTCATAAATAACCTGCAGCCATTACTGGCTTCATTCAAAAATCCAAACAAATTTGGATTTTTGAAACACTCTAATGATGGTTTTGTAACAAAGAATTTTAATTTCTTTAAAGTATCTGATTCGTATAAAAGTGGAAAAAGGTTGCTATACCATAACATTTTAAGTTATGCCACAACTTCTAAGGACAGTCTAGTTGGCACAAAGAACAAACCTATTAGCTTCAAGCCCATTGGGAGGAAGAGCAGAAATTGAGATTGAATCATTTACGAAAACTAATTGTAGTGTACAAAAAAAGAAAAGGTTATGTAGTTTTGCAATTGTATTGGTTATATTTTCTGTATAAGTATTTTGCTTTTTAAATCATTAAAAGCAATGTATTAATTATAGCAACCTGTTATTATTAATGAGATATTTAACTGGTATGAGAACAGGATGATTGCTTACAAATAATTCTTCTTATTAATATAACCACAGAACTTCTCATAAATATGGGGAAAAAACAAAAAAACAGGCTGCATGATTGCAGTTAGGTATTTTTTATATTATAGATACTGGCTACTGCTGATTATAACTAGAAGAGTACGCCTCAGGTATGTAACAAAGCTCACTAACTGAAAGGGAGTTTTAAATCTCCAGTCTCATGAGTTATCTTCTCTTGATAATTATTATGTTTGAGATCCATTTTTAGAGCATCTGTATCAAAGGAGTGGGGTCAAATCAAGATGATCAGTTACCAAAAAAGATAATCCTTGCATTTAGGATTATTACCTAGATAAGCAAACATTTGATGTGTGGGAGAAGTTTTTAGAGATTTTCTCAGCTTTTGAGCTGGGAAAAAAATACAGTTGGTACTTGTAGGTTAGAAAAGTTTAATGCTTTAGTTTCAAAATTATGAAATTCATGTCATAAAATTTATTTAGTGATTTACTAAATACAGCTTAGATTTGGAACACTGAGCACCCAATGAGGATCAAACTCACTACTCAGCTCTAATTGATCTAGCAAGACAAGATTGCCAACTGCATGAGAAAGTGTGTATATATCTTTCAATGCTTACACCATTTCGGAACCAAAGCCTTTGACAAAGTAGTAAAAGAAATAAAAGTAGCAATTATTATTGAACTTATTACACTATGGCAGCATGCCATTAAACTGGCTTGTGGAATATTGCCTGATGGTAAATCATCCTCCTTTTGTGTATGTGAGTGTGTGTGTATATGGATGAATGAATGAGAGCACAGAAAAAGTTCTTGGCTGGCATACATCTCAAAGTATCACCAATCATCAGATTTTCTTTTGGTAACCTTTGGGGCAAGAACTTTTCTGTTGTGAGAAATAGTGATTTTCAATAATTGCACTTAAATGGTCATCATAGACTGAACTGACCAACCAGAGAATTGGAGTATTGCAATTAAAAGTATAGGATTTCTGGATAACAACATTAAGTAATTGTTTTGTAGATTTTCAGGAAGTTTTGTGTGTGTTTCTTGAGAGAAACTAAGAAAATGATTTCATTCAAATAAAAATTAAAAAATTCACAAAAATTACCAATTACTTATTACTAACCCTTTGTATAAGTTTTTGCAGATGTAATTGACCATATATAAGAAAAAAAAAAAAAAAAAAAAAAAAAGAAAAAAAAGTTTTGTTTAGCATACCTGGATAAAACTTCAAACAGGGATAATAACCACGTTTAGTATGAGAAAAAAAAACAAAAAAAAAAAACAAAACATACAAAGAATAAGCAACTGAAGTCTGAATTTCATGGAAGAAAAAAGAATTTGGTGGGACAGAAAAAATCAATACATTTAATAGAAATAACTCAGTAATACAGTAAATTTTACAAGTACAAGAATGTACAGAATTTTTAGAGCACAAGATATAAGGACTTCGTTGTGTTTGGGCATTTCAAACAGTTTATCAAATGACCAATATGCTTTGAGATTCCTGTCAAGTAGATGCACCAAATTTTACAAGGACATAAATGAACATCCAAACTTACTTGGTCAAGGCCTAAGGTCTAAAGAGATGTCTCTAAGCTGAAATGATCACTGGATGCATGCAGTTTTCATCCAATAGGTCTTCAATTCAAGCCATTCTGTAAATATTGTTTATGAGAGTCTTACTGTACAACAATTTCATGTGTCTTTACTATTGTTTATCTTAGGTAAATCTAAGATTGCAAAGTGAACCTATTATTTTTTCAAGCATCTTTATATGAATTATAACATTTATATCTAATTAAATCCACTTCAGGAATTAAAAATTCAAAACATTCTCCAGTTATAAAATTACAAGACCTGAAGTGGAAGGTTGTAATGATTATCAATCATTTTAATTTACCTTTTCTGTAATTGGCTGAAGGAGAATGAATCAAACATTTCATGATGAATTTGTGTTAAGATGTTACTTTAAAGTTTCTTAGCATTCCTTTTTTTTTTTTCTCTAAACCTTTCTTAGTAGCTTTTGATGATGAGGGTATGAAAATTCTTGTGTGTGTGTGTGTATATATGCATACACACAGAGACATAAAAGAAAAAAAGAAAAAGAAAAGTGAAATCAAAAATATAAAAAAGGTGTTTTTTTTTATTTCATTTATTTTTTTTTTTTTTTACTCAGTTTTTATCAGAAGAGGAAAATGTAAAGAAAAACACTTTAAAAACAACAATCTTTTCTAAATTGTGAAAGTAAAATAAAGTAGAAACACTTAAGAAAAAAAACCCTTACTGCACTAAAATTGAAGAAATTACCAAGCCATTTTCCCTTTCAAAATATAATTAACATTATTTATACAACCAACTCTGTGTAATTGGAAATAAAGAATAAATAAATTTCGATTTTTTTTTTTTTATTTTTTTTTTTTAGCTTTAATAGAAATCTGATACTCAAAGGAGATTTATTTAAAAAATTTGCTTAAATTGAAGATTTAGAAGTACAGATTTAATTGGTGACATATCTCCTATAATAGTGAAAGTTGGGGAAGAAGAAAAAAAAAAGTTTCTTTTTCATAGAAGTTCACATAAAACAGTAAAGAAAATTGTGTGTTTGTGTGTGCGTATCTGATATAGTTGAGGTATGTCCGAAAGGTAAGCTATAGATAGGCATAAGATGGAGTGGAATGAAAACACTGTGAAAGCTATAAAGAGAAAGAAGCAACAGAGAGTAAGTAATACTTTCCGTAACAGCCAGAACAGCCTCAATATTGTGTGCATGCATATGTGATATCTCAACAAAGATGAATGCCACTATAAAACAGTAGACAAACAGTGAGATACAAGGTGTAATAAGATTTTGCATGCCAACACCAAAAATCCAACTGTGTCTCAAAGCAACTGACTAAAGAATACAAATTTTGGTGTATGGGGGCATTTTATTCAGCCTTTGGAACAGTGTAGGGAAACTGGTAAGGACTTTCACAGGTGATAAGACTTGGGTACATCACATTACCATGGAGACAAAGGTCAATCCCTAATCTGGGAGCATCTATCATGACAGGCTATTTAGAAATTCAAAGTTGAGCCAGTCAGCAAAGAATTTGATGGCAACTGTGTTCCGAGAGGCAAAAGGTGTGTTGTGTGTGGATTTCAGATCGTGTGAAACACTGGATAGACAAATGGAAGATGTTTGTCAAAAGAGAAGACATTTGTGTAAGGATTTCATTCTGTTACATACAACTAAAACCCTACACATAGTCAACCTAATAAGTGTGGCTCCAGCAATATGATTGGGATTTTTTTTTACTACATCCATTGCAGTTCTGACTGGCTCCTTAAGATTATCATTTGCTTGGATCCCCTGAAATAACATTTATCTCAGAAGTGGTTCCACACAGATGTTACAAAGGGCATAACTCCAGTTGCTTGAAAACCATGTTCTTCAATAGTGACTTCATGGAAATATAGTACAGCTATGCCAGTAACATACAATGTCTTATTTGTATTACAAGTTGGATTAGTAAATATGCCTTATTTTGGGGGACATCCCTCAAATTATATATATATATATATATATATATATATAAACTCGTTGACACACTCCATAGGTATCACAGATTTTAAGAGAACTAGCATTAAGTATAGCATGTGAAAGACTCTTCCTAAAAGAAGTTCTTGTACTTAAATTAAAGGAAACTTAAATTAATCAAGGTAAACCATGACACTAACCCATCAAATATCACAAAGTGGCTCTTTCCTCTACAAGACTGACAATGCAGAAAATTTAAAAGAATTGCATGAAGTCTTTGGCCCTATTTATGACTAGTTGTATCAAGTGACAATTCCTTAGAGATATTACAAATTTCATAATTAAGTAACAACAAAAATGTTAAACGCTTTAAGTTTCAGTGCATAATTCAAAACTTGAACCCAAACCAACTGGTTAAACCCCAGTGATTTTAGTACAGCAAGTTATTTTGTCATTTAAACTGACTACAAAAAAATTGTTTTAAAATTGGAGCCTTCTTTTCATACTACCTACGGTTAAATGCTGCAAATCAGTAAGGTAATTGGTATCTGAATGTACTTAAGTTCAGCTTAAGATGACTGTTTCTGCTGAGCAAATAATATTTCTAACAAACTCAAAGAGAAAATGGCAAGGAAAAGGCCAAAATCTGCTAATATTCAATGCTGCAATGTTGTGTAACTGTAGACAGAGTTCTTTTAAACTAGCATACAAATATACTCATCACAACGGTGGGCATTGGTGAAAGACTTGTACATAATTTAGGATGGCTTACTTAAAAAAAAAACCTACATCACCATTTTTAAAGACCCCCCCCACAAAAAAAAAACAAACAAAAAGCTTTAAAAATGGATGAAAATGATTGGTTAAAACAATGGACCAAGGGCCTTTATAATTCTAGGCCTCTTCCTGCACCCACCATGACAAGAACAGAAATCACCCTAATTCTTTTATATATAATAGATTGGGGAGCAGCTTAAAATATTTGTAAGTGATTAAATAGTCCTTCTTGTAGTAGATGTTATAGCAGCAAGGGTCTAAGACTACCAACATGAAAATAAATCTAGAGTCCCTTCTATAACTGCCTCACTTTTCAGGCAACAGAGTTTAAGAACAGGAAAGAGGAAAATTCTGAGAAAACCAGCTTTTTTTTTTTTTTTTTTTTTCTTTCTTTTTAATGTTTGGTTAATATACCATTTTCCTTTTTGTATTTTTCTATATTCTGCAGGACATTTTGCCACAATGAATCAAATTTGTCTTTTTTCTTTTGGCAAAAATCAAATACTGTGATGGAATCTTTTTTTGTAAAAGATTAGCTGAAACAAAGAGAGAGAGAGAGAGAGAGAGAAAAAAAAAAAAAAAAAAAAAAAACAAAAAAAAACACTATTTTCTTCAGTTCATTACAAGAGTCATTTTCTGTAATTATCTTTGAAGCTAACAAGAAAACTATATATATATATTTTACATATATATATATATATAAATATAAAACAAACAAAAATGTTTGTGGCTCTTGTAAATTGTGTCAATATCTCCCAAAGTATTTTTTTTCTTTTTTAAAGGAAACCACTTCCAGCATCTCCTGACTTTCCAGTCATTAAGTCAAAGACCTGTACTTCATAGTAACATTAAGCTAGAACAATGATACTGAGAGAAACGAGAGAAGTGGGGCAGGTTTAGAGTGGGAGTTTGGTGGGGGATGAGGGTGGGTGGTCAAAGAACAGAAGGACCACTGAGGGAAATACAGGTTTCAGCAATCAGACATTGAGATTTTTTTCTCATTTGAGAAATAATAGAATTTGGACAAATTGCAAAGACCTACTTTCAAATTTTTGCTAATTGTAATTATTTTATAATTACAAGCATGTTTGTTTTTTTAATTTAGAAATTTGGATCCAGCTTTTATTTCAAGACAATCTGTGCACACACACACACACACACACACACGCACACACACAATTTCATGTTCAATATTAGTTTGTTTATTTGGCTGGCACACATAAATAGGTTGAACATTAGTTATATTGATTAATGATAAGATTGTATATTTGAAAAGAAGTCAGTGAAAATTTTTGCCCAAAGTCTAAAAAGATAATTTCTCAATATCAGATAGAATGGCTTGGGTGACTGAGAAACAGTTACCAACACTCCATTATCCATTTTGTTACTATCTCTCCTCAGAATGATGAGGACATTGAAGAAACCCAGTCAGCGGGATTTGTAACAACCTCACAAAAATGACCAAATGTCAATTTGTAGAAGCTTTTAAAAAGCTTTGTTGCTAAGAACAAATTTATTTAAAATGTATTTTAATGTTTTACCAGGAATAGGGATGCAAACAAACATTAAAATAATTCTTGCTGAGGGGAACTGTATAACAAAAAACAATATAAGTAAAAGGAAGAAAAAGAAACTTGATCAAGTCAAATTTTTATCTTTAAGAATTGAAAGACTAAGACAAAAAATGTTAAACAACCATTTTAGATCTAAACATTTTGATTAAAAAAAAAAAAAAAAAAAAAAAAAATATTAAATAAGTTTTGTAGTTTCATATTTGTAATGAAATTACAAAGAATTTAACACATTTTAGGAGAAAACCTATCATCCTATTTTTCTCATTTGTCTTCCAAATAAGAGTACATTTTTAAAACTGAACTTTTAACTAAATAACTTGAAAAAAAAAAAAAAAAAAAAAAAAGTTGTTTGTGATGTGAGGAGTCTTCTTTAAGGTTCCATTATTTAATGATATCATTCATTCTTAAGAGAGATGACATCTGAAGACAACCTCAAAACTCACTAAAATGTGGTTTAACTATAGAATCTTTCTTTTCATTGTTTTTTATATGCCTGAGTGAAATTTTATGAAGATACAGTATGAATATTTTTAGTAATAATAGTTTAATGTCAAAGGATAAATTATAATTTGGAGAAAATGAAGATGCAAAATTAAAATAAAGAAAACAGTTATAGTGGGGAGGGAAATCCCAAGAGTGAGAAAAGTTGAAAATAACAAAAAGCTATTTCTTTTCATTTCATTGTTTATTTACGAATCTTAAACCTTAGTGTTTTGTTTGCATCTGAAAATCTCCTACGTTTGTTTGAGCGAGAGATCTATAGGAACATGAAATTTCTTTTTCATTTCAGTCTGACAGAAAAGGTGTCTTGGGGAGGTGATAACAAAGGGAGGGACAGAGAGAGAGTGAATAACAAACAGGATATATGGGAGGAGGAAAAGAAGAAATGAGAGATACTGCTCTGTAGGGACAGGTGGTGGGAGGGAGGGGACTGGACAGAGAGCTTTTCTTTCATATTTGCATTCTTCTAATATTACTTTGCTCTTAGACATTATTAGATTAATTGGCACAAGTTTGATTTTTCTTTCTTTGAGACTTTCAAAGTTTGATTGTCTTAAATTCTGTAAGCTTTATGAGATTTTATTTTCCATTTTACTTTAGATGTTTTTTAGTTTTTTAATTTTATGCCACCCTTTGGCAACTTTGCCAAAATACTTGCCTGCCTGCAATTTTTTTTAAGCCAATCTATCATTTGTTTTTAAATCTTTAATTATTTTCTCTTCTCTCTTCCCACCCATCCCCAAATAGGCTTTGTCATTTTTTTTTTTTTTTTAAATTCTTTTAAAGTTTTTTTTTCTTCTCCATTTCAATGTATTTAGGATTTCCATGGCATAGCACCTCTGGGTCTGGGTGGGATCAAGTCTAGCAAATATTGCCGATGAAGGTCAGGTTTTGTGAACGGTAACTGATAATGGAATGGTCCTCTTGGGGTAAATGGCTGCAGACCTATTGGTTGGTTAGGTCGCTGTAGTTGATGAGCATGCATCAATGTCTGGTGATGTCGGAAGTGGTCAGTATTGGGCTTGTTGTATGAATTGGTGAGATTCATGGGAGCAGTGGTCCCCATATTCATGTTATTTGCCACTGTGGTTGGCATGTTCATGCCTTGGGATTGCATGCGCTCTATCTCCTGTTCCTGCTGCAGTGCTTTGACGAACGCACTCTTCAAGCGGTTCGTATGTTCCTGCTTCAGGGCCTTCTTCTGATTCGACGTCACACACTGTTCACAAATCACGTTCTTTGAGCCAGGCTTCTCCCGTTTCCACACAGGTGTGAAGTCAGTGTTGCACTGGACGCAGCTGAAAGGGTTGCAGATCATTTTGTGGTCCAAGTTCTTCTCACCTCTAGCAATCAGATCAGAGTCAACAATGTAGTTGACCACCTCTTCGAGGCCAAGGAGCATGATGAACTCATTGCTGGCCAGACTTGGGATAAAGTTCATTTCTGGAGGAGGTGGCTTAGGGGGTGGAATCTGTAGAAGTGTTTTCTCCAGCTGTTTGCGCAGGGCCAGCTTTGCTGCTGCTTGTCTTTGGGCTGCCGTCTCCACAGGCTGGGCCGGTGGGGGTGCAGGTGGGGGTTGAGTCTGCGTTGGCGGGGTGTGGATTGGACGAAAGCCTGACATTAAATTGTTATTTGAATTGGACATTTGGTTGTGGTTGGTGCGCATGTTCTGCATGCCATGGGGCATCCCACGCGGGGCCATGACCAGGGGCGGAGGGCCTTGTTGCTGCTGTTGCTGCTGCTGCTGCTGGTGTTGTTGATGCTGCTGCTGCTGGTGATGCATCTGCTGGGCCCTCATCTGGGCTGCCGCCATCTGCTGCGATCCTCTTATGAACTGAGAATGAGTTGACGAAGAATTAGACTTGGAAGACTGTAACGGTTGGTTGTTTCCACGCACAAGTGGGGGTGGGGCAGATTGTTGCTGTTGCTGTTGTTGCTGCTGCCTATTTGACAACTGTTTGTTGTTGGCCACAACATTGCTTTGCTCTTGCAGTTGGTGTGACAACTGACTTTGACGCAGTTTCTTTAGTAGAACAAGCTTTGCCTCTTCATTGCGCAATTCGGCTTGCAGAGTCTTGACTAGTTTTTTGCGCATACGTTTCTCATCAGCAGTGAGCTCTTTCGCCCCATTCAGGGTTTTTTTCTCGTCATCTGAATCATCTGACAAAGTGATGATGTCAGGTGATGAAGATGCAGGCTTGGTGCTCAAGTCAACTGGCATATCCATGCCAAGATTTTCTTTCTCACTATCTTCTGATTTGACAGGAGAAGCATCATCCTCGCGTTTTATTGCTGAAGCTTCTCTTTCACCATCCTTCAGCTTCATAGACAAGATGGGTTCCCTCTGACGCATCTTGGCTTCAATTTTCATAGACAGGTTCTGGACACCATCTTGGGAGGCTGACAGGCTGGTGTTGCGTTCTTTCTTGGGACTAGAGCCAATATGAGCCATTTTGGCCTCAACCAATCCAGCTTCCAATTTCAATCTGACAGAATAAAAAAAAAAAAAAAGAAAAAAAAAAAAAAAAAAAAAAAAAAGGAAATTAAACTGCTAAAAGAGTAGCAGGGGGAGAGAAATAGATGGGATATGGAAGAGAGAGAGAGAGAGAGAGAGAGAGAGAGAGAGAGAGAGAGAGAGATTCACATACACTTTAAACCCAAGAAAAAAATAAAATAAAATGATTTCCTCCACTAAAAAGTTAACATTCTCAATTCTGTCTAAAAGGTTTAGGTTTATTTTGTTTTACAGCATATCAACCTCAATGGGTTATTTAAAGCTAACAAGATTTTTAGAGTAGATTTGTGTGAATATAATATATATTCTTTGTAAGAAATAAGTTTGTTGATCAGGTTTCATTGATGTATTTTTGTAAAGACGGTTTTTGCAGAGACAAAGTATTGCTGGTAATATTTTTTTCTTTTTTCAAAAATGTATTGCTGTTATTTTTACAATAAAAATAAATTTTTATACTTTCATAGTGTTTTGAACTCCGTTTGCGAGTTCACAATTTGCCCATAGCTGAGACCCTAACAGGTGCTACCACACTGTGTTAGTGTGGACCTGGGAACAACAGCAATTAAGAGGTGGTGCCACATGCCTCAAAACCTCCCGATCAGAGGTCTTGCTGCCAGATGTAGTTTATCACCATACCCAGGATACTGCCTAAAAGCATAATATACATTTCACAATGCTGCACATTTGAAAGGAAGAGGACATAATTTAGATGAGTACTATATTTTCTTGTGCATAAAAAGAGAAGTTTTTAACAAAAATTAAAGGCAAAAATGAGGAGACATATTATACAAATACAGGTTTTCATAAATTTTTTTTACTCATTTAAAAAAAAAAAAAAAAAAAAAAAAAAACTTATTTGAAACAGCAAATACACTCATCACTATAGATAATAAAACACAAAGTAGGTGTTAATAACAACTGTTTACAAAAGGTATTTGATATGTTGACAATATTTTTGCTTCCAAGATAAAATTTGTTTATATTTTGATTTTCTTGCCTTTTTTTTTTTTTTTTTAAATTATAAATTTTTTTCTCTTAATTCTTAATGAAAGACAATATGTTTTAGTTTATTAATATATAGAAATATAGTAAAGTCATATCAAATAAAAAAGGATGATAGATTAATTAACACCTTAAAATGTATTACTGGATATGGCTAGTTAGCACTGAAAATAAGTTTTGAAACAGAAATTATAAGAAAAAACAAAAAACACACAATTGATAAACATCCGGTTCATTTCTATTCTTTAATAGCATGAAAAACTAAATATTTTAGTGAAATAAATATACAACATTGAGATTTTAATGGATAATATGGTACCGATTTTCAAAAAATATTTATATAGAGATGACTGTATTATACAGAGATGGTTGCATTATACTCATGTAATTTATTCCCTGTTCTTAGCTTCAGAAACATGGACTCATTATGCACAAGAAAACACCATAGCTATTAGATTTAAAGCAAAACAAGCAGACAAGCCCAATCAATTACTTGGAAAATTTCTTCATACTAGAGTAAAGAATCAATTTTCCCAAGTACTTATATAATTTGGTAAAAATGAAAAGTCAAACAATTTATCTTTTCATTGTTTTGGCTGTGCAGCCTAAAAAAAAAAAAAGAAAAAAAGAAAAGAAGAAAAAAAGAAAAGAAGAAAAAAAGAAAAGAAACAGTGAATTATTTAGAAATATTTGGTGATTAAGAATTTATTATTATACCTTCCCATTTGAACAAGTATACTTACCTTGGCCTTTTTCTAATGTTTGTTTTGGTATTTGGTAACTATATTGTAATTTTGAAACAAAATTTATTCAATATTTTTTTTGTTTTACTACTATGTTTTAGAGAGATCTCGTCAATTCATATTTACTCATCTTATTCAACTTTGTGCCATTTTCCCAGTTTCTTCCAAAGTATGTAACCCTTTAGCATTAAGTGAAATGTCACAAATGACAGGAAACCAGATATTTTAACCAATACTTTAACACATGAGGTTATTGACGCCTTAGACAGTTTTGCAGTGTGTAATTTTGGAACCTTAACATTAATAAGGTCTGTACTCGTGTAGTGGAATTTATAATTGTCTTTACACATGAACATCATCTGAGAGCCTCCGATTAGGGACCCTTGTAAAATTCTACAAGACATTGGTTGAAACACATTTGCCACATGTGGTTTTAATTAGTGCTGAAAGGTCACATACTCTAGTTCAATAGAAGAAATGGATATGTGATTTCAAAATACCATCTATGTAAAAATAGTTTGAAAAATGTTGGTAATATGTCCCTCCTTTTCTCAAATTAGGCATGGCAACATTAACATTCACAATTTCAAATATCTCAATTTTAAGAAATGATGCAGTAGAGACATTATGTTTGAGAAAAACTTTCTTTGAACATAGACAGTAAATAATGGATGAAAAAATAATTGATAAGTGTAGTCCACCAAAACCAACCAAGATAATGATGACTACATCAACAAGATGTTGCCCTAAACTGAGACAATGGAGCTGAGTGAATTTACCTTTTTTCTGGAGGAGGATCACATGATGATGATGATGATAATGAAGATTTGGGTAAGGTCACTGGTATCTTTGCACTGTCTGCTTTGACAGCCAGAGGGAAAGGAGGCTGCCTGTCCACTGGTAGGGCTGCTCTTGCTGAGGAAGAGGATGAGGAAGATATTTTCTCTGATACATAATCATCACTAATTTTCTTATCACTCAACTTTGAACTGAAAGAAAAAATTATCAAAAATTACAGAATGTATATGGTTTGTGCAATGTGTTCATTTTCTTCAATAAACTTTGATTTTCAAAAATTTAAATGCAATGTCAATCATGTTTCCTCAATTCCTATTCTGTTATTGTTCTCTCTTACCCCCCGCTCCCGATATTTTTCACATTACCCTTTGTGCCTTGGTGGTTTTATTGCCTTAAAAAGAAAAAGAAAAAGAAAAAAGTAAATATATATTTTCTAAAAAAAATTTCTTTTATAGATGTTTGTTTTAAGTTCAGTAAGGAAAGAATGGTTCAGCTATAAGATAGCACTTGAAAAAGTTTTTAGTTTTTCTTCTATCTGTAGGAGGAGGAGGAGTAGAATTCAGGGAAGCAGCAGTGGTAGGACTGCTGGAAAAAGGTGAAAATGTTTTTACTTATTCTAAACAGTTTTTTGCATATCAGGATCAAGAAATATTTCATAATCATGTCTTTAAATAGTGAGTGCTGAATTGGTTATAAGAATTAACAATTACAAACCATGACAAAAGAAGTCACAGTTTCTAATTCTTAATCTTTTAATAGATTAGATTTTATTTGTAATTCAGGCTCATTAAATCAAAGTTTAGTTTGTGGGAAAAAAAAAAAAAAAAAAAAAAAAAGAAAAAGAAAAAAAAAGAAAAAGAAAAAAAAGAAAAAGAAAAAGAAAAAAAAGAAGCAATAATTTATCAAATCTGAGCTTTTTAAGACTCTCCTGCATGGAGATTTCTGATGTATCTTTTCCACTTTGAATCCAACCATGAGTCACAGATATTTTTCACTCTCTCCAACTATTCCAAAAGACACCTCTGGGAGTAAATGTTTTAATTGTATCACCCCTATTTATTTCTTTACGAATAATTTGATCTCTTAAGACTTAAAAAGTTAATTTTAAAACTTAAATGTATTGAATATAATGCTTGTACTACTATTATTATTAAGCTTTAAAGAATCTTATCTATTTTTTAGGTTTCTTAAGGATAGGAAACCAGAATAATAGCAAATTAGCATTAGCATCAAATCTTCATCTGATTTTTTACATTGAAAATGGAAAGAAAAAAAAAAGCCTTTTTATCAGATTGTTATATTAAGAAAGGGTAAAAATGAAACTCAAATATATAAAATGTTCATACAATTTATGGAAAAGTTACTATGAATAACTGAATGTGAGCAAAGTAGTTTCTGAAGTTGTGTGTTGGTGATGCTCCATGACTGGGTATACTTTACTGGAGTGCTAGCTCTTGTGGAGCAAGCAAAATAAAATACCATTAACTATTGAAAGTAAGTCTCATATATAATGCTATGTATATGATGGTAATTGAAAAGAATCTTTCCTGTAAATAACTAATTCAAACAATTACTACTCCCAATTAAATCAATTGAAAGCAACAATCACTGAATGAAAAGTACCATGAATTATTTAAGGGAGAGTACATAATATTTCATTAAGATAATGTTAAATTGTAAAATTTCTTTAGTGACCAGTCAAAATTGGTTACATCTTGGACAGAAATTTTCATTCACTGTATTTAGCAGATATTGCACCTTCAGGTTAACTCTTATTCCAGTCTTTACATAAATATCTTAAGAAAAAATATTTCAACCCAACAAAAAGTTATAAAAAGGCACTAACAGCAGTCATTGGCCAAGAAAGATAAAACAGGAGGATGGAAATTATGACATTGCCTGAAAGATGGTAAAAGATATAAAATAGTAACTATGTTGTTCAATAATGTTGAGAGGGGAAAGAGAGAAGAAAAAGGTCTTGTATTTACTTAAACCAATAGCAGAAACTTCACTTTGCTAATCAACTAATTCACACAGGTAATTTTATTTTTTACAATTTTTCATTCTGAATTAGTGATTGAAGTGGTCTATTGAGTGTTGTGTATTAATTATCTACTTGCCTTGTTTCTGTAGTTTTCTCAGGTGTGGTTGTAGTAGCATCCATTGGGGTCACCAGAGATGCAGAATCTGGGTTTTCTGTCACAGCTGGAATAGTGCTTGATGGAGGTGTTGATGGGGGTGTACCATTACTAGTGGTGGTTATAATAGGAGAAGAGGAGGCAGCAGCAGTAGGAGGAGGAGTAGAATTCAGGGAAGCAGCAGTGGTAGGACTGCTGGTATTATCAGCAGTAAGGTTGGAAGATTTGAGGTCTGCCTCATCAGAGTCTTTTGTGGTACTTGTTGGGGTGTCTGGTCTTGTGTTGGTAAGGGACAAAGATTTGGAGGCACTCTCCCCATCACATAGCCCATTGCCTTCTTCAGCTGGGCTTTTTTCCATTTTGCAATCTGAAGAGGAAAAAGAGGGGAAAAACATTGTTTAAATGATTTGCATATTTCATCATACAGAAATGGTAACAGTAATTAAAATACACTTAGGATATCCATTACCTTAAAGCTATACAAGAACTGCAAAGAGATATTTTCCATTTTAGCAGATTTAGCAAAACAAATGTGAAATATTGTCTAGAATATATAGTCATCGTGTCAATATTAAATGGCAGATGTTAGAGTGCTTTCTACAGGTAAATAGTAAAAGTCCCTTGATATAAGGGTTACACCAATAAGGAAATTAGCTGATTAAATCTTTTTACATATTGCATGGGTAGATTCAGATTGTTTTCAGGAAGTCAGAATTGCCTGAAAATGATCATTTCTTCAAGCAAATGTTATCTGACTTTACAAGTTGGAACTTTCTTGAATGGCAAATTCATTGCCAGATTCTTGAGAATGTAATGGACCAATGAAAAATAACAGAATAAGATAAAAGAAATACCAGTTTTTTTATTTATTTATTTAATAACTCTTGATAAAGGGTGGGAAAAATCCATTATATTATTTAAATTCATTCCCTAAGCCAGGAATGAAATTTCTGTACTATAACAAACTAGGGTGATAGAGTATAAAAAAAAAAAAAAAAAAAAAAAAACAAAAAAAAAAAACAAAGAAAAAAACATTTAATTGGCAAAAAAGATCAATGTAGTCAATCAGTGCAGACTTAATATTATCAAATCTAGGAGAGAGTAGCTGTAAAGTTTTATTTCAAAGTTTGTATTGGATTTATAGAAATAGTTGATTGCAAAATCAGAAGTTTAAGTCTTGGTTTGTGCTTAATACTAAGTATACAAATATCCAGTGAAGCTTAAAAAAAAGAAAATAAAATAAAGAGAAAAGAAAAAGAAAATAAAATAAAGAGAAAAGAAAAAGAAAATAAAATAAAGAGAAAAGAAAAAGAAAATAAAATAAAGAGAAAAGAAAAAGAAAATAAAATAAAGAGAAAAGAAAAAGAAAATAAAATAAAGAGAAAAGAAAAAGAAAATAAAATAAAGAGAAAAGAAAAAGAAAATAAAATAAAGAGAAAAGAAAAAGAAAATAAAATAAAGAGAAAAGAAAAAGAAAATAAAATAAAGAGAAAAGAAAAAGAAAATAAAATAAAGAGAAAAGAAAAAGAAAATAAAATAAAGAGAAAAGAAAAAGAAAATAAAATAAAGAGAAAAGAAAAAGAAAATAAAATAAAGAGAAAAGAAAAAGAAAATAAAATAAAGAGAAAAGAAAAAGAAAATAAAATAAAGAGAAAAGAAAAAGAAAATAAAATAAAGAGAAAAGAAAAAGAAAATAAAATAAAGAGAAAAGAAAAAGAAAATAAAATAAAGAGAAAAGAAAAAGAAAATAAAATAAAGAGAAAAGAAAAAGAAAATAAAATAAAGAGAAAAGAAAAAGAAAATAAAATAAAGAGAAAAGAAAAAGAAAATAAAATAAAGAGAAAAGAAAAAGAAAATAAAATAAAGAGAAAAGAAAAAGAAAATAAAATAAAGAGAAAAGAAAAAGAAAATAAAATAAAGAGAAAAGAAAAAGAAAATAAAATAAAGAGAAAAGAAAAAGAAAATAAAATAAAGAGAAAAGAAAAAGAAAATAAAATAAAGAGAAAAGAAAAAGAAAATAAAATAAAGAGAAAAGAAAAAGAAAATAAAATAAAGAGAAAAGAAAAAGAAAAAGAAAAAGAAAAAGAAAAAGAAAAAGAAAAAGAAAAAGAAAAAGAAAAAGAAAAAGAAAGAAAGAAAGAAAAAGAAAGAAAGAAAGAAAAAGAAAAGAAAGAAAGAAAAAGAAAAGAAAGAAAGAAAAAGAAAAGAAAGAAAGAAAAAGAAAAGAAAGAAAAAGAAAAGAAAGAAAGAAAAAGAAAAGAAAGAAAGAAAAAGAAAAGAAAGAAAGAAAGAGAAAAGAAAGAAAGAAAGAGAAAAGAAAGAAAGAAAGAGAAAAGAAAGAAAGAAAGAGAAAAGAAAGAAAGAAAGAGAAAAGAAAGAAAGAAAGAGAAAAGAAAGAAAGAAAGAGAAAAGAAAGAAAGAAAGAGAAAAGAAAGAAAGAAAGAGAAAAGAAAGAAAGAAAGAGAAAAGAAAGAAAGAAAGAGAAAAGAAAGAAAGAAAGAGAAAAGAAAGAAAGAGAAAAGAAAAGAAAGAAAGAGAAAAGAAAAGAAAGAGAAAAGAAAAGAAAGAAAAAGAAAAGAAAGAAAAAGAAAGTGTGACAGTCATAAATTCCTTTTTAATTAAAAGAACAATATCCTAAGAATTTTATTGTGTAAACAAGATAAATTTTAATGTAGTTTTAAACAAATCACAGATAAAATTGCATAATACATTTCCCTTATTTTCCAGCCTCTGGTTTAGACAATGCTAGAAAGATCTTGCATTATATGAGTGGGCTAACATGACAACTGTTTAATACATGGACTGCTTATATTCCTATTACAGCTGAATTACACTTCTCTTACAAGTTTGCTTTCTGCTCTTTGCTGACCCATTTTGATATAATTCACTAAATGTCTTGTCACCACTTAATTAAAGACTTGCAAATCACAGCCATCAAACTTTCTCTTGTTACAAATAGGATAATGGAGCATACTTTTCGAAATTTCTAAGCTTTTTAAGTGTTTAGTGAGAATTTTAGGATTTACAAATGCAAGTAAAATGCTAGACTATTAGGTTGGTGCAAAAATAATGGCGTTTTTTGACGTTAAAAAATACGTCAAAAAACGCCATTATTTTTGCACCAACATAATGGCATAAGCTCTTTACACCATTTATGAAGTTCTGATAAAAACATCATCCAGTGTTATATTTATTATTGCTGAATAACAACCAAAGAGAGAGATTGAAATCTTTTACAAAGATATAAATATTTAGACAAAATATTTAAATTAAATGTGAGCCAAGACTTAATGATGTTGATAGTAATTATGATTCAATACATACATATTTCAAATCCATTATTATTGGGTCCTAATGCTCCAATTATGATTTCTACAGGAACCAGCTATAGAATCCCAGTGACAGAGCAGAGATTTTCGGTTAGTAAGTTCTATTCTCACAATATTTTACATATGTACTAAATAATATGGTGTTAGAGTTCTGAATATGAACTATCACCATATTATTTCCAAGAAATTCATTGCAAGTGATAACTTGTAAGCAACAAGATATAAGCAAAACATATCTCAACCTCCTTTTTACTTCACTTACATAAGCAATAACAACTTTTCTGTTACAGGTACCGAGATGTATTTCTTGAGCATGTATGCAATACATGGGTATTGTAGCCTATGGATAAGCAACCATGAATGCCTTTGTTATGGCTAATTATACCAAAACAAAACTTGTTATGTCCAAACACTATGAATATTTAAAGAAATAATCAATAGGCCACAACATGCACAAAAGAAATAAAAATGAAATCATGTCAAAAGAAAAAAAAGGTTGTAGTACTCAATTTCAAATAGTAACATTATGGGTTTTTTTTTAAAGCAGAAGATAGTTTATATAGCATGGAAATGAGTCAATGTACAAATTTCCAAATCAGTAAATTTTGAATATTGTATTTTCTTTTTTTTATCTATTACCCAAGTTATGTGCATGAACATTTTGGGTATGAGATTTTAGGTACAGGCCTTCAGAAAATAATTCTTGTGTTTGGTAACTAATACCAGAACTATTTTGCCAAGTTTTATTTCACAATAATTAAATCCATTAAACAAAAACTAAAGAGATGTTAAATCAGTGAAGAGTAAGCTGAAATCCGAGTAATCTCCTTTTAAAGTATTGCATTGATGTTGAATGTATGTAGGTAAGTAGGTTTTTAAGTAGTTTCATAAAATTTCTGTTTTGTATGGATTAAAAGATGAGCCAAATGAGAGAAGAAAATGAATTCTATGTAAAATCTGAACTGGCCAGCATCAGAACAAGAGAAATGGACAGAAAAAGCTGTTAGGAAAATGAAAGCAATAAATTGTTTAAATTTCCAATAGAAATAAATACACAAATAGTATGAAAGATGGGCTTTAAACCAATATTTGCAATAAATAAGTACTTGCTTTGCTTTTTCATAGCACATAAAAAAGGAAAATTTTTTAATCCAAAATTTAGATATTTTAGTAAGGTCTGTTGTTAGGGACAATAACAAAGATGGAACCTTGTTAACCATATCAACTAATTAGGCTAACACAAAGAAACAAACAACAAAGTTCAAAAGTAACAGCCATGAGACAGAGTAAAATGAATTATTCATTTTAAGGTCAATAAGTTAATTTCCATATTACCAACAAAAAATGAGTAAGGTATTTCAGTCTGAAAGACAGCTAAAATAAATCAAATGCAAAACATTAGCATACAGCAATTTCTTTCACGGAGAAAGTGTCAGACACAGACACACACAGAACAAGTTATTGCACAGTAGCAAATGAAATAGATACAGAATGTGCCAAGTGGAATCAAAGAAAACTTTCAGAAGAATTAATATAGCATAAACCTAACAAAAATGTCAATGCTTTGTTAGAAAATAAAAATAAATTAAGCGAGTTTCTTGTATTTTTCTGTAATAAGATTTATAAAAAGAACAGAGAGCAATTACATTTACAACCTGATCATGATTAAACATTGTTCAAAGGCTGGAAGAAAAACAGATTGCAGAGTCATATAAGGGAGGGAAAAGTGTAATACTGCCTATGGCTTTTGATGCTACCTCCTCAAGATGAGCTAATGCCAAATCACACAAGAAATCTACCAATATATTTATGCTTTTGAAAAAAGAAAAAAAAAAAAAAAAATATTGAATTAAGAAACGATTTTAAGGAAAAGGATTTAAAAAAAAGAAAAAAGGCTAAACTAAAGCAAGCTCATTTACAGCAGCTATAAAGAGTATAGAGCCTCCTCACAAACTTAATTCCTGCTTGCCTATTTCAAATTATAATATGCAGTAGATAAATTTTCATAATGATTAAGGAATTCATTTTGAGGCACTAACTTCAAAGTGTTTTGGGTAAAAATATGCATGTGTACACCAGACAAGATTAACCTGCAGCAATTTGAAAAATGAAAGTAGAAATAGTATTTGTATCTACTACCCAGATTTAATTTTTGGTAGATTTTGAGAAAAGACAAGTTAACTGAAAAACATTCAAAAGTTACTTCAAGTCATTTTTGGAGAACTTATTTTTAAATAAGACTTTAGTAGAAATTTAAAATGCATTCCAGCAAAGATTATGTAACACCAGATGTATAAGCAGCAAATTTATATTCAGTATGCATTGTATCAGTACATAACAGCTCCAAGCATATAGTAGTTCATAATGTTATTTCAATGTGAAGTTAGAACAAGAAACAGTGAATCTAGACATACTATATTAACTCACAGAATCAACAAAGCTTGGGCGTGTATATTAAGGAATTTGTAATAACTTCAACTGACACAGATTCCATTTTCTCTGCTGATTATATATTAGATTGAGCTTAGCTCCTATTATGATCTTTATTGCTCCAACTTCTTCAACTGGAACTATTCAGAGTTTGATAGAGTGCAGAAGAAAAACTCAAGATTCAAATTTTTTTTTTTTTTTTTTTAACTTGGAAAAATATGTAAAAAGTATCCATTTCATATGTATTTCTTGCTAATATCTATGATTTTAGACAAAAATACATTACAGCAAATTTTCAATTATTAAAATTTGGTAAATTACTATCTGACCTTAGTGATAAAGTAGAGAGTAATTTCAATTGAACTAAATGAAAAGGAAAGTTAGCAGAAACAGAATAAATCTCATCAACCTTGACTTATTGTAAACAAAATGATTAGCTAATTGGTACTGTTTAAAACAGAACCAAGTGATGTTACAAAAGTAAAAATGAGGTGATTTATACTAGGTGATTAAAATCCATGTAATCTTTTAGAGACATAGTTGTTCAGGGGGAGAATAGAAACCACCCGTAAGCTCAGACTATGTTCTAACAATTTAAATTACAGATTTTTACATTTTTAAGTCATGTTTTTCTTGCAAATAATACTACTTTTTGATAAAATAAAGAAGAAAAAAAAAAGAAAAAAGAAGAGAATACCATGATGAAGAAAGGCTCCAAATTTGATGAAAACAAAATTTTATCAAAATGTTTATATTATTAAGAGGAATAACCAAAATATTTTTGATTATTTTATTAAATTTTTTAATCCTTTCTAGCATGTTCAAAAATTTTGGTTAAAAATTTTTTTTTTTTTTTTTTGCACCAGCAGATCACTGTGGGAATTTTAGCACTTGTAAAAATCATTGATTTTGAAATTCTTGCAAAGATCAAATAATTGTTGGATTTTATTGAAACTTTCAGGACTTATTCACAAATGAATGAAATTAAATCTTGGTATATATATATATATATATATATATATATATATATATATATATATATATATATATATATATATATTATATATATATATATATATATATATATATATATATATATATTATCCCCTACTTATTTAATTTTATGAATTTTTGAGAAATTAAAATTTCAGTCTCTTCATATTTATATTAGTCAAAAAAAGCATGTGGCCTTCGGAAATTTAAATCAATTTGTTTTTGTCAAATTGGAACACCATTTACCAAAAATCCGCAATAAAACTATGACATCTAATTAGGAAAGCTTTTAATAGCTTCTATAAATAAGATATATTATGGACTCTATTGTATTAAAAAAGATTTTTTTTTTTCAATGAGTAATGAATTTTTACAAGAACTGTTTTCATTTTTTAAAAATTTTAATGAGAAAAATTTAAATTTTAAATCTTTTAAAAGTCTGTATTAATTTCAGCATTTTAAATTATATTATTAAGTGAAAACTGTTAAAGCTTCATAACAGTCTTCAAACACCAAGATTTTAAAAATATTCTTGAATTTTATATATATAAACGGTCTCATTTTTGAAAGTATGGGCAGACATACATGACATTATTAAAAAAATAAGAGTAATGACTATAGTAAATTTAAAATCAACATTCCTAAAATTAAATTAGACTATTTTCAAAATTTTTTAAGATTACTGAGTACTTATAAATTATATGAAAAAAAGTGTCCTCAAGTCATTTCCTTAAATTATGTTTTAATTATTGTAGAATAACAATCTGCCATGACCTTATCATTCGCCAAACACATGGCTACTGGTTGGTTTAAAAATGCATTTCTGTGTTATTTTAAACACAAAGTAAATATTTGTTTCAGATCAGACTTTAAATCAGCTAACATTCGTCAAAGTTTCAGAAAAGTATATTTTATTTTTGCAAGCATTTTAAAACCAAGAACTAACTTTTGTTTACAAATATCTCAAAATGTCCGAATTTAACAATTTTTCTTACCTCCCCAAACTGATTCCAAACAATATAATTTCTGTTTGAAATACACAAGAGTATTTTAATAAATTTAAAGCTCAATTTCAATTAAAGCTTCAAGAAAACATTTGTATTTTTATAAATTAATTTAAAATTTTGTGATTTTAGCTACCAAAAACTTTACCTTTTCTTGTCAGGTTTCTGAATGTAAAGTAGGTACTACTTTACATTCAGAAACCTGACAAGAAAAGGTAAAGTTTTTGGTAGCCTTTTTCCACTATTAAACACTCATTCCCTGAATATTAGGGACGGCAAAAAAAAACATTTGGTTTTACTTTTAGTCTTTCCTTTATGTTTGTAGCTGGCATTGTCTGCTTTCTTCATTTTGTGGGATGGACAATTTTGCTATTACAATGTGTGTGTGTGAGTGTGTGTGTGTGTGTGTGTGTGTGTGTATCTCATAAACCAGATGATGGTCCCATTCAGGCTAAGTTTTTTTTTTTTTTTAAAAATGATAGACATGTAAAAATCTTTTACACATTAAACTTATTCCTTCGCAATAAATGAGAAGCAATTGAGCAATTTCTCTGCTCTATCTTTATAAAACAATGTATAATATTTTACAAGTTTATTTATATACTGCAAACAATTAAGTTAAACTAGAAGGCCTACCCTGCATTGACCAAGTAGAGAGTTTATCCCATATAATGTTATAATAAGGGCAGTGTTCTTTAATATTTTTCTAAATGAATTCATATATTTTTTTTTGTTTATTTTACTTCGGTGCAGATCTTGTTAAAAATCTATGCTGAAAGACTTTCATCTCATGGCCAAATGAACAAAAAGTAAATGAGAAGATTTGTAAGAATTTAGCAGTTATTTAAGGATTTTCCAATAGTAGCTATAATAAATGAAGTGTTAATTAAGAGATTTAAAAACAAATTTTTCTAAATAAAAGTTTTAATTAAATTTTACAATTTAAAACAGAAATCTTTTTAATAAAAAAAAATATTACCAATTTTTCTTCAGGTTTAGAGACATTATATAGTGGCCAATAATGAGACTTCTGCATATAAATATTTCCAATTTTCTTTTTTTTTTTGAGTAAATATTTATACTCCTCTTGCTTTTAAAGATTAAAATGGAAAAAAAAAAAAAATTTTAAATTGTGTTATTGAATTTTTCACACATTTTATCCTGATGAAAAGAAAACAGTGATAAGGTTTATTTGAACAAAATATCTCTTTTTGTTTACAATTTAATTTTTGCCACAATTTCTTTAACTGAATTGCCTGTCTATTATACAAAAATGACCATTTATACTTTATCACAGCTAACTTTAAATGCTGCAGTGATTATTATTCATTTATTTATTTTTACATAAAAATGTTACATTTACAATTTTGTTTAAATTATTTTTCAAAACTCCTTTTGTCTTTTTTTAAACCGAGTAAAAAAAAAAAAAAAAAAAAAAAAATCTTGTTTTTTTCTCATTCAAAACATTGTTTGCTTTCTTCAAATTTGACAGTAAAAAAAATTAAAGGGGGGGGGAATCAATTTTTTTCATTTTACTAATTTAAATAATTTTGTAATGGTTATATTATTAATAATAAAATAATTCAACAGACGTTTTTATTTAAATGAATAACTTACTATTTTTTTAAAAAGTAAATTTAATTTCAATTAACTTTTTAGAATTTTCTAATATATATTTCTGCTTTGAAAATATTACAGAGAAATCCAATTGATTACTTTTTATATTCGAGTAAATATGACAGGATCAAATCTAAATGTTGCTCATCTGTAGACAAAGATTATTACAAATGGCTTTCCCCACACAAATTCATCACAAAACAAAATATATGCACAAATCTGCTCCCAGTAGACAAAATCAATCAACTCAAAACCTGTTTACATTTCATCACAGGATATAATCTAGGGGTAAATTTTAGGAAAAGGTCAGGTTTTTTGCAATAATTCAGTTACATAGAGTTTTAGAGATTTAATATGTTATAACTAAATATAAGGTAGAGATAGAAATGGGTTAATAAAAAAAACAAAAACAAAAAAGCTTTCATCAATGCATGATATGATAAAAAAAAAAAGTCTACAAATACAAAAGATAATCCGCTTTTGTTAAATAAAGCAGAGTCAAGAAAGAAATTAGTTTCAATAAATTTATCCATTGTTACATAAATACTAACAACCTTTTTGCTTGTCAATCTTTCATGTGTCCAAATTTAGAGTTTCTAGCAGACACTGAAAAACCATGAAAATGTCAGTATATTATTTGTGGTGATTTTAAATTATCTTTGGGTCGAGTCCTTTATTCTTCTGAATCCATGTAATCTTGGAAATGAACATTAAATTATCATGTTCAACGTAACTTTGTATTTGAACTATTTATTCTTGTTTGATTTTTGTATTTTGACTTTAGGTGGGAGTTTGTTTTTGATGCCTGTTGTTATCCTAATTTTTTTTAAGCAGAATCTCTAGATTTTATATTATCTAATTTATTTTAAAATCATAAGAAAAAAGGGGAAAATGAAGCAACTAGAGCCCATGAAGTTTTTTTTTAGGAAGAGTGATTCTTCGTAAGACAAAAATTCCCCTTCAGTTTCGACTTCAACATCAGATCCTGTAAACAATTGCTAAAGATTTTATATTCTTATCAAATTTATTTCAGCTTTATAATGAATAAAAAATAGCATTCTAAAAGTACTTTTCAAAACAGATGATCAAGACAAATTATGGATTGTGAAAAATCCATAACCAGTATTGCTAGATGCAAACTTTGTAAAGAAAATATTGATGTTGGAAATACAGGTAGTTCTGTTTTGGATTCACACAAAGTCTGAAGGACATAAGGAGATGAGGAAACTAGAACCCACTAAGCATTTTGACAATTAATCCATCACCTGCTTTTCATAGGTTTTGAATTAGTGTTTAAATACAGCTATTTGCTCAAATTTGTTTTGTTTTGTGATGCCATAAAGACTGTAAAAGGTTTTATGAAAATGGTGTGTCAGTGACTTGTCTGGCTATAACTGAATTTTGTCAGCAACCCAACTGACTAATCAGTTTAACTGGGAGAAGTCAACATGAGCAAACCTGTTGTTTCAGTCAGAAAAAGACCTTGAAAAACCTACTTATCAGCCAGAATAAACCTTGAATAACTAGGAATTCAATTTTTACATTTTGGTTACAAAGCCTGAAATTGAAAAATGCCTAAATACATAGCCCACCTATCTGTTTAATTCTCTTGTGCGCACACACACACACACACTTGTATGGTGTCAGTACAAAGAATGTTTAAAGAAGAGATCATACTCATTGTAAACTGAAGGAAATAGCTTGTGTTTAGGAGGAATTAAAAACAAATTTATCAAAGTAGGAAATGAAATCTATTTAAATATTTTCAGCTGGGGAAATGGATTTAGATTCCAAAAACTTAGATCCCACAATTTTCTTTTTTGAAAGTAGGTATTTTTAATTAGTTCTGGTAAACCTGACAAATAATGGAAATAATAGACTACTTGACAAACTTAATTGAAATAGGGAGAAACTGCCACAACAGGCTTGCAAGAAATGTTTTTCTTGTGAAGACAGAGCTACTGTGAATGAACATAAGCATATTTTTTTTTTTTTTTAATACATTTGGACTAGTATGCTTATCTTGACATAATGTTTAAGTGACACTTTCAGCTTTCTGCCATACATGGTAACCTTCTTATAATTTTGAACCTAACCCTATATTCAATCCATGGAGATTAACATTAAATACTAAATTGTTCTCATCTTTTTCCATACTTAAGAAATTTTCTTGTATCAGTTAATTCTCTTGTCACCTATGAGACTGTGTAATGGATTAAAGTTTTGCTTAAAACGTATCTGGTTCCCTAGCAGTTGTGAGTTGGGAAATGTAGAAAAGTCACACTGTCATTTATTGGAAGAAATGGACAAAGCCACACAAAAGTAAATAGACTGGAGAGAATTAACTGATATTATTATACTAGTCTGAAGGTAAAGGCATATAACTATTCATCTCAGATATTTAGACATTATAAGCATATTTAAAAAGTTTCTTAAATACTAGTGTGCTCAATTTAAATTTTGCCTGCCAACAATTGCTATGTTCTACATGTAATTTTCTAGGTAGACAACGTTTTGAATTGCTAGCGGAAACTGTGCAATTGCAAGTCAAACTAGGCTAATTCTGATCTTGTTAGATCTGAAGATTACTTGTATAGGCATTCCAATTCCAAATCGTCAGTGTTAACATTAAATACTAGAATCAATATAGGTCAACATTAACTTACAACTATTCGACTATGATCACAACCACAAATTGTTATATCACACAACAAAAACTTCTCAGCATCTGGTAGTGTGAGTGTTTCCCAGCTTGATGTACAACAATCTTCACCCCCAGCCTCAGCAGCACTAGCATTCCCTCGTGCAACTCGAGCTTAGTGTTAGGGATAGCCTTGGTACAACACAGCCCCGCCACCCAACTCCGTTTTTGTCTTTGAAGTTTTTCTTCAAAAACTTCCCAGATCTTTACTAAGAGGAAATTGTTTTTGTCACAAAATATTTTGGTATGTTTTGTAACAAAGATCTTTTCTGTATTTTGCACCTGTATTTTGATTCAATGTAAAAATAAGAATCAAAACAATGTGTAGAGAGATGATACAAATGGTTTCAAATGTAACAAAACCATAAAAATGATAAAAATACAATAATGCCTGAAGATAAAAAGATTGCAAAATTAAATACAGGACAACTTATAACCAGATTGATTTATGACCTAACAGTTGTAACCAATTGTAGTTGTAACCTGATAACAACCTGTATAGAAAAATTGAACTTGTACAAAACATTAGTGAATGTATATTATTGGAAGTAGAGATATTTGAAGATTAACAATTTTCTGATAGCAAAAATATGTAACATTCTGTCTGATGTACAAAGGCACCAAGGAATGTTTGGATAGAACAAAAAAAATTCTTTCAAAATTTGCATTATTCCCAATGTGATGTCTATAAATGTAAGATATTACAAGTGTCTACTACTTATCTATAGATAGATACTGTAATTAAATTTTAAGCTATTGATACTTTACCTTCATTAATGGACAAGGAAGAAGCCTTTAATGTGCCAATTTTAGCCAAGACCATGATACACTGTTATCTGTTAGCAGAACTAAAAATTTGAGTGCAAATCAATCAAATAGGCCAGAGAATGCATTGCCATTTCTTTATGTAATCAATCACTTAAGAGATTTGACTGATGGTTTACAACAGACTGAAAAGAAGCTCCTAGGACTGAACATGCATCCTCATACATTCAGCATATTCTAATTGGATGAATTGATATTTTAAAATGTATAAAACTATTGAATTATCTCCCTGCATCGCTTGATACCAAACTTCAGTCTAAATTCTATTTATTCCTTCATTAGTCATAAAATTAATGACATGAAGTCTGATCTCTTCATTGTTTAAAAAAAACAAAACAATGTAATTAGAAAAACAGAGTGATGATGGTGAAGAGATTTTCTAATATTAAACAATGCATATAAATACTTCTGTTATTTAAGATGACTAAAACAAGATAGACACAAAGTTACAATTTACTTAGTATTTAATAATGATTGAACTATTTTGAAAGAAAGTCATTTTTTTAAATGTGATGTATAATCTCCTCTAGACTTCTTGGTGTTATATGCATAAATATAAAAATTAACTCACCAGTAAAACTTAAAACTGGAACTTTGATTAATCCAGTGTTTTTCAGATTTTGAAACTACAAAATAAAAAATAAATCTCTGATAAATATTAAAAACATTTAAGCATGTTAATTATAAATCAAGGTTGATGCCAATCATTAACAATTATGTTGTGATAATGCACCAATACTTCCCAAGGTAATCTTTTTCCTGTCTGGAGTTGAAATGTATTAATCTTTTTTCTGATTAAGGTTGATCCAAGATAGTGGGAAAGTGAAATATTTGGAGTTAGACAAAATGTTTTTCCATTCCCACTTTTAAGCAAGCAAATAAATAAAAATGTTCTGGTAAGCTTTGCATAAATGTTGATTAATAGGTTAACTTAAACAATTTTCTCTCAATGAAAGTTTCAATATGTTACAAGAATATTTGAGCAGAATTAACTTTATGCTTAAATGATGTATACATGGTATTTTACATGTAAAGGCAAATGTGAATTTGTTTGAAGTAAAAATTTATTGAAAATATTAGGTTAGTTATTAGCAAAAATGTTTAGAAATTCATTACCTACAAAGAAAACTTTCTTGAAAAATTGAATTAATATATAGAAATGTTATATTTTGAGTGATACTAACTTAAAATATACTGCATATAAAAAAAAAAAAAAAAAATCAATGGTTTACTAAAATAGCTATATTGAAAATTATCTAATAACAATTATGTTGAAAAAAAGTAAACACTTCAAGTTACACTTCCAAATTGTCAATTAACATTTGTTTCTTCTTGAATTATTATAAAAAGTCATCTTTTATGAAAGTTACAAGTCAATGGCTTCGTAGTGTCAAAGGAGAGGAATAAGAAATTGGATGAAAAAGATGGACTGGAGAAAATATTCTTGTGCTTTCTATTTCTTCAACTGAGACAGAAAGACAGAAGTCCCAAAACATTTAACTTCAAGACTTGTAGAACTAGTTATAAAAGACGATGACTGAAACCACTTCTTGCTCCTGTTATGCTCAACATATTTCAGTCACCATTAAAAGGGATAAAAGAACACATTAAAAAACTTCAAAGATTGAGAAAGGGACTGTCTTTTCACAATGTAACTCTTCATGTAGGATGAAATATTAAAATGTGAAAGAAAAAGACAATCTAATGTTTGATCATTTGGAATCGGTCAGATAAAGAATTTTTCAGCATCTTACAGTCATTACTTGAAAGCAATACACAATTTTGGCATGTCAGTCAACATCACTAAATCATTTTATTACAATGGCATTTTTTAAAAACTGACTTGGATCAAGAGAGAAAAAAAATAAATTAGCCATTATGGGTGGTAGTGCCAGTTATGCATATTGAGGATTCATTAACTTAAAAGAATTTGCCCATTTTTTATCAGGTTATATAAAAATATTATCCATTTCTGGTAGAAAGAAATTTTTTTTAAGACCATACAAATTATTCAAAAGTAAATAGATTTCTCCTAAAATGTATCCTTGGTTATTTTCAATAACAGAGTTTAAGAAAAGAACATAAAAAGTAGATTTAAGTTAATAATAAAGATCCTTTTTCAAAACATAGAGAGAGGAAAAAACAAACAAACCCAAAACACTTATTTTATCATGACTGATACAAAACTGAGAAAGTGCAACATTTGAAGTAATGGTTTACATCATTCCTCTTAAGAGATAGAAAGTGTATAAAAGAGAAGAGATAGGTTCATTGCTACTGAGTAACAACTATATTTTCTAAATATTATTAAGCTAATAAATCAACACATTCTCTTTTCTTGTTTTCATAGAGCAAAATGATAGAGAAAGAATGCTAAACAAGTAATAGCTGGAGATAAGGGGCAGGGGAGGAGTTAGGTATGTTTATTACAGCCATTACCACTATTATGACATTGCTGCTACTGCAGCAGTAGTAGCATCTACAATGATGCTGAACAAAGATACACATATGCATCTTCCTCTTTTACAATTATCAATATTGATAAACTCTCACTGCTAATATAGTGTAGATAAGATAAGGGTGGTTTCAGCTATCTTACCCAGTAGTTAATACATCATTATTTGATATAATTCTCCCTGATAAAAAGAAAAGTTAAAAACAAAGTACTTGATATTGGTATTTAGTCAGAAATGTGTTAAATGCATTTAACTAACCTACCATGTACATACTATATAATATGCAGTCATATTAGACTAAAGGTAATACCTATTTTATATATTTTTGCACTTTGAAATTATTTCCTATCGTTTTACCAACTTTAATAGTTTTACACATAAAAAAGGTTCACCTTAATGAAAAGGTTTTCAATAGCCTCAATTACACAACTTTTGATAATTAATACATATTCATTAAAAAAAAAAAAAAAAAAAAAAAGTTGGTTAAACTGGTATCTAAAGATTAGTTTTGAAGAGGACAAATCTTGGACAGGTTTCATTAAATCCATTGCTGGAGTCCATCAAAAGGAAATGGCAACTCAATTAAGATTGCAGTTGTGTTATTGCTCATTACATATTTAGCTTTACAGTTAAGAGAGCAAGAGAAACAAAGGGCAGGAGTCAGAAGGGGTATTTTTTTTTTAAAGTAATAATTCAAGCAAACAAAATAACAGCTATCTTGACATGCAACCAATTGATTTTTAAAACAGCTCACCTAGCTTGTGTTGAGAATATTCATGAATATTCAATTTTAGGCTCAGAGCAACAAAAATTTACTTGCATTAAATTAAAACCATTTTTTGGGGTGTGTGGGAGGTTTTAAAAGAAAGAGAAAATTTTTTTGCATTAGTCAGGATGGAATTGTAACAGTGTTGGTATTGATCAATATTTCAATCCATTTACAAATAAAACCAACTTGAATAATTAGAATTAAAAAGAAATGCTCTAAGAAATCATCTTTCCCTGACAGCTAATCTTATGCTTGGGGAAATTATTTTATAACAATACAAATACACTGGTACTGATCAATTGGAGAGGGAGGAAAAAAAAATATTAAAATCTTCAATATTCACTGGTAGCAAATTGACAGGAAAAGTAAAACCTGTACTTAATGTAAACAGGATTGATGCACATTGATTTGCTGGCTAACTGTAAAAAAAAAAAAAAAAAAAAAAAAAAATGTCAAGATTCAGTTGAAACTAATTATGGAATCATTGAGATCTTACCAGCATAAAGTTCTAAAAACCCAATATAAAAATATTCTGATTCTTATACCATGGACTTAGGAACCTGACATTTTAGCAGGATTTTTGTGTCATCTCCAGTTTTCCTTCTGAAATGATCTAGAAAGTTTCACTCAAGCACAAAGTTTAAGGTTGCTTACATTTAAAAGTTAGGAAAATATAATTCTAGTTCAAATTGATATTGTCCTTTGTTTTGTAATCAAAGTTACTTGTAAGGCATTTCACCAATCTAGTGCACAAAGATTATCATAAATAACCCTTGGCTCAAGCATCTTGGTCATTTTGTTTTCAATCTGATATTTGACAGATTGATTCTAAGAGAAAACTTACTAACTTAATCACAAATTCATTTTTACACTAATATAAAGAAATCTGAAAATATTTCCTAAATTGATTAACCTGCAGATGATAGAAAGCAATAAATACCTACTTAATTTTGTAAAACATTTATCCCTAGGAAAGTTTTGGGCTCTTATCAATTCTTGGGAAAAAATTAATTAATAATGCTTAATATAACATGCACTTTAACAACTTTGTGTGTGTACAGAAAGCTTGTAGAATCATCAGTAATAGTTATTAACATTTACATGCCAGAAAGAATAGCTAAT
Organism: Acanthosepion lycidas; assembly: GCA_963932145.1. Taxonomy (NCBI): domain Eukaryota; kingdom Metazoa; phylum Mollusca; class Cephalopoda; order Sepiida; family Sepiidae; genus Acanthosepion; species Acanthosepion lycidas. The sequence continues at coordinate 66,204,525 of OZ010590.1, read as the reverse complement.
TTTAATTGGTCAACAGTCAACAGATGTGTATATAAAACTACAGAAAATTTTACCTTTTATTAGAATTTTGTTAATTCCAACCTCACTGAGATTAGCTACCAGTAAATTTATTTTAGGGCTAACCAATTAGGCAGTGTGTATGTGTATGTGTGTGTGTGTGTGTGTGGGGGGAAGTAGGTGTTAGATACAGTGATTTTGATACTATTAGAATTCGAACCGTAGTAATTATAAATGAAATGTCAATATTGATAAAATGGGGAGAGTAAAGGGAAGAGAACAAAACAAAACCTTTTGATGCCAAGTGATTTAAAATATTATTTTATTATACTGACAAAATAATGACCAAAATTTGGAAAACTAGAATAGATTAACAGTGGTAGAGATTTTAAGATAAAATCTTTGAAAATATTTTCTATAGAAAGAAATTGAACATTGCCATTTAACCAACACATAACCACCATTGAAATTAAGGGGATATAATTGAGGGTTCAGAAAAAGGAACCTAGCTCAGTTAAACAAAAACAAGACCATATTAAAGGATTGTACTTTTTTATCCAATTGTAGACAGTACGTACACGAGAGTGACATACAAAAGAGAATGAAATAAATTAAAAACCTAAAAAATTCAAATTATATTGACATGTCAACTTGGAAGATATGACAAAATATAATTGGTTGTAATTTGAACCTAATGATGGAATAATCAGTACAAAACAAAATCAACACTTACTGTATATTTAAATCAAGATTTTGTTACAATCATTGTAATTTAAGGGTGTATAAAGTATTCTAGCATTTGTTTCTGCGAGTAGCAAAACAATATGTTCATTTGAAAGAAAGCCCTTTTTATGAAAATACGTGTGTGTGCATGCACATGTGCAAATAATCTTAAGTGTATAGAGCAATGATTCTCAACGTGGGACGTGTAGGATGTTCGGCTTACTATACCAACAGACTAAGGGGAGAATTCGAGAATTAATTATAAACAGTGAATTGTTTTCTAGCGAGTCTGAGTGAGAGCATTAATGTATGTTAATACATACGATGCATATACAGTATGCATACAGAAAAATATTTTGTGTGTATGTACTTACATGTGTAACTGGCATACAGGGGGCACCAGAATTTTAGAAATACCAAAGATGGGCATGGCCCAAAATCGGTTGGGAACCACTGGTATAGAGAAATTGATCGATTTAGGATTTATTTCCCTTTTCTATGATTAATGAAGAGTAGTTTCCCTTTAATACGGATACTTCCCCAGACAGAATAAAGCATAACTATTAAAAGCGAAAAGTATAACAATATTGAAGAGCTTGAATGTAAATGAAAATGTATAAAATATTCAGCTAAAGGAGAAAGTGAAAAGTAATAGTTTTAAAAGTATGAGAATTTATAAACCTACTTATTATTCAGTACTACAAAGCACTGATAATAGATATTATTTTGCAGCACCAATCTTGTTCAACTAAATCTTCAAATGAATTGCAACCAGACAGTGTGGTCATAGAGAGGTAACTAATAATTATAACCCTATTAACCCAAAGAGAACAACAGATGCTTGTAATGTTCAGGACACGGTAGTAGCTGGGTGAAAAAAAAAAAAAAAAAAAAAAAAAAAAAAAAAAAGTCATAACCAAAGCCAGTAGTGTTTCATTATTTTAGATTTGTTAATTTCATTTAGATCTTCAGTGTTCTGCAATTCGCCAGCCTTCAGAATCAAAATATTAACTCAATTTTTTCTTTTACAAAATAGAAAGGCTTTATGACATTTCACATAATTTTTGCAATATAGAAGAACTAATTTTTGTACGAATGAGAAATTAGCATGCAGTTTTTTTTTGTTTTGTTTTTAACAGAATCAGCACAGGTGGTTAAATTTTTAACTTTTTGGGAGAAACAATGATTCTATACAAATCACATTCTTAGTGATGCATTGATAAACTGATTACAAGAAAAGAAAAATAGTGTTTAATGATTTAGCTAAGAATATAAATAAATACAAATTATTACTGAATAGAAAATTTAAGTCTGCTTTTAGGTAACTGAACTGTAATATATAAAATTTCAAATCGACTGGTTTTAAAGGCACAACAAATTCAAATGTGATATTGACATGTCAACTAGGAAGTAGACATTGTACTTTCTGAAATATGAGAAAATATGATTTTAGTTTGAATCTCATGGTGGTATAATCAGAATGATTGTTGAGGTCTACACCTTGAAGATTGTATTAACACTTATGTCATTTAAAGCAGAAACATTTTGGATCCTACAAGTGAATATTGCATTAACCTTTTGAGAACAATGATTTTTCCAGATACAAGTCTTACTATTTAACACATAGCTAGGGGGTTGAGAGGATGCATTCACATCTTTCCTAAGTGTATTTGTGCATAACTGAATGTAACAAGCCCAACTGGAATTCAAATTGAAATTGCTTATTCTGAGCTGCTATCCATTACCCCACCCACACATCCTCAAGCTTGATTAAATTTTGAAGCCCTTCTTGTTAATGAAATAATATAGAACATCTTTATTACTCACAATCATGATGTTCATTATATATACTTACTGATAAGCATTAGGGAGGACATCTAGCTATAATAATTACAAGCCCTAAAGTCCCAGCAATTCTAATTTTCTGCATCAAATTCAAAGATTAGAAAACTGCAATAAAAATAAATAACTAATGTAAAACTTGAGATTGTCTTTTGACCAAAGCAATACATTTGGGAAGGTATTATAATCAAACATTGTAATTTCAAAGTAAAGCCAAAAGATGAGATCAAGCTCACATAAATTGGTTCAAATGTTGCCACCAGAACATATGGCATTTATATGATGCAACAGTGTGTCAAAAAGTATGTACATACAGAAAGTATTTCAGCAACCATTGACAAAAATACAAACATGATGGTTTGACATTTCTTACTTAATATCAGTTATTTAAAAGAGTGTTATTCAAAATCAGGCATATGTAACAGTATGCTTATTTGTATGAATACATTTCTTCAACTTTTCTGAAAGGTTATCAATGCACAATTTGCACTTCACTGAAATTCATTACATTTTCAAGCAATTATAACATACAGTCCACACTCAACTAAATTACTTTGAGAGAAAGCTTCTGAAATTAAGAAATTAGCTTCTGATTTCAAGAGATGACAGTTTACATTAATAGTAATTAATAACCTATTCCTATAAACAGCTTGACCAAGGGCAGTTGAGGTTTTAGCATAAAATTGTTTATGAAAACTTAAATCTCATAAGTATTGATTTAAGAAACATTTTTTTTTAATACACACCTAAGAATAGGTTACTGAATCCAGTACTTGTATATAAACACATGCTGAATTTATTAGTCTATTTGAGCACATAATTTATTTGACCAACAAAAAATTTGAAAAGCCATTGCACTGATTCATTTGGATTTGAAAACCAAGGAGAATTATCATTAATAATAAATGTTATTGTAACTTTTTTATTCATTTGAATACACAATTTTCTTAAACTGATTTGCATCTTATGAAGAAAACTGAAAGTTGAGAGGTAAGTGGCAAGATGTTTATCATCCAATGTAAGATGGGATTATCATAAAACTGATACATAAGATATAGAAAGAAAATTGTCCATATTAAAAATTTGCAAGTATTTTACTTCACTTTAAGATAAATCAAGAGATCAAAGCATGAATGAATGTGTCATCACTCTCTATCCAGAGATAAATTAGAATTTGAATTAAAATAAGTAAAGGAATTTTGCACACTACATTGTTAAGCAACTAACAGGTGTCTCCTTTTACTTAGCTTTCTGATTAGTTGCAAAAGATAAAGAAAAACAGGTAATATGTTGACTTTTTGGAAAAAATATTTATCTTTTTGATTTTATAGATAAAGAGGTCAAATGGGGGACAATACAGAAATGCAGCCAGACACCCTTGAACAAGAGGGAAAGGAAAAATGTTGGGCTTAGTCATAGTATGCAAAGAAAGAGGGTGGATAGCAACATGAAGGGTGGGGTGTGTGAAAGGTGGATGCAGTGCAGTAGCAGCAGTAACAGTACCAATGCTAATAGTAGTGGTGGTGGTGGATAGCACTAAGAGTATCAACAGTTCATTCCAGTCAGTCAATGAAGATTATCATGCATGTACTGGTTTTCTCCTCCTGGAAGCCAAGATCTTAAAAACACATGTATAAGAGCAAGGCAGCATCTGCTTTATGTATGTAAAATGTTTAAATTTGTGGAGAATTGAAACAAGATACAATAACAAAGGGAATGATTGTTAGAAAAGAGTTAAGGTAGTGTCTTGATTATTTCTTTATGTCTTATTAGGTAAGTAGGAGAGGTACTCAAAATTTCTCAGCCTGACTCCACTTATCAAAATCAGTACTACAATGATCAAACATAATACTGATTTTGGGAAGTGGGTTGGCACAAATTTTTCAGCACCACATTGTAGAATCTTCCTGGTCTAGTCAGCTAGTGGCAATATTGAGAATTAGTGAATACCAAGAACATCATAATAGAATATTTGAACTGCATATGTACATCTAAGACTTGTGAAGTTTCAACTGGTATTAATGAGTTATCATCACCAGGTATGATAGGGGGAGAATCTGAAAGGTATTTTGTTTTACCTGTGCCAATAAAAGAATGACTTGCTCACAAAACTAAGTGAAAATGCTATTTTGCAAGCATTCCTGAAACTTTTGAGACAGTAAAGTTACATTTCCTTTAGCACTACAAATGCAGATAACACAAGATTATTTCTTAAATGCATTTAAAGATTTGAGGCATTATTTGAAATGCATGGAGTGGGGGGGAAATGAATTTTAGATCTGATAGTGCACACACGTGTATATATATTACATAAACACAATGAAGAAAAAGGTACATATGGTCTAAGATTTGACAGTTCAGAATGAAAGTGAAGAACTGAGGAAAGTAAACTTTTATGCTTTTAATTTGAAATTCCCAGACGTGTGTGTGTGTGTGGTGACTCATACATTTCTAGTGCAGCAGCCAAAGTGACTGACAATCAGGTCATTCAGTTGAATAATGGTTATATTCAGAAAAGAGGTCCACAAGGTAGTGGGGGGTATAGAAAACAGGAAGGGAATTAAACAGAAAGAGGAGAGAGAATCATGGAGGAGGATCTGAAAGAAACAGAGAGAGACAAAGTTAGGGTTAGTGGGGAAAACTAAATAAGTTAAAGGAAAGGGAGACAAGACATAGTGGGCACGAATTATACGAAGAAATTATCCCCCACCTCGCCTCCTGTCATACACAAGACAGAAGGGAAGGGCACATGCTTCTATTCAGTTTACATCCCCCACCACCTCTTTAAATTTTCTTCCAGGATCAACTAACACCTACTACATAGTTTAATTTAACTCCCTGGAGTCGCATGCCTAACCCCCAAGGCCTTTATGCTGAGAAAGGAGAATGGTAGAAAACACGAGTAGGTTAAGCTGGCAGTAGTTATTTATTGGCTCCTAAATAAAACGAGAATTTAGTGAATTGGATACTCAAGACATTGAATTTCATCTGAAAATGCTTCAGCTGGAAGACACGTTCGGTTTCTTTGTCCCTTTGAGGACTTTAGCAGCATTACCAAAAATAATAACTTCGTCTGTTAGAGTGGAGAAAAAACACTTTGTTTTTTATGAAGACATGATACGATGTTTTCTTGCCGGCATTCACACCTGAATAAACAGAAAAAAAAATGGACGATTCAAAAAAAAAAAAAAAAAAAAAAAAAAAAAAAGTAAAAGAAATGGTAGAAAGAAATCACCAACCTCATAACGATAAAAACGAATAGTAATTGATCAGCCAGAAAAGGAAAAGTAGCAAGGCGGTTTCTTCGCATATTTTTTTCTTTTTACCTATCATCCACCCAAACAAGCGTACCACAATAAAGATGATTGCATTTTGCAATCGTAGTGACAATAGTGCCTAAGCAGCTGTAGTAGGAGCATCAATAGTTCCGTAGATGACAAAACAAGTAAAATATAAAGGAAAGAAAAAGAAAGAAAAAAAGAAAACAAATTGTGCAGAGGCCATCATCGGAGGGGGTAACAGTGATTAACTCAACACCCTACAGTCAACCACACACACACACACACACACCGTTATAAATAGAACACCAGCATCCATTTTAAAACGTCTACCTTTCAGGCCTGGTTAGCACTATACAAAATTGAGGAAAAATGAACAATATATTATGAACTGATGACACCAAATCTAAACGGCTCCACGCCAATCCACCTTAATTCAAGGTTCTTATGAGATACAATAAATACATTTTTGATGGACAACTATCCAAAATATAACTCTCCCTCTCGTATATAAACCAGCGATTTTTTGCGTGTATTGTGTACTGTAAAAATCAATGTATTCGTATTGTAGACATCAAATCCAGTTTTATACGACTATATTTAGTTAGGATCAACTCGAAGTAGAAAATGTGTATAAAAAAAAAAAAAAAAAAAAAAAAAAAAAAAAAATTTTTTTTTTTGTAAAATAATAATAAAAAAATCCCTACGTGGTCATTTACGGATTGTTTTAAAGTTAGGTCTTGATGACCTAGAGAATAAATTAGAGGAGAAGTGCAAACATTTAAGAAAACACGTGAAAATGGAAAAAAAAAAAAAAAAAAGTATAATAATGGGAAAGTATTAAGCTGACATTTGAAAAAGAAACAAAGATTACGTCTGGATGAGTGAAATTTAGGGTAAGAAGAAAAAAAAAAAAATAACTTACTAAATTAAAATATCACCCACCACTTTTTTTTTTTTTTTTTTTAAATCCTAAAACTTTTAGACAAGAGTTGGAAGATGAAAAAGTCAGATATGAATATTTTGTTGCTGATAATTTTAGTTCGCATTTAAGTGAGATTTACTTTTAAAAAGATTGAAAAAAAAAAAAAAAAGAGTTTCAGATGAGAGAGAGGAAAATCACATCCACGGGTGGCAGCAGCAGCTTTTAAAAGAATCGAGGGACTATCAGATTTCAAAAATAAAGTTATTTTTTATCGAACGAGTTGTACGAGATAAAAAGTAGGAAAAAAGAAGGAAAACCTAACTGTTCAATAATTCCATGTAGTAAACAAATGAAGGAAGAAACGTTGATAGAAAAACATGAGGATATAAAGAAAAAGTAAAGTTTATTTTATTTATTTTTTTTTTAGAGATGCAATTTAAATATAAATGAAAGAAAAAAAAAAGCCGGTTGTTGGGGTTGGGGGGGGAGACAGAGAGAAGGAGACACAAACACCACGGGGAAAAAAACTTGGCCAAACGTTTATGGCAAAAAATCTAAAATAGGATGGAGTGTGTGTAAAACAAACCGAAAACAAAGTAAATTTTAGAGAGTAATAAAAAAAATGAAGTAGGGAAAAACTTAGTAAAGAGTGTCACTATATATATATATATATATATATATATATATATATAGTGTGTGTGTGTGTGTGGATCTCGATATTACCTGTAGTCAGATAACCTTCAACCTTCTCCCCCCATGGTAGGATTTGATCACCGGTCCTTTTTATGTTTTTCACTGTAGATGAGAGAGGTAATGTAAGTTCCACTGTAGGTAAAGCTGGTTGACAGTAAATTTGTGTGAATGTATATAAATAAAAACTGATAAGTATCCTTTCTTTGTGGCAAACGTCAAGACGAAGCAGCGGAATGTTGAAGATCAACGTGCCAACCTGCCATATTGGCTTTAATCTGACAAATTTTCTCTCTTAAGTTCACAAAGAGAGTTAGCAGTTTCAAGGTTTAGTGTGTTAGTGAAGGAAGGGGGAGGAGCGCCTGGAGGAAGGAAGAGGTAAAAAGACAGAGAGAGAGATAGAGAGAGAGAAAGAAGAGTGGGAGAAGGAGGAAGGGGAGGAGATAAAACCGCGAGTGATGGAAAGGAGTGAAAGAGACTAAAGAGAATGGGAAGGGGAGAAGAAAAAGACGCGAGAAAAGAAGGGAGGGAAATTACTTCTACTTCTGTTGTCTTAACTCTCTTCCTTTCGGACTCCTCCGATTCCCCCAACGTCCATTTATAGCAGCATGTGACCTGGTTGGAATAAATGCCGCTTGCAATAAGCATGTATGTTTCTGCCCTTTGGCTTTTACGCTCAGTAATGGAAATGATAATAAATAGAAAGAAGAAAATGGAAAAGTGAGAGAGAATGTGAAAGGGAGACAAGAAAGGTAGAGAGAGTGAGATGAGAAAGGCAAACAGAGAAACGAGAAAACGAAGAGAAAGAGAGGGAGGATAAAAAAGGAGGAAAATGAGGGAGATGAAAATGTCAGTTAAGACTAAGAGTGAAAAGGAGATGTGAGAGACACAGGAATAGAAGGGAGAGAGAGAGACGAGAAAAGGTGAAAGAGGAGAGAAAAGAGAAACGAGAGGGAGAAGAAGAGACAGGAAGAGGAGGGAAAAAACTAGAGTAGGGAAAGAAACTAGAGAAAAAGAGAGGAGAAAAGAGGAG
>OZ010590.1:66188537-66193537 GCA_963932145.1 Acanthosepion lycidas | reverse complement strand
GAAACGAGAATAAGGGAAGAGAGAGAGAGAGAAACGAGAATAAGGGAAGAGAGAGAGAGAGAAACGAGAATAAGGGAAGAGAGAGAGAGAGAAACGAGAATAAGGGAAGAGAGAGAGAAACGAGAATAAGGGGAGAGAGAAACGAGAAAAATAGAAGAGAGAGAGAGAAACGAGAAAAAGAGAAGAGAGAGAGAGAAACGAGAAAAAGAGAAGAGAGAGAGAGAAACGAGAAAAAGAGAAGAGAGAGAGAGAAACGAGAAAAAGAGAAGAGAGAGAGAGAAACGAGAAAAAGAGAAGAGAGAGAGAGAAACGAGAAAAAGAGAAGAGAGAGAGAGAAACGAGAAAAAGAGAAGAGAGAGAGAGAAACGAGAAAAGGTGAAAGATGAGAGAGAGAAACGAGTAAAGGTGAAAGACGAGAGAGAGAAACGAGTAAAGGTGAAAGACGAGAGAAAGGAAAAACGAGATGGAGAAGAATGGATAGGAAGAGGAGGGAAAAAACTAGAGTAGGGAAAGAAACTAGAGAAAAAGAGAAGAGGGAGAGGAGGAAAGAGGAGAGAAACGATAAAGTGGAGAAGGAGAAAAAGAGAAGAGAGAGAGAAACGAGATAAAGAGGAGAGAGAGAAACGAGATAAAGAGGAGAGAGAGAAACGAGATAAAGAGGAGAGAGAGAGAGAAACGAGATAAAGAGGAGAGAGAGAGAGAGAGAAACGAGATAAAGAGGAGAGAGAGAGAGAGAAACGAGATAAAGAGGAGAGAGAGAGAGAAACGAGATAAAGAGAAGAGAGAGAGAGAAACGAGATAAAGAGAAGAGAGAGAAACGAGGAGAGAGTGAGAAAAAGAGAAGTGAGAGTGAGAAAAAGAGAAGTGAGAGTGAGAAAAAGAGAAGTGAGAGTGAGAAAAAGAGAAGTGAGAGTGAGAAAAAGAGAAGTGAGAGTGAGAAAAAGAGAAGTGAGAGTGAGAAAAAGAGAAGTGAGAGTGAGAAAAAGAGAAGTGAGTGTGAGAAAAAGAGAAGGGAGAGGAACGAGAAAAAGAGAAGAGGGAGAGGAACGAGAAAAAGAGAAGAGGGAGAGGAACGAGAAAAAGAGAAGAGGGAGAGGAACGAGAAAAAGAGAAGAGGGAGAGGAACGAGAAAAAGAGAAGAGGGAGGGGAACGAGAAAAAGAGAAGAGGGAAGGGAACGAGAAAAAGAGAAGAGGGAAGGGAACGAGAAAAAGAGAAGAGGGAGAGGAACGAGAAAAAGAGAAGAGGGAGAGGAACGAGAAAAAGAGAAGAGGGAAGGGAACGAGAAAAAGAGAAGAGGGAAGGGAACGAGAAAAGAGAAGACGGTGAGGAACGAGAAAAAGAAACAAGAAAGGGGTGAGAGAGTGAAAGGAGAGACAAAGAAGAAAGAGAAAAGGAGAGTAAGAGAAAGAGAGAAATGAGAAACAGAAAAGGAGGAAGAGAAATGAGAAAGGTAGACAGAAGAGGGAGAGAAACAAGGGAGTGGAAAAAGGGAGGAAGTGAGACAAAAAGTAAGAATAGGAGCAAGAGACAAGAAAGTGAGGAAGAAATGAAGATAAAGAAACAGAGAAGTGATGGAAATCTGCAAATAAAAAGTGACAGAGAAAATGGGGAAATGAAAGAAATAAAAAATAATGAGTCTGGAATGTCAGTTAGGGGTAGTTGTGGTAATAGTCTCCTTCCAGAAGTATGTAGGTATGGAGAGTGAGAGATATAGATGCACAAAAGAAAGATGGGTGGTACACCCACACCCTTTGAGCAACAAAGATGCTACCGGGCCACCTTTGCTGCCACTGCTTCCTTATAAAAACTTAAGCACAAGCTGTAATACTGTGAGCCATTATTCCTTTCCTCCCTCCAGCCAACACCTCTTTTCCAAGCCACTCTATACCCTGGACCCTACCCTGTCCACCCACAGACCCCATTGCTGGGTTTAATGACAGCAATCAGCCAATTAGAAACAACTAGCTGACCAAGTCACCTCACAGAAAACCAATCTGACTATGTTCAAAAACAAGGCAGATATATGACCAAACCCAACCAAGCAAACAACAAGCTTTTGGTAGTGGCACCTTCTTTGCCATTATCAGAGAGAGAGAGAGAGAGAGTGTGTGTGTGTTTGTGTGTCTAGTGAGTGTAACAAAGAGGGATAAAACAAAAAGAAAATGCAGGAAGGAGTAGTAGTTGCTTGGTCTTTCATGCTAGACATGTAAGTGTCGATCAATAATTGAACAGCTTTACATATTTATAATGCTATTTTCCTATTGGAAGCAACTATTGACAGTGATTAGATATTAATATCATTTATGTCTATTCCCTTCAATGCACTTCTTCTGAATTCCTGTCACAAGATAACTTTCCCTTTCTTTTCTCAAATGAGATGTGCATTTCAAAAATAAACCAGAAAAATAAATGATATCACATAACCTGCCAGGAAAACAAAAGAAACATTTTGTCGCAAATGCTTCTAAAATACTAGGCATTCATTTTTCCAGAGAGCTAAAATAAAATGAAAACATCAGCATCCATGTGTGTTCAATGATAATCTTGTGAGCTATTGATTTTAGCTGATATGAATGTATATCTAAGGATTCCAGGGTTTTTATGTAACCCACAATATATTTCCAAATAGTCACCTATTTATTAATGGTCTTAAACAAGTTTTCTTAATGTTAAATGAGTTAAAGGTTTAAATAATTAAATAAAGATAAAAGGAAAAAAAAACTTGTAAAAAAGTAAAATTAAAACAGAATTGATTCCACAGGTAATTATGCTATTTAGATATTTTGTCAAAAATAAAATGGAATCTCAAATCATTAAGTGTTTACCATTAAACCATACCAGCAGATGTTCAATAAAATGGAGAAGATTACTGTTTGTCTGCTGTGGAGTGAGAAGAGATCTGATCCTAGGTCAACCAAAGATGAACAGAGTTCAAACTGAAATGTAAAATGAGAAGTTGGTTCAGAAATTTACCCTAGAGTTTTATCAGCATATGGTGCTTGTGATTCTTATGTTCCTTTGAATAGAGGCAGTGTATTATCTGATTCCAATAAGTCTGAAATCATTAACTGTAGCCCCAAATCACAAATATTAGAGCAGCTTTAGTTTAGTAAACCTAATCCCTAAAAAAAATTTAGATTGCAAAATGCTTTTCAAGTAGTGAACTAAGGAAGTACTTAAAATGCCTGTAAAACACAAGAAATGGAAAGGGATCGAACATTTATACCAAAGGCCATGAACAAACAGCACTTTTTTTTTGGTCATAAAAGAAAACATGTTTATATGAACAATTAAATCAGTAAAAGATAACTTTTATTTTTATTGAAGTCAGAAAAATTTACAAATTTTTGAAATTCTTCAAGATTCAACATTTGAAGGAAACACATTATCAGAAAATTTCAACATTTGAATAAAACCCTTATCAGGTGAAAATTACCAATTTTGATGTACACAAATGCTGTAGTACTTATGATGGAGAATTACATTCCGGTGAAGTGTAGTGAGGGAGATGGTTAAATTTATTCTAAAAGGGATGACAGACTAGGAACAAGAGAGGAGAGACTAATGAACTGAAAGTAAAAATTACAAATGTAACCATTTCTAATGGATATACGCAATCTCCATCAATTAATATCAACATCACCCCTTGTCTCTTTTACAGATGTGAAATATGGACCTTGGAAAAGTTTGATATGTGGGCTCTATACTTGGAATCATGTTGCAGGATCACATCATCAACCATGAAATTTTGGACCCCGTGGACTTGGTCAGCATTGAATTGATGCTCATTAAGGCACAAGTCCAATGGACTTCCCATGGCAATCGTGTGGAGAAACATCACATTTCCAGATGCCTGTTGTACGGAGTGCTGCTCTGTGGCAAAAAACCTCAAGGCAGACCAAAGAAACAGTACAAAGATGCAATCATAACTGTCCTTTACTGGTGCAAGATCAGGCCAAAGGAACTAGAGGAGTGTGTTACCAACCAATCATATTGGTGGGCATTTATCCTCTGCAAACTTCAAAGAAGCCTGGCATTAAAAACTCACTAGAGAGAAGAGTGCCGCCATGTAACTCTGTCCCTACTTTTCCATACTATGAACCCAAACTTGGTTTGTGGAGCCACCTCAGAATCCACTGAAATTATAAAATAGTGCAGATGTCTGGTTGTGGCATTCATATTCTAATCTGTCTGCTTTTTGGTTGACCATTGTTCCAATTATGTTCTGATGTAGTATAGCAACTCATATGTGAATGTTGATAAAGTAACAGGATCAAGACACAAGGACAATCTCTCTCATATCTCTCAAGGTAATTTTTAACAGTATTCTGATGAGAAGTTACAATTTGTGATCTTTTTGGGTGCAAGGGTTGTTAGAAAGGAGTTTATTACTGATTTGCTGAAAGGCACCACACCTGTTCTATTTATCCATAGATGGGAGTAAAAGCAGATTCATGTAGTAGCCTTGGTAAAAACTTAAGCTGAATTGTTTTCCATGCTGTAACCATTATGGTAATTCAAGTTTAGGAAGCGACAAAAGAAATGTGATTAGTGAATAACAAAATTTCAGTCCTTAAAACCATACATGACCCTAGAATCATTATCTGATGCAAACTTCACTACAATGCACATAATACACATGTATACATACAAAATATTAAACTTATTTTCTTTTAAAATAAATTTATGATGAAAAATATTTTGACATTTTAAGGAGTGTCCATCAGGTAAAGAAAATATTTCTCTCTCTTTCTCTTTTGTGTGTGTGTGAAAGAAGTAAATGCTACTACTGTTAATTATAAAACCATTTCTTTTCATATTTCATAAGAATACTACTAAGAAAACAATTAAAATATAATTGCATGTATAAAATCTAGCAGCTGGTATTGTATAAGAATAGATGGAGGAGGAGATAAGAGAAAAAGACCCATCTTTTGATGAGATATAGATATTTTGGACTGAATACCCCCAATGCAAGCAAACAAAATGGATCCTGTT
>OZ010590.1:65991735-66171735 GCA_963932145.1 Acanthosepion lycidas | reverse complement strand
TAGATAAAAAAACAAATTTATTTATTAAAAAAGATCTTCATTCATTTCTCTTGTTTACAACAACTTATTTTGTGATTGCTGTACACTGGTTTACTAGAAAACAATTACAAAAAATCTGACTTCATAACATTAAGATGAAACTAGCAACTAATTTTTTATTTTTACTCGCACATTTTTACACACACATATACATATACCCACATTATATATTATACACACACACACACACAATTTATTTAAATAAATTCTGTTTTTTAATGAAGCAGTATTAAATTTATCGGTTTGAATGTTTGTGAAATTTTGTAGAAAATATGGGCTCTACAACAGGAATTGAACCTGTAACCCATTATGGGATCCATCATTTGATCTGTCATGCTGAACCATTCAGCTACAAAGAATGTCTGGGTAGCAGAGTCTGAATTACAACCTATAAACACATACACTAAATGATTTTTCTGGATCTATCATTTCTGCTCATGAAACAAACAATGACAACATATGAAATGGATTAAGTCTGACAATCATTTTATACATTTTCTTTATATACCTTATCTTTATAGATATAATTTATTTTAGTAAATGCTCTGTTCTTAATGAAACAGTATCAATTATAATTACTGGTCTTCAGGCCAGTAATTATAATTGATACTGTTTCATTAAGAACAGAGTTTGAGAAATTTCGTAGAAAATATGTTCTTCGACAGGAATCGGTATGGTAGGTGTCAGTTGATCTGATGTACTGTTAATACCCAGCCACAAAGATATATTTTATATATATGTGCATCTTAAGTGAGGAAAAAGTTAAGATGTATGATATTAAATAATTGCTGGCAATTGTAGTAGTTGACCTCTGAGGATGTGAGTCAAAGGATTAGCTCTACAAGAAGAATTAGCCTTGTAAAGATAGTGATAGAAGAGGTAGACACTTTTAAACATTTGTACTTTTTTGACAAATTTTTTATAATATGACAACAATGTTATGTATTTGGTGAAGCCTCAATGGTTTCAATGTATATTTGTATAAGGCTTCATTAGCTTATCTTCAAAGAGATGTAAAGACTAAAAACAACCTGGCCTTACATATTGGAGATGATTTCTATTTGAATGCTTGATATTGAAAGTCAAGCATGTGGAATGAATTTTAAAACCAACCCACTTTTGAATTAAAAACTATTTCACTGGCAAAATATTTTCAAACTTGGTACTATACTTATTTTATGTCACTGTTCTGAATAGCATATAACCAGAAGAGCCCAATTGAGAAGTCAAAAAAAGGAAACAGCAGCACTATATATCTATGGAAAATGATAGAAACAATTGGACACCATATTAAAGCAACAAACATACAATGCTGACAAATTACAAGCTGAAACAACAACAAAAAAACCTTTTCATAAACTTTTAATTTTGCTTACGATGTTCCACATATTAGGTATGAGGGATGCTAAAACTTTCTATTATGCTAAAACTATTTCCCAAATGACCAGACATTTTTTTTGAAAGAGCTTTTTGGTCAAGCTGAGAACCTTTCAGCATTTCCTTATAATTTAATAAATGCAACATTTTTTTTAAAAGCACAATTTTCTTACTAAATCCTAAGATTATTTTACACAAAATTAAAAAAAAAAATAAAAAAAAAAATGTCCATATGAAACCTTTGTGGTTTGTTGTCAAACACCAAAAGGAAATAGGTTATAAATATGAACCTCATAACAACTGAATTATATTTGTTGACAGTTCCAGTCAACAAAATAAAAGTTGCCTTTGATCTAACTAAAAATAAAACAAAAATTTATTCCATGTGATTACAAATCAACTATGAATTGTAGTGATTAAAATTCCATAATTGAAAATAATTCTTTGAAAAGAAAGTTTGGTCTCCAAGAAAAATAAAAAAGTGAAGAAAAATATTTCTCACATGAAATTAACACAAATATTAAAATTATAGATATATATAATTTATACATAGTGATTCAGATTTCTTAAACTTATCAAATAGTAGAAAGATTTTGTTTTTTTAAGAAAATTCCAATATTTTAACATGCATTAAGAAAGAAAAACTTGTTATTAAACAGTCATATTAACTCACAAGTGTTCACTTATATATCAATGAAGGTTTCAATTTTTAAAAAGAAAATGCGATAGATATTGATTGTAAATTAGGGTAACGGGTTAAGATTTGGGGGAAATTCAATTCTAAATAAGAGACTTGAATAAAATTATACTATAAATAATAAAATATAAATTATAAAAAATGGTGCAAAATGCACAAGATATTTAAAATATTTCTAATTTTAAATCTGCTACACAGCACTCTTTGTTTATTAAATTAAATATGCTAATAATGAATAAGCAAAGTCCATCATAAAAGCTAAATTATTGTATTAAGTGATGTGAATGATAATTAAGAAAACTAGTTATTGATATGATTCCTGTTAATTGTCATGCTTTTCAACAAATTGGGATAATAAGATTATAGAAAGAGTTTTCTAAAACATCTATATTTTACTGAAGAATCAGATTGCAAAGTCTTAAATTGAAGAAGTTAATTTATTGTATCTCCATCAGGTCCATTACAAAATACCAGGTGCAAAATGGCTATAAAGTTTAACTTTGAACTAGTAATCAATTAAAGTTCACACACCCATTAGAAACTAACACACCAAAAATATAGCAAGAAGGAAAATGGTTTTGAAGATTCTATTTGGAGGTGGGCTAAGTATTCCTTTATCTATAGATAAAATTACAAAATATTTTTTATGTCAAGATTCAAGAATAAAACTATTTTCTGATTTTTTTTATAGATATTATTTCCTGTTGTAGATTGCTTAAGAAAAAAATCCAGATCTCCAAAGCATTAACCTTCAATAGAACTTCAGAGATTTAGACAACTTTTCAAGTGAATTTCTTTTTTGTTTTTAATTCAGAGCCATATCCACAAGTGTTTCAATACCACTTTTTAACTTCAGATCTTATTGGTAATTATTTTATATTAAGAGAAAAAAAAAAAGGAAAAAAGTTGATCATAGCTATCTGTAGTATTACATTGAAGCTTACTCAGAGTATAAATGAGGAATAATTATAATATTGAAAACAAATGATGGAATAGTTAAGAACTTAGGTGTATAGGAATTGTACATTTCAAATGCTTTTGTCTTGAGTCACCAGTTGTTGACTAATCAGAGAGGAGAGGGAAGTGGTAAGTACACCATCAAGTACTTTGTGGCTGCTATATAAGTGGAACAACAAACTCAAGGTGCTCGTTAGGCCATTAAACAAAATAAATTAGCCTAATATTTTCAAACTGACTCTGGGAGAGGAAAAAGAAAAACATATCTTCTGCCAGTTGTAGTCATGTTTTTTTTTTGAAAGGCTAAACAAATCTCAATAAAAGGAAAAAACAATTTTGATATTTTGAAGTATTTAAAAGAGCAAAAATGAAAGCATATGAAGAACTGCTAACAAACTTTTGTTAAACATTGAAGATGATTCTTTTTTGTAGAAGAGATTTTCTTGCATTTATCCTCAATTATTACATACTAGCAGGCTACGTCCACTCACTATCACTTCGCAAAGTAAGATATATTAACTACTTGAAATCTTTGATGCAAAAATTTTAAATTTTAAAATTTCAATCTCATTCATAAATTGGCTTGTTAAGGAAATTTTTACAAATAGATGTCAACTTGTTGAAGGCCAAGTAAAATGCAAATTTCAAACACTTTTCTGCACTATACAAGACGATATTCCTAAACAGAAGTATTTTTGATATGAAAATCAAAACAATCCTCAAATAAAAGACAGTAATGAAAGACAGTTAATTAATGAAATAAACTTTTTAAAATCAATATGTAAATTAGTTAAACCTGCAGAGTGATATTGCCTAGAAGTAGATAATATATAATACAGATATTGAGCT
Organism: Acanthosepion lycidas; assembly: GCA_963932145.1. NCBI lineage: Eukaryota > Metazoa > Mollusca > Cephalopoda > Sepiida > Sepiidae > Acanthosepion > Acanthosepion lycidas. The sequence goes on along the minus strand of OZ010590.1, from coordinate 66,167,816 downwards.
TTTAGTGCATACATTACTCTTTTTGAGTAATTTCACATCTACTTATCATCTCTCAGTTGCGTCTCTATCCTTGCACTCAGGGGCAACTCCGTCAAAGGACAGAGTTGCAACTGAGGAAAATTGTACTGAGAGGTGCTTGGCCCTGGAGAACAGCTGCCCAAGAGGAGGATTGGTGCACACACTGAGGCTAGCCCAACTGATGGTTGCAGGGGATTGGGGAATTTTTGTTCCTTGCCCGGGTGCATGTCCTCTGGCTCCCCACATTAAACCAACATTGTGTCACAACATGACCTCGTGGTGGGTGAGTAAATATCTACTCTTTTTGAGTAATTTTATGTCTACATATCATCTCTCAGTTGCATCTCTGTCTTTGGGCAGAGTGTACTCAGGGGTTTCTCTATCAAAGGACAGAGGGGCAACTGAGAAAATTATACTGAAGAGGTGCCCATCCCTGGGGAACAGCTGCTCGAGACTGTGCCCTACCTAAAAAAGACTGTGTCACATCTCATCCAGATGGGGGGAAGGAGCTAATACCGTGTGTAAATTAGTCACTCAAGTACTTTTTTTTTTTTAACACCCTATTTATCATCTCTCAGTCGCGTTTCTGTCTTTGGGCAGAGTGCACTCAGGGGCGACTGTCAAAGGACAGAGTTGCAACTGAGGAAAATTATACTGAGAGGTGCCCAGTCCTGGGGAACAGCTGCTCAAGGCTGTGCCCTCTCATTGCATCAGAGAAAGGGATCAGTGCTCGCACCAAGGCCAGTGAAACCAACAGTTGTTGGGGCTGCAGGTAATTTTTGTTCCTAGTCTGAGTGTACGCACTTGGGTCCCCACTTAAAAAAAAAAAAAAAAAAAAACCTTTTGTCACAACTCGTCTTAGAAGAGTTGCTTGGACACACACACACTGTACTTTATATATAAAATTTACTAATCTCAGTTCAGCACAAGGTCAAACAGGGAGAAAAAGAAGCAGGAAGAGTATCATGCACCAATATTCCAAGTGGGGAGGGTTTGCAATTGAAGTTGTAGATTTGGCATTTATCAACCATTGATACTAGTGATAAATACATAATTCATTAACCACAAATCAGGCCCTTTGTTTTATTTTATACTGATTTCATTACACAGTAACATATTAGAATAAAGCACTAGTGAAGCAATTTTTATTACCAACATCTATTTTGTAAGAAAGAAAAGTCACATTTTAAGTAACAAGAGAGGAGCAGAGCAAAACAGGTGTTTTTTTTTTCAGCCAAAATTTACAAAAAAGCATGCTGATTTACACCAAAGAAATGACAAATTATGAGTTTCAAAATTTTGGTGCTTAGTAGGTGAGTGTCTCAAAACAGTTTGGTACTTAAAGTTATCCACTTTCGTAAGAGATTAAACTGGAAGCGATAAACTCTTAGAAACAAGTATTTACAATATTTCTTACTACACAATCACTAAGAATCCATTTTTTATTGAATTATTCTGTTATGATGATTAGGAATTGGTAGTTTTTTATTTTTTTTTTTTTATTTTAGAGATGTTGTTACAAAAAAAAAAAAAAAAAAAAAAAATTACTATTTTTCCCTAAACACAATGTTACCAAATGGAGAAGTAATGACAAGTAATAAATGTCATTTGACACTTTAAGTTAGTTTACTTACAAAAATTCTTTTAGCAAATTAGCAAAAATATCTGTAAAGTTTAATACATTTTTGTGTTAACAGAAAAGTATTTATTTAAAAAAAAAAAATACAGCCCATTTATGGAAATTGTCATAAGACTTGGGATTAACCTATCTGAAATATGAACAATGGCATCTTCTAACTTCCATGAATAAGAGTGAAAAAAAGAATACCAATTAGTAGATATGACTTTTGTGGTTTTTCAGATCAAACAGAAAAAAGATTAACTTGAGAAGCAAAACCACATTATATTAAATTATGTAACTATATTAGAAAATATAAGATTTGGCTTGTGCATTTACAGATAAAGAAATAGTCTACCTTGTGCATTCATCCCAGTGTGATCTGACTGCATTGTAAGCAGAGCCTAAATGTTCTCATGTTGGTCAAGTGTCACAGGTTGAAGACTCACAGGCTACATCAAGAACCAAGCAACTGGCATCTAGTGAGAGAAGAAATAAAAAACACATTAAAAGTACAACATAGAAATATATTAACACCAACAATCCTTATCAATTGTTTAAAATGATATAATTATAAATTGATAGTTTTTCTTAATTTTTCATTAACATTGTTTAATACTCTAGCTTTCTTCAGCTAATATATGAGGATACAATTATAAGAAAAATATTACCCAGTTATAATCATCAGCGGTTTCATGAGAAAAAAATAACTATTATAATTGATGCATTCATCATGAATGTTTAATCACTTCAGTATGGCTTGACCTTTTGGCAATTTGAATTTAGTAATATTTTTTTTTAGGTACCTCCATGTGATCGCAAAAAAAAAAAAAAAAAAAAAGAGAGAGTATAGCATGATGAAAAAGACGCCAAACTTGACGAAAACAAAATTTTATCGTCTAAATATTTATGTTATTTTTAAGAGGAAAGATCAAAGTATTTTTGGGGTATTTTTTAATTGTTCCTGGCACATCCAAAATTTTTGTTAAAAATCTTGTTTTTTTTTTTGAGTCAGCAAAATTGACCACTTTTTTCCATTTTATAAAAAAACTGGAAATCTCACTTTGAAATTCTTTTAAATATCAATTATCATTTTTTCAAAAACTTATTTTAAGAAAATCAGAAATTATAATGTTTATTTAAAATATTTTGAACCAAGCTTAACTTAGCTTCTGCGCCAAAAAGATGTAATTTGAAAATAAAACAAAGCAGGTCATAAACTTTCGCATCACTTGACAGGTGATGAATGACATATTGATGGATCCCGTGAGGCTAATTTGTTCTACGGAAGAAGAAAAGTGAAATAATTTACATTTAAGCGAACAAATTATTTACCTCATTATTTTTAAGGAAAACTTTCAGCGCTCTAAATTTTTTTTTGTACTTAGCTTTCACCTCTATATTTACATGGAAAATATATTCTAAAGAAATTAAAGAGTGTTAAGAGTGACATTAAATTTCATAAGAAAAGGTATCTAATTAATTTATAGGTGCCTTTCTTATGAAGTTTTAACAGCAGTGTACATAAAATACTATAATTTGATGTACATTTGACTGCGTTATTTGTATTTCCATTCATTTTATTATTAATTTTGATATTTCATTTATGGAAAAATGTCATAACTGAGATTAATATAAAAATAAGATCATATAAATTTCATAAGATGATACTGATACTTGTAGGTACCCTTCTCAGTTGAAATTGAAAAATCAAATTAACTTCTCTACACGCGTTTCACAAAAGTAAAGACCTTAACAACGGAGAACAATCCTTAACTCAAATAAAGCAACTTAATTGTATTCTGGTTGGTCTTCTGTACTTTATAAATTACAGCCAGATTATAAACACAAAATCACATTTTTTTAATTACTGTGGATCTTCTGATTAGTCAAAATGATACAATTTACAACACGTTAAAAAAAAGATCTATCTCATAAGGATACTTAGGAAACCCGATGTGGCTTTTAACTAATTTTATAATATTTTAACAACTTAAATGTAAAAATCTATTATAATTAAAGAAATAAAAAATAATTGTATTAAAAATTCATTTTTCATAAAAAAATTTTTTGCTTTCAGAAAATATTGTCTATATTCATAAAAGCAAATAAAAGCATTTGAAATTAAATAATATCTTTGTTTTATTGAGTTTTGTATGTTACAATTCAGAGCTGATTTTCAGGTAGGGGGGTCCAATTAAAAACAAACAAAAAAAAAAGATTTGCATTCCTCAAAGTCTTGTGCTTTTAACTATTGTAATCACTAAACCTGATGCAATTGAATTTCTAGCGTTTTCATAAAATTAGTGGGGGGGCAGGGGAAATAAATATTTAAAAAAATATTTCTGCCACCATGACTTTAATAAAATAATTTTGATCATCTGTGAATAGTTCCTGAAAGTTTCATTAACATCCGACAATTATTTATATTTTTGCAAGATTTTCCAAATTAATGTGTGTCATACCAAAAAAACATGCTAAAAATTGTCTATGTTATTTACTAGTTCTGCTGATACAAAGAGAAACAAATTTTTTTTTGTTTTTTTTTTTTAATCAAAATTTAGAATGTTCTAAAAAGAAGGAAAAATTTTAAATAATTAAAAAAACTTTGGTCTTTCCTCTTAATAATAACATAAGTATTTAGATGATAAAATTTTGTTTCAGCAAGGTTGGCATCTTTATCATCAAGCTATGCTCTTTTTTTTAGTGATTTCGTGGAGGTACCTATATTTTTTAAATAAATGTATAAATTGCCAGAATTCCTGAGATAAGTGTTGTCATTATTCCATGAATTATTTGAAGTAGCATCTCTTTTTTTTTCCAATTACAAGCTGCAGTCTTGCTTAAAAATAAAGCGTAGTTGAAAATGATGTTTATTTAATGTATCATCGTGGCATAAATTATCAAAGGAAAACTGAGTATGTTGAGATGTAATATAAAACTGCACAAGAATGGAGAGTGCAATGGTAGGAAAGTCATAATCAAAAGAGCAATGATGAAGATACTAAACAGATAGAAAAATAAATTTCTAATTCAAGCAGAATTTGAGGAATACATACAGCAACAAACAGGCAGAGTACCACATTGAAAAGATTTGGTATTCATCTAGAAAAAGGAAAATTGATTATAAACTTTGGCCAAAAAGATTTTTATTGAAGTTTTTTTTAGGAAAGGTATTTTGAATCATTGTATAGTATTATTTTGGATTAATTTCCTCATCTTTGTTGTTTTATCACAATGTTTTGGTTGCACATTCTTTGGCTTTTTGGATGTTTATGTTTTGGAATGTAATATTGAATTTAGCTCTGAGAATACTCGTTTCAATACTCAGGTGCTAAGCTTTGATGATGATATGAACCTGTTCAAAGTCTCAGTGGTTCAAGGTAAGCTGGAATTAAACCAAAACATGGGCAAAGTATCAGCAAACCAACACATAGCCTAATTGAATTTTTAACATATATAAAATGTATAAACCATATATTTTCAAGTGAGTTCTGAAACATTGGAAGAAGCTATTTCTTCCAATGTTTCAGAACTCACTTGAAAATATATGGTTTATACATTTTATAGACTTCCTCATTATCCTCAATAATGTCAAAGAAATACATGGAGTACTTTGAGGAAATGTCACTATAAATACCAAACCCACTCACCTGGTTGAGATATGTAGATGACATCATCTACTGCATTCATTAAGTTGTGCAAGTGTTGTTGGACTATGTATTCTATAGGACCTTTATAGAAAAAGAAACAGTGAATCAGCATTCCAGGATGTACTAAAAAAATAGCCCACAGCAAAAGAGAGTCAAAGATATTCATATACCATAAACTGATAATCGAAACTAAAATTCCAACTACTGATCCAGTAAAAAAGAAAAGAAAAAAATGGAATTGTTCACTGTTCATAGCATCCATCAAGCAACAAATTAAAATCCTATTTGAAGAAAACAATTGAGAACATGATGTGCAACATTCCATGCAGTTGGAGCAGAAAGTATTAGAGTGAAACCAACTGCATCCTAAATGTAAGACATGAACAGTGGAAAAGCTCTTATCTATGGAGACACTAAAATCTGTCATGGCCTGATTATATGTGGAGGAAGGAGACAAAGGAATATATCAAACTTTATTGAATTAAGTCAAAATAATAGACATGGATCAGCATTGGAGAATAAAACATTTGAAAGAATTCACACACATTATGCTTATTTAATCAGTAGACTAGGCAAAAGCTTTAAGAATTGTAGGAACAAGCCATGAATTTGCAGTTCCAAAAGTATGACCCAAGAAACAGGAAAAGTAGCCAAGTGCAACAGGTTATTGGTCATGGATTCAATGTAATGGTCAGAAGACCACAAGAAAGAACACACAGGCACCAATACCAGATGTGATGTGAACGAGAAATGTAAATCTCTCAGAGTAAACCAAAATGCTGAAAGTAACTTAGCCTAAACTATATACAACAATTTTTAAATGTTTGCAAAAGAAGCAGAAAAGATAATGTTTAAATATAATAATAATCAATAAAAATAAATACATTTGTCTCTTTTGCTAGTAAGAGAGAGAAGATTCTACAAATCTAGAGTCTTTTGAAAGTAATGGTGATAAAATGAAACTTTGCTTGTCTCTTTTCTTTACAGTAATGTGAACAAGCATTAGGTAAATGCCATCTGAAATAATTTAACTGTAGCTAGTCTCAGTGGCTTTAATTTGATTATCAGAATTTAAAGTTTTCCTGGTTAGTTACACTGCTATTTGGGTTTTGCTTGTAGCATCTTGAAAAAATTGCTTGTTTGTTTTTTGCATTTAATATTACACAAGTATACTGAAAAGTTACTGGTCAGAAGTGTTTTAAAAATTCTGATGTTTGGAAAGTAGGTTAGGCCGAGAACTTTTCAGTACTTTTGTATATCCTCTCTCTCTTTTTTAGTATCATTTAGGGTCCCAAAGAAAAAAAGTAGGCCTCTTGTGTTGCACATTGCAAACAATACATTATACAAAAAAAAGTGATAGGAAAAGTTACTTAACACTCTTAACATTTGTTTGTTGCAAGAAAAAGACAGGTATAAAACACACACTGAAAGAAGTTCAGAACTGTCCCCCAAGAAGCACTCTAATCCAAGTTTTAATAAGACAAGATTAGTGATGGTCAGTTTGTTATGATAACTGGCAAATGTCTACTCAAAAAAGGCAGCTGGCAAAATGTCAAATATGGATAAGTGGGCCTTGTGTGGATGAACCAGTTCTTTTGTCCATGGACTGACTTTGAGGTACTTGGTAGGAGGTGACACTTCAGTGATTGGCACTTTTGGCAAGAGACTAAGAGGTTTTCTACAATAACAAAAGAATCTATATAATCATAACTTGCAAAAAGAAAGCGTCACTTTAAAATATATATTGGTATCTGAAAATTTATAAAAGCTGATGACAATAACAGTTGCTTTCCTATTAAATTGAGAACAGGATATTTGGGAACCATTTGCTTGAATAGATATTCTTTTCTCCAAATTATATATATATATATATATATATATATATAATTTAAATAAAAACAGATCACTTTAAGGTTCCATGTAATAAATTATTTCACCACAGCCCTTTTAAAGGACTGCGGATCATCAGACTTCACTTCCAAACAAAAAATGAAAAGAAAATTTACACATTTTTGACCGGCCGTATTAAACATATATAAATTAACAAAGTGGGTGTGTGTGTGTATATATATATATATATATATATATATATATATATATAATAATTACAAAAATACTAAGGAACTTTGGATTATTTACCAAACCAGTTTCTTTCCTATTTTCTACAATATTTTCACACACACATATATATATATATATATATGTATATGTATATATTTGTGTGTATGTGCATATATATATATATATATATATATATATATATATATATATATGTATGGATATGTGTGTATGTGTATATTTATGGATACACAGAATATTATAAGAGGACTCACAGTACTGTTATTAGTGTTTTATCTCATTTAATATTCTCTAACTGGAAGTGCGAGTTTAAAATTCTTTATAATATAGAGGAAAATTTTTTAAATTGATAATTTAATTTAATTTGAAATATATTACCCTTTAATAATCATTATTGATGATAAAATATTTAAATTGGAAAATTTTTTTGATATCTAGGTAGGTATTAATACATGAAGTTACCTGTGTATATTGGCACATGGGTACCTGTATGAGTGATTGAACATGTAAAGGAACGTGTGTATATGTGATATTTGCATGGGTGTGTATACAGTATATGACTGAGCAAGATCTTTAATATTACCTTCAAATATTACCCCATATTAACTTAACTAAAATTTAAGTAAGAGATTACCTATCTAGAAACAGTCACGAGTTAAATTCATGAACAAAATAGAGATGTCAACTTAATAATCAATAATAAAATTTTTTTTTAAAGAGATTAAAAAAAAAGATTACTAGAAGTAAACTTATATTTTAAACTAAAATTTTATTCTTTTAATGAACTTTCTATGAATATTTTTCTAATCGACTATTTCATAGAAAATCCAAAATTTTAATAAAATTTTAAATCACTAACAAACAGCAAATTAAATTATTTGTAGACAGTTTAGAGACATTCAAATTTATATCAAACATTATAATCTTTATGAACCCCCAAAATAACACTTTCAAAGTAAAACAAAATAACAGCGTCTGTTTGTAGCCTTTTTTTTTTTTTACAAAGAAAATTAGTGACACTTTTTCTCTTTTTCTATGGGTTTTTTCTTCTCTACCTCTTCGATATCAATATATAACTTCTGTTAAGTTAACTTTTTAAATGTGTCAATGTCTGCTAACTCACTCATGTCTTCTCTCTCCCCCCTCACTTCGTTAATTTACACATGTTTAATACGGCCTGTCAAAAATGTGTAAATTTTCTTTTCATTTTTTGTTTGGAAGTAAAGTCTGATGATCTGCAGTCCTTTAAAAGGGCTGTGGTGAAATAATTTATTACAAGGAACCTTAAAGTGGTCTGTTTTTATTTAAATTATTTGCTCTGGATTTACATTGAGCTCTCTGGATTTTATCCTCCTTAGGTTTACCTAGTTTTTCATAAACTAGGTATAAATAATAAACAAAAATGGCATGCAAAAGCCATTCTTTTTCTCCCATTAAGATCCTTATTTTCTTGGTTTTAGAATATTACTTTAGCAAAGTGTTTTTCCAGTAACAAACCAACCCCCAAATAGTCACACAGTAAAGTAGGGATTTGAATTTGCAGTGATGATTTCAAGTATATAAGTAAATTATTTACTAAGATCCATATCTTCAATGTTCTGACCCAACTCTTATTTTTGGCATCTCTGATCAATATGTGAGCCTGTTATTGACTAAAAACACAAACGATTAAAACCATCTAAATATGAAAAGAGTTGGCAAAAAGAAATTAATGAAACAGAAATAAATTAAAATATCAGCCAGGTCAAAGCAGATCTTTCTAAATAGAAGAATTTCCTAAATATTGTCCATGCTAATGATATCATTTCAGTTTGTTTTGAGAATTTTTTCCACAAATTTAAGTGTAGTACTAAATTGGCAATCATCATTTTACTGTTTACATTTGTAGATTTAACTGTAATATCCATGCTAACAGTTTCTTCTCTTGCATTTCTTGCTCTTCTGACTTGCTTTCCAGTACAATATGATCTTCAAAAATTTAAATGCAATGTCAATCAGCATCTTTTGTCTTTTTGAATTTTGTTCTTTTATTGTCTTTTCTTCTAACATTTTCTTAGATTCTCTCACTCTCTGCTTGCATCTTAGTAGCATTATGACCTTGCTTGGGGGTGAAATGATTGAGAGAGAGAGAGAGAGAGAGAGAGAAAAAATAAAAGAAGCAATTTCATTATTATACATATATTTGATGACATGTTCTCATTTATTTTCTAGCCTTTTATAACAACATTTTTTTAGGTTGATTCATTTTCAAGTAAATATTACAATTTATGCAAACAGCCAAAAGAGTAGATACTATTTTCCAAATATTTCATTAATAACAAATTAAATTATTCATCATTAAGACAAGTGAGGTAATTACAGATTTTTATTTTTACCAGTTTTATAACTTTGAAATTACCAAATAGCAAACTTGATAACTTTTCACAGGTCTAATTATATATACCAGTTGAACCAAGGTGGGATTTAAATTCATTGCTATAGAAAGCATAAATAGAGCATTTAACTCCAATCAGAAAGTATGAATTTAAACTATGTAATTATTGAATTATTACCTTATTTGAATCGGGGAACTCTTGAATAAAATTTAATTTAAATATCTAGGGGATTTCACAAAAATTTTTTAAGTACCCACATTTTTTTTTAAATGTATTTTTATTGCAGCAATAAATGTGATAGCAGATGGACAAAAGGACACTTGATGAATTATAGGAAAATAGAGCATATAAAGTAAGTGTTGCTATGGGTTTACCCATCATTCCAACACTATATTAACAGGAACAAAGTTAAAAATCTGAGAAGACGCTTTGAAAAATAACTTGGTTTTGCCTTGTTAGATAGTAATTGCATAGCAACCTGGCAAAATAATGTCTGACATGAAAATGTGTACAAAGCAGAAGTGTGACACAGAATTCTTTCGTTTGGAAAAAATTATGCCGATTTCATAAACAAATTCAAAAAATGTAGGTGTTGCCATGACCCACTGACATTCATTTATAAACCAAACATTGAATGTGAGCAAATTCAATGTTTGGTTTATAAATGTATTCAAAACCAATTATGGTTTATTGGCAGGAAAGTCCAACCTCCAGTGCCATACCACAAACATCTGCATCTGACATCATAATAAAACAGGAGACATTACTTTCAGAGCGATCCTCATTTTATGTGTGTATGTATGGAATTGAAGACCAAGTTATTTTTCAAAGAATAATCTGTAATTACCTCACTTGTTAATCTTAATAGTGAATAATTTAATTACATGGCCCTTTGGTTGTAAAAAAGTCAATTTTACTTCATTATCAAGATATTTTTGAACCATACATCCTAACCATCAATTCATATTATAGATTGCAGTAAGAAATCCCTTCATTTTTTTTTCAAGGTCTATATTGTATCATTTTATAATTTTAACTATTTTTCTTTCATCCTTAAATTGACAGTGTTTTTACTTCTGCCTCTTTAATTTTTGAGTTCTTGTAATTGTGGAGGCATTTTTAATCTATTTTCTAAGATTTTTGCTTCATTTGTCCATTTATTTGTTGAGAAATATAAAATATTTATGCCTGAAATGTTTTTTCTTGCATAATCAAACAACTACCTTGGTGTCATTATATGGTCACTGCAGGCTTGCTTTTCTTGCTAATCTCTTAATGGTGTCGCTAAACCCATGACATGGTCCTTTAAGATGTAGTAAAAAAGTGCCACTCTGAAGTTAGCTTTATGGTTGCACAAAGTAATAAAATTCTTAAAATCTGTTATTACAGAAATGACAAAGAGCTGGAGCATATTAATATTATAATTATATCCAATTGTCTCAAGCATCACAAATGGATGTAAAGTGATTTGAGAATTATTCCAATGGAAACCTTGTGCAGCATCCTGTAAAATAAATAATTCTCAGCAAAATCTGCAATAAATGACTTCACCATTCAACAAAGAACTTTTCTTATTAGAAGAAAATTTTGATTGTTCTTTGGCAATGAAATCATGCTTTTTCAAGGTTTGAAGATTTACACAAAAAGTTTCAATAAATTCTTCTATATTATGATACATTTTCCAGTGTGGTTCTTTCAGTTAAAAGCCACTGTTTTGTAGATAAAATCATCTATTGAATTTTTATTTAGAATTTCTTCTATATAGAAAACAAAATCAGCCATAAAATTGCTACAAGTTGAGCAGTCACCCAAGTAGCTATGTATTGGTGGTAATCTTTTAAATGATATTGTTCATCTTGAATCAGTGTACCTCCACAATCATTAGATTCATATTTTGACGTATTGTGCAAGCATAGATACTGCTGGGGGACATTCTTTTGGTCTGAGCTCAGAAAATTTTGAAAAACTGAACACTTCTATCATTCTTTAAGACTGTCTTTACTTATATTTATTTTTCCAGGTATCACTGCTGACTTCACTGTTATAAAACAGCACAACTTCATCAATTGTCTCTTGTGGGAATCTCCATTTTCGTATATTTGGTAGAGTTTATATTCCTTGTTCATTTACAAGTTTTTTTGGTTTGTCTTGCCATGTATATTGTGGCACCAAATTCCACTTGAATTCTTTAGATACTTTGTGTAATAATTTCACTTTCATTAGATTTTTTGTGCTCTTCTACACTGGTAGATTCTTGATGAGAAATTTTAATTGAATTCAGTTTAATTTTCTTTGGTACTGCTCCCTTAATTTTTCCTACTTAACACCCCCACCCCATAATCTGATAACTGGTTTGTTTTTCAAGTTTTTGACACTTGATTAGTGATTGATTGATAGTGATTCATTAAATAAATTGCAATTCATTTTTAATATTTCCAAAAATGCAAGCAGGCTGTAGCTGGTCTTCAGCTGATGAAGTATTTCCAAAAAGTCAAGTAATGCTGTTAATTTTATTCAACAACAGGTACAAATTTCTGACCAGCACATATTTTGACTTACCGAAAAGTTAAAATTAAATAAAGTAATCATGGTTTAGAAATTAGACAGAATCATGCAGTTGTTGACTTTGCAACTATTAATCATTTATATAAAAACAATAAGTAAAAAATTGATTGTTTTGTACGTTAATTTAGTGCACCATGTCAACACATATTTGTTAACTGTTAACATTATTTGTTGCATATTTTCATATTATTTTGTCATTTTCTGATATAAAAATCTCTCTATATATATATATATAATAAAATGTAAACAAAACCAAAAATAAGGTTGTTTATTTTTCTACCAAACTGGTCAACATTTAACTACAAATAACACAAATTCTGTTTGATTTTAGGATCATATTTCATATGTAAATATTAATCAGCATTCAAAGAGCTTTCTAAAGACATACAACTTGACCATATTGGGAGATATGAAAATGTTAGCATATAGTGGTAAATACCAAAATCCGCCATTTTCAATTTAGCCCAATTCTGTTAAACTTTTGTGCATATCTTCCTATAAAGCATACAAATTTGTTGTCAAATTTTTTTTTTTAAATTAAAAGTTCTAGGTCGTCAAATTATGCTATCTGACATTTAACCAAAAATATAAATAGATCGAGTACTTCAAAAATATAATTTAGCTTTGTAGGTGAAAAAACAACTGAGATATAGATATTTAAAATTTGTGACTATTTTCCAAAGGTCAAAGGGTCATATCTTGGGAACCCTTCGACCTAGAGATGTACAATAGTTACCATTCAATTCGTATCATGAAGCTTTATAAGTGTACCAAATTTGAAAGAAATCTGTATCGGTCAATTTGGTAAAGGTCTAATTGCTATAGTTAGAAGACAGTCAGAATATTTTCAAAATAGCATGGTTTGTGAGTGCTCACATTCAGTAATGTAGAATATCTATTTAGCAGTGATCAGAGTGGGAAAAATTACCAAGTACTGGGCAGTCAAAATTTATTAATGTGCAAAGTGAATGGGAGTTTTCCTCCTAAGTACAAACTATCAGAACACCTGTGGTACAAATTGAAGATGGTTTTAATTAAGGTGAAGGAAAGCATCATAATATTGCAACAATTCTTGCTATGTAAGGGAGCTGCATAGGCAGAAACCAATCAAAGTGTCCATGTTAACCAAGGTCTATCACCAAAAGCATATTCAAGGGGCATGCGGATTTTAGAACTGGACCATGTATCAATGGAAAAAGATCGTCTGATCTAATGAGTCTTGCTTTCTCTTGAATAAAGTGGATAGCACTAATGTCCATGTTATCATTTTGGGGAAGTATCAGTACCAGGATATACTATGGGAAAACAAGACACTGTTAGAGGCATATTGTGGGTAACATTCTGCTGGGAAACCTTAGTATTAGTATTCACGGTCACCTGTTGATAGTACTTTCTTCTCTTTCTGTTACATCGTTAGTTTTTCATGTGTGTTTTCAGCAATGCATCACATGAAAAAAAAAAAAAAAAAAAAAAAAAAACACCATACAGTGCAGTTGAAAAAGAAGAAAGTACCATCAACAAATGAACCTGGATACTATGTTACTGTTGCTTACCAGGATTACTGGTACATAGTGATTCATGGCAGCATCAGGGAAAGTTGGGATATAGTTTGGGCTGGATTGAGATGATGTGCAAAATGTCAATACAGAATTTATTCTGATGATTGAAATGGTTTCAGAATGCATAAATTCTGGGAGTCTAGGGAAAAGTCCAAGTTTTATAAATATTTGAGATTTTTATGAAAATTTTTCTTCAGTTTATTTCTGTACAACAAAGCCTTATTGAACTCTGTATTTTATCATTTGTCTATTGAATGGACTCACACTTTCTATATAATAAATGCTAATGTCAGTGTGTCACACTTTTTCAATTAAAGGGACACAACTTTATTGAGAGTCTGTAGCCCAATATATACCATTTTGTGATGAAGACCCAATCAAGACCTACTGTGATGAAGACCCAATCAAGAGCCCTCCGCATGAGCTCACTTAAATGCCTCCCGATAGGGCAGCTTTTAAGCTAGTGAGCGATATGAACAAATCTCAAAATAAACTTCATACTAAGGCAATAAAATTTAGTTTAAATATCTATTGCAAGAGATTTCTTTTTATACATGACAATGTAGTTACAGAGAGCTATTGAAAAATTGGAATAAAATATTTGTTTTAACAGTAACATATGTAAAGAAGTATTTTATTTTTTGTGTGACATAATAGTTATTTAAAAAGTTCCTTCTAGATCAAAGTAAAGTTCTATTTAAATTGTTACTAGATATGTGTATACATGCAGTAGTTAAATGAAAATAAGTTGAACAAACTTGCAGTGAACTGAAAAGAAATTGTTGAAATTCGTATATATTAATCTCTTATTAACAGCTTTGGATATAGTGATATATACAACCTGAATTCATAGTCAGAAGAACAGAAGGTTTAACATCAAAGCACAAAATTTCATTAGATTTGCTTCAGAAATAAAGAAATGGTACAGAAATCAATGAATAATGATGAGTCCATTGTTACAACTGATTTTTAATAGGAAAAAGTTTATAAATTATTGTAAATTTTGAAGTTTAAATTCTGATAAGTTTTCAACTGCTAGATATACTTTTAAACCTCTTTCTAAAATAACAGTAATTTGAAGTAATTGAAACATTTGGAAAATAATTTTGAAAATCCAAACTGACCTTCTTGGCAGGCATTTGAAAGTAAGGAATGGGGCTGTGGCTTTTTATAACAAATCAACTTGTTATTTGAAAAGATAGACTTGGTAAATGCTTATTATAATTTAAAGTTTCTTTGAAGATTCAGTTCAGTCAATGGGGTGGTGGTGATCTCTTGCTGGCAGATATGCTTGCACTATCTTGTATTTACTTTTACTCACTAAATTTTAAAATTAAGTTGCTAATTGAAAAATACATTCAATTGGAAATTCTGTATTAATTTGTAATGGTTAGGTGATATTGATATTAAGTAAAAATTATATTTACTGATCATGAATGGAAAAGCTTACTACAATTCAGCACCCCCAGTATTTTAAAAAGAATTATGAATGTTTTGTGTCTATAAATGCGTTGATTTTTGTAAATATGGATATCCATACACAGCATTATTTGAAAATAACATCAAATTTAAAGCCAGAGTACCTAAAATTCAATAAAACATTAGGTCACTTAGAATATTTTCCAAATTTTTTTAATTAATATGCAGATCTTTTATGATAACCTGTTCTCTAGCTATGCTTCCTTAATGTTTTCTATCTGGGAATACTAAAAAATTCTTGTTGATAATCAAAACAAGAGAGGCACACTTTCATCAATAAAGTCCAATAACCATGTATTTGTAGTTTGCGTGCAGTTATGTACCTTCAAGAAAGATTTTAAATTTCCTTCATGACTTGCCAACAATGTTAAATATTCATTGTAAGATGTGACTGGAGTGATTATAAGTTTTTCAGAACTTATTTCATCTCTAGACAATATGTGTATAGATATTTATGTCTTTTTCCAAGTTTCCAAATAAACCAATTGTAGACCAAGGAAAAGGGGGGGGGGGTCACAAAACTACTATTATATTCAAAATTAGGTACAAGTGCATGCAATCAAATAGGCATTAAGGAGTGTGTATAAATGTACATCTGAGAGAGAGAGAATGTATTGGAGAGGGAGACGTCATTGAATAGGTGTTTTTCTCTTTTTATGATAAGGTTAACTGACTGATGCACAAAGCTATTACCCACATTCATTTGGGAGGGATGTGTGCATGCATGTGCACATAGGCATGCAACTAAGTGAGCATCTTCATGATGTAATATGCAGAACAGATAAGACAGATCGAACAGGCCATAGAAGGAATAGTGGGTAGAGAAAACATCACCAATCTGGGTGCATGAATTACTGTTGTTGGGTATACTGACAAACCCAGAAGCACTAACAATTAAAGATATCTTGACTTCATATCAAACAATTTGGGATCATTTTTATCTCTTTAGGTGAATCACTATTGATGAGTGAAAATGAAAAATCCTCCAGATTTTATGAATGATTTAGAAATTACAAATAAGTAAGCTATTCTTTCAAATTTATTGAAAGCCTTCATGATATAGCAATAAATTGCATTTTCAAGTGAAGCAGAAAAACTATGGGAAAAATACAAACATTGAATCAAGCATTTTCTTTCCAAATTTGAATACCAGTAAAAATACAAAACTTTATCTAACAAATACAATTTACCTTGTTAATATTTTCATATTAAAGCAGCATATAATTATATAATCTATCAGGAGCATTTTAATATAAAATTTGAATAATAAATCATTAATTTTATTGTGATTTTACCATCTTTTCCTTGTCATCTAAAAAGTATCAGATCCCTTTAGTTGAGTGTATTTTTAAATATATTCCCGTGTCAGTTGATTCTAACTGAAAATAATAAATTAAGCTAAATCTGAAGTGTTGAATTCCAGTCAATGCTTAAATCATTAAGTAATACAAATTTTATAAGTGTTGAAAAGTGTAATGTACAGGAATGTAAAGAGTATGGATTGTAATACTTGGAGCTTCTCCAGAACCATCTTTCTTAGCTACATGAGATATAGTTAAATAACCAATGTCTTTATGAAATAAGTCAGCATTTTCCCTAAACCCACTACTCAAGCCAACACCAATGCTAACTGATTAGTCTTAGTTAAAATTATTCACAGAAAACTGACATCTTGACATCTAGTAAAGAATAGCAATTTGATATTAGTTGATAACTATCTAATTCCAAGGAGGAGCCAATTTAAAAAAAAAAAAAAAAAAAGTTTTGATCAAGTGGCAGATAGAATGATGTCAGGTGACCTATATAAATGGAGCAAAGAGCAGTGCCCACTCAGATGTCTGCCTGCCCGCCCGCCCGCCCGCCCGCCCGTCAGGTGTCTGCCACAGAAGAACAGTAAATGGATTCTGCAAGCAATTTTTACTCCTGCTTCATGATTTCATTTTCTTCAGGCTAAATATTGAGAGAGAAAGCAACAGAGAGAATTTGGTCCAACCAGGATTATGTTATCAATGAATAGAAGTAAGAAGAGTAAAAGTATTAATGACAGTAATAGTAGTTCTAGTATTTTAAGAAAAAAAAAAGATGAAGAGGAAAACTATTACTGTAGCAATCAGGTTAAGCTGACACTGGCAACTATAACTAGTGCTACTGATAGTACCATGTGAATAGCTCAAAGACTGACATACAAAACCAAGACAAACTGAAGCATTGATTAGAGTAGGAGATGGATGGATCAGAAATATTTAAGAGGCCACTAAACTTACCCCACAAACCCCAAGAAAAAAAATCCAACAGCAAAAATATGAGCTTATTTTGGTGTGTCACTGTACATGTATATATGCATATGCTTGATCATTATCATGTCAACGTGTTAATATTTATATTGCAGGTAAAATTCTAATTTTATTATTTATATTCTTTGATCTTTTGCTGGTTTTCAAAAAATTCAACAATTCAAATTCACACAAAGTCAATAAATAAAAAGGTTTCTGGAGTTCCAGTACAGTATCCTTCATTAATTCATTTAGATAATTAATCAAGAAAAAACATACCTGCACTGAAATATTCCATGCTTACACCTTTAAAGAGAATAAAAAAAAAGAAGTAATGCTATTTCTAGTAGAAATTTAGCACCTGCTGAGGTTTCTACAGGAGTTGCACAGAGATTTTACAAATACACAAATGAATCACAACAATGTGTACACAAACATATCTCCTCTTCATTTTAGTTAATGAAGATTTAGGGTTATATTATATACACATTTATATTTTAAAAACAAACCTAGAAAAATAAATTCTATATTGAATGATCTAAACATGCATATGCATGTATAATTCCATTGTGGGTATACAGAAGAAATATCATTAAGTTGATTCCTATAGGTGAACAACCAACCAAAATAGATGAAAAAAATAAATCAATAAGAAATGTACTTTCATATGAATTCAATAAAAGCAATACATCCAAGATTTTAATAAATATTTAAGGTCATGAAATAACTTCATCTTGCAATAATCATAAAGAAACAAAATAAACTCAAGATAATAATTCTATTAACACTAAACCACTTTTTCAGATTTAAGTGTTCCAAAGAGAATTCATTTTAGGCATATATAAACATGATGTTCTAGTACACTGACACATGTGGATCATACAATGCTAATAATATCAAAAAGAACTCTATATTTTATTTTATGAAAATGAAAGAGGAAACAACCTTTAGAGAGAGGGAGAGGGAATGATTACATAAGATTATAATTAACAAATCGATAAAATACATCTTGTAAATTATAATTTCCCTAAGGACACACATACAAAAATAGTGCTTGATTAACAAATGCAATTTTTAATTTAAAGCAGCAATAGTTGAAGAAGGGGGTGAAAAAAATTGTTCTGTTTATAGTTCAATGTTTCCAACAATGAAAAATGAGAAAATAGCAAATTATATATGGAAAGAAGAGAGATGCAGATATGAGTGCATCTTTGTATTAGTTACTTAGTTTATCTATGTATACCTGAAACAGTGTACAGATTCTGGCAAACAGAACAGAGCAATGTTCCTAAAAATTGCTTATGGCATTTACTTCAAATAAAGACAAGATATATAAGAAAGTGTTGAAAAGGTGTTGACCCAGCTGAGAAGGCCGTAAAAATCTGATTTTTGATTCCACAAATGAAATGTTACAAGAAAAAATTATATATCAAACGAGCCCAAACACTTTTTTATACAAAAACTACCACTAAACTGATATTTCTAAGACACATTTTGCCTAAAGATTTACCAGAAAGTGAGGGGTGTTGGGGGAAAAAAAAAAAAAAAAAAAAAACAGCAACTTGACATAATTTCCAAAATATGGCCAAACATTTGATTTGGCCAAAGATTTTTCTTTGGAAAGGCTTCTTAGACATGCTGAGAACTGGAGTATATATAACTTCATTCACCTATTTGTCCTGTTTAAAAAGAAAAATGCATAAAACTAGGTTTTTTTTTTTTAAATTCTCATATACATTTTAAAATCAACTAGATAAGTCATGACATACCATTCTTCAGGTTTAAAGAAAGAAAAAGATTTTATAAAATCAGACTTTTGCAAGATGTAAATAACAAATCTTGAAATGCTTGTTCATTATTTGTAAAATTCACAATATCGAAATAGTAAGAACTATAAATTTCACTTCAATTTTAACATTGCTAGTGAGTATGGAGCTTTGAACGGTCTCTTTCAAACCTTAAGTCTACAGAAAAACAACTAATGAATCTTGAATAAGAGAAGGATAAAACGTTCCAAGTTATGACAAGGCTTTTATGATTTTATCTTAGATAAAGGATGCAAATTTTCTACCATGTTTTGACATGATGTATCAAACTGGCCATTTGACTCAAAATGAAACAAAACTAAAAGACAGACATTTCTTTATCAATATAATCTTTAATTGTAGCTTTGGTTGGCCATCAGCACACTGACAGTCTTTACTTTATACTAAGCTTTTACTTCTTGTCACAGCAGCTGAGTTTCACTTAATTATTTCCCATAATTACAATAATAATGATATGAGCATTAACATTAGGGGAGGGGAAAATAAAATCAATAGCCAAGGTCCTTAAACTAACTCACATCCCAATTAACACCAGGACTTTGCCTAACACTGGGAAAATGAACTGCCATCAAATGTTTTGTTCTATTAAAAAAAAAAAAAAATTAAAAAAAGTAGCCATTTTACAAAATAAAATAAAAAATTTAAATTATCAAACACACAGCAGGTAGATATAGACAAAGAATTAACATGATAGTTGTTTAAACCGAGCTTGATACACAAAAATGCAAAAAATGATACCAAAATAATTTATCTGCTGTTATTTAAAAAAATAGAGCTGCTAATATCCATGTTTGATTAAAAGCAGTTAAAAGTTGAAATGTTACTGATTCTTATGATCTTGAAATCATTTGCCAATTGTGTTGATGTTCAATTGTTCATTAAGAGATTTTATAAGCTTTTTTAATGTAGAGATGTTACAAAACTGCCTTCAAATACTTTTAGAACTGCATATATCAAATATTTTTATCTTGAAAAAAACTTCAAAAAATCAACCATCTTTCGCATATTTTGACTTAATTACTGTTTTTTTTTTTTTTTTTTTTTTTTTTTTTTTTTTTTTTTTTTTTTTTTTTACACCATTTGATGTTTTCACAATCACTGGTAAATGATTGTATATTTTATTTGCTGAAGTCAAAAATTTTATTTGCTTGAAGCCAAAAATAAAATGAGATTCTTTAAACTTGTTAAAAAACAATATTTACTGCTTGTTGAATATAAATTGAAGATAAATTTGTTGAATTTTTCAAGTTTTGTACCATCAATTTTATGCAGTCATACTATTGAGGCACTGCAAGCATATCATATGAATTTAAATATGTAAATTTTAAAATCACCATGCTGAGTATAATTTAAAAAATTCAAAGCAGATGTTATTTTAAGTGTCTCTCTAAGTATAATATTCCAAGTTATAGCAGTTTTAATCTTACATATACAATAAAAAGATTTGCTTTGCTAAGTTTAACTCCAATAATGGAACCTACTCCCTAGGGCCTAAATTATTTAATTACACTACAGCTTCCAATGACATGCTGAATGTGGCCATTTTTAGGCTATGATCATCATTGTTCATCTGGGATTTTTACGATAAATCATTTATCGATAAAAAAAGTATGAAGCTCGAGTAATGCTTAGTAAGAAAAAAAATACCTCTAATGATTTTTTTTTTTTTTTGGTTGTTTAACCATTTCTTCTATTAGGATAGGAACATGCGCAAGTTGATACACAAAAAATACAACAAAAAAGTTTTTTTTTCTGAATTGTAGCAGGCAATACGTACTGATGATGTTTTAGGTGTTAATTTTAATTTATAATTAACAGAGCGAACATTTTGCTGCCTTTTACAAATCTTGAATAGAAAAATAAATCTCAGTGGATTTCACTGGAAGTGGAAAGTCAAAGTAATAATATTTAATTAAATTAATTTGTGTTATAGTTTAATTTTTACAAAACTGAAAATAAATAGATTAACTTTTCTTACTTTTGTGTTAAAAAAGGCGAAAATAAATCCCATATTTTAATTAGTAATATTGCATGTGGTTTCCTTGAAAAAAAAAAAAAAAAAAAAAAAAAAAAATTCATGCGCGCATAAAATAAACTGAATTTTTTTTCTTAACAAAAAATGTAATCTAATCATAATTCTTGTGATGGAGTATTATTGTGATTCGAGTATTCCCTAATTGATAAAGAAATACGTTTATGCGAGTCGCGAACACGTGGACCCCATCATCAACAACAACAGTAACAGAACACTATGACTAATCCATCAACAAAACGTGATTTTTTTTTTCAGTAATTTTCCTATTTCGATTTTTATTACTCCAAAGAAAGAGTCAAGTATTAGTTTTTAAAGAAACGCATAAAAATCATGTAAGGTCACTCACCCGGTTCTAGTCACTTTTTGGGTGATAGACTCAGTCAGAGAAAGAATGCTTGCCGACTGATAATTTGTACTTTGTTAAGTGAAAAACGTAACAACTGTAAAAGCAAACTGAACACTTAAAAAAAAAAAAAAAGATATATTCTTAATGTTTTGTTTACGTAACGCAAATTGAAGAAAAAAAAACAAAAAACGAAGACTAAGAATGCGCAAACACTTTAAAAATGTCAAGTAAATTTATAAACTGTTTCAAATATGCACTTGTTTCAACGTGTACTTGGGTTAATTTTTCTTAAATTTAGTAAGAAATAAATATTAGTTTAGAGAACATGTACAACTCTCATTAATTGAGTAGTGAGGCACTGGAGTGAAAACACATGGTTACCTTACACTATCATTTCATTTTTTTCCTCCTCCTCCTCCTCCTACCACTTTGTCCATCACCCCCACCCTACCCCATCACCAACATAAGTCGATCTGTAATGGACGACTGTTCAAACAATCAACATCATACACATACAAATCCTGTCAAACATTATGGCCGACGACATTCATTCCCGGGAGATATTATGTACAGTACAATTCCTTTCCTAGGTTGATAATCCAGAGAGGGTAAGGATTAAAAAAAAAAAAAAAAAAGAAAAAAAAAAGTAGTTTTTTTTGTGCGTGCATATTGAGTAGATAAGAAGTGGTACATGATGATCTACGACAGAGAGAGAAGGAAAAAAAAAAAAAAAAAAAAAAAGCCGGCATTAGTTGAGTTGTGTTTCGATGGCGGAACCGGACAGACAACTCCCTTCTTTTCCCAACAGGAATGCAAAATAATATCAATAAAAAACAAAAAAAAAAAAACACCTCGATACAATGAAGTCATTTTTTAAACGTACAACTTTTACATTTTTAAAAAATTACAAGTGACAAGTATTGTTTATGTGCACAATAAAAATATATTTGACGGCGATTTTGACACTTTCTTCCTTCACCTTCTCAGTAAAAAAGAAAAAAAAATGGAAAACTGCTGGCTTAAAAATGTAACATCGTAAACAAAAACATTTGTAAAACAAGTTTACATTTAAAATAAATGATAATTATTGATTAATGAATATAAACTAAGCTGTTTTAGTAAAAAGTAAATTTTATTTAATTTTTACTTTTACACGAGAGACTAATAAGGAAGCCGAGGAGAAACAAAGAGATAATAAACTGCATTTAAAAACAGGCCCCAAAAACGACTTTGTAATTTGAGATTCATTAAAATATTGATAAATGTTCACCGTTCACGGATTAAAACAATAACAACGAAAAATAAGAAAAAGACTAAAGAAAAATCTTGCATTTAAGTGCATGTGTACGCACCCCATGGGGGGGATCCAAAATACACAGATAACGTTTATCATCATCAAATAAAAAGTTTATGATCAAGAAGAGAAGAGTGAGACATTTTTTTTTTTTTTACCCGGATGAGATTCATTTTAAATTAATTCAAAATATTAAGTTAATATCTTTTTTAACACAATAAAATAGAAAGTTTTGCTTACCAAAATAAGAAATTAAAGTAAAAAAACCCAAGAATAGCTAGTAGTCGGGAAGAGGAATCTTCTGTTGGGGGGTGAAATGTTCTACCAAAACTAAGGACACCCTCACAAGACAAACATAGTCATTATTGTGTCTCACTTAGATTCGATGATGATGATGATTAAATGTGCGTGTTGTTGCGTATGTATGTATGTGTTGTAGTCAAGTGTTGTGTAGTCAGCAGCAGGTCCAAACTACAACACACTAAAAGAAAAAAAATACATACAATTTATTTGCATATATTATTTGAATGTTTTTCAGTTTTGCCTTGCGATCTTTTCATAATAGGCATCTGTAAAATTATTTTCATTTTATTTTTTAAAAGTAAAACAGTTATTAAATTTGTCCACTTTTAATTAAAAAAGGTTTTGAAATACAAAAGAAAACGCAATAAAATATAAGTTTTTTTTTTCAAGATAAACACTTTTTTGTGTAGAGTAGTTCAAAGTTTTTAAACTTGATTGATTTTTTCACAAAAATAAAATTATTTCAAATAAATTAATTTGTAAAAAAAAAAAAAGGAAAGAATAATTTGTTATTAAAATAAAAGAAAAGAAAACCAATAATGTCAGAGTTGCCGTGCTCACAGGCTGAGTTCAGTTACATGAAAATTGGGCTTTTTTTTTTTTTTTTTTTTTTAAGAAGGCCAAATATTTCCAACTTCCAAACGGAAAAAGGGTTTTCTTCAAAATTAGAAAAACTTTTTGAGGAGACATGAATAGGTTGAATTGAAAAAGAATAGCTGCCCCCACCGCCACTTAATTCACTTTTTTTTTTTCTATAAGCCAAAAATCCCTTCTTTCGTCTCTCGATCCATTTTTTAGTTTAAAATTTAAAAATGACGCCACAAGGCCAGAGAAGTTATAACCACACGTATTTTCAAGGAAAGTTTCTCCATATTCGTTATTAAAACAAATAAAAAAGATTTAAGACATTTATAATTTTAATGACTTCAGTTTTTTTTTGTTTTTTTTGTTAGTGACAAAATTTAAGCGGTGCCTTCTTGGATGATTTAAAAAATTAAAAAGAATCGACATTTTTATTTTGCCAATTAATGGGTTCGATTTTTCATAGAACACAAATTATTAAAAAAAATGATTATTAAATAATAGTCTTATTGTAGTATTATGACACCCCTCCAGCAAAAAAAAAACTATCAATGACGACTCGCTAAAAAACAATAATACCCTGTGAGAAAATGAACACTCACAAAAAAAAAAACCCTTACCAAACGTTTCGATATATCGTTTGTTTAATGGCGATTCGCACAAAAAGAAAAAAAATTGACTTTTTACACTTGACCTGATTTGATTTATTTTTAAAATCTTCACTGTAGTTTAACAAATGATGAGGGGGGCGGATAAAGCGATTGAAATAAAAATAAAGAAAGCAGAAATATTTCAAAGCAGTTTTACAAACAAACTGGAGAAGGATTTTTTTACTTATACAAATAAATCTGGTTTTCTCTTCTCTTCATTAAATTAATTATTAATAATCATCATAAGAGAAAAATATTCAGTTCAGCGTGCACGCATTTTTACAGCTTTTATTTTGATAAATAAAAAGGTTAATTTTTTGTCTACCGAATCAAATCAACTTACGTTTTTTTGTAAATGTTTAAAAAATTGCAATAAAAAAAAAATACGGCTGACAAGATTGTTAAATTTTAAAAGCAAAATTCCAATTTCAATATTTATAAAATTAAAAAATTTTAAACAATGAAAGTATTTAAGGTTACGTGTGTTGGAAATTTACCACTCAACGTAGTTATTTGTTTAGTTTGCAGTATCTTTACATAAAAAGCATTGATAAATAAGAGTAAGAAGACGAATTACAAAAGTTTTTTTTTTCTTTTTAAAGGGTCAGATTCCTCGTCAGCAAAAAAACAAAAACAAAACAAAAATATCTTTGTTGTAAAGGAAAAACTCAGTGGAAGGAAATAATGTTAAAAATATGAATTAAAAGTAGAAACTAAGTAATTGAAACTAAAAAGTGAATTAAAGAGTTTTATTTTTTTGAAATTTTGATGCTCAACAACGGAATTGTAGTCAGCTTTTAAAAATAACTTACTTCACAGCTGAGAAAAATATTGCCAAAGAAATCGAAAGAAACATTTCCAGAGGTAAAAATAACACTCATGGATATTTTTTGTGGTTGTAGATGGAGGTATCAATGAGGAGTAAAGAAAAATTTAATTCATAACAATTAATTTTAAAAAGAAAAGGGTTTTTTTTATCTTCCCTTAACCCCCCCCCCCCAAAAAAAAACCCCCGGTTCAGCTGGGCTGGGTGATCATAGTCATCAGACTATATGATCACCCAGCCCAATTTTATTTTGTCTCATTTTAAATTTTTTTCGTAAGTAAATGAAAACAAAACTTATGGAAAAAGATTAAATATCAGAATAGTGTTCCGTGAATTTTAAATTTAAAAGAATATTAAATCTAAAAAGTAATAAAATTCGAATGTGCGGAAACGAAACCCAATCAACTTTTTTTTCAACTTCGAAAAAAAAAAAAAAAAAAATAAACGATTTTGAAAAAAAAAATCATTTTATGGTCAACATTTATATCTTTTAAAAGTTAACAGTGTCTTTGTAAATATATGGAAACAAAGCATGATTTTTTTTTGATAATTAAAAAAAAAATAGCTAGAGTAGTTATAAAAAATTAAAAAAAAAAGAAAGAAAAAAAGCCCTGCATTTGTGCAAAAACTTTACGACATAGTCACGTGACTAAAGTAAACCTTAAAGCAAGAGGATATTTTAACTTGACAATTTTCAGAGTGTCGTAAAGAAAAAAAACTCTTGGGAAGTTTTTCTAAGTTCAGTATTTTTTTTGTTTTGTTTTAAACAAAACAAAAACATTGATTCGACACGTTCGTTTTTAAGACCTCGACAAACACGCCCTTTTAGAAGAACAATTTTTTTTTTTTTTTTACCTTAAGAATGAATGTGTTTTTTATTTTTTGTTTTTTATTCAACATTTTTTAACCGTACCACATTGCGGATAATATAAAAAAGATTGTAATGTCTTCGTCTAAAAAAAAAAAGAAAAATTTATGAACTTTTTTTTTTTTTTTAAATTTTAATTGAGAAGACCGTGACGTAAAAACCATACAATCGAGTGTTTATATTAACCTCCTCATCTCTGAATTTAAGTAAAGTAAGGTTTGTAAATTGGAAGCGGAAGCCAGAAAGTTTTTCTAGTTAGCAAGGATATCGAGAACCAAGCGTATCTTTCCGTATTTGTAAATAAAGTAGAAACATGGAAAAATAATTTTTCAGGAGAAATGAAAGTAACCAATTTATGGCCTAACATGTGGATAAAAGGAGGGAAAAAACAAGAATTTTTTTTAGCTTGCTTCATATTGTGAATAAAGAAAACTTTTTTAAAAGACAAAAAAAAAAAAAAAATACTGTGGATTTCCGTAAAAAAATAATAAATATTTGCTAACCTACCGAACAAACTTTTTCCCCCTTTTTTTTACATAACATTAGAAAACAAATGTGATCCAAGTAATATTTTTCTAAAAACGTATTTACAAACAAAAAAAATAGAAAATCTTGTTCCTAGTCATTTTTTTTGTCTCTAGAAATTTCGAAGTAAATGCATTTTTAACATGATTTTTTTCTTTTTATACTGACGTGTATGTTTTTTTTTTTTTTTTTTTTTTTTTTTTTGTAAATGATCGAATATAAAATTGTCTTTTTTAATCTTATTCAAATTTGGGATCAATAAGTATGAAACAAGTTTTTTGTAATCAAAATATTTTGACGAGGAAATTAAAAAATCTTACACTTTTTAAAAAGTGATGGGAATTATTTTAATTCTAGAAATAAATATTAAAAAATAATTTTTATTCTAAATTAATTGAGGAAATCAAATAATCTTGTAATGTTAAATTTTATTTTCACTTTTAAAAATTTAGAAAAAAAAGGAAAGTTCTACTAAAAAACTAAAAATGGAAGAGCAGTCCGGGTGTGTCCTGGCCTGATAGTTTTCCCGTTTTTAACACTTCAGTTTAAAAATGGCAAATTCTGAGCAGAGAAGGATGTTAAAATTTAAAATTATTCAACGGTATATAAATTTTTGATTTCGATATTTCACCAAGAAAATGTGTTTTATCTCAAGAACAAGAACACTGTAATAAAAATAGTGACGTAACAGTTAACTCAAAACTCAAACTGGCATTAGAAAATATTTGTTTACGATAAACTAACACCTGAATTTAAAAAAAAAAAAAGTTAACCAAAATCAGCAATTTGATTTTATTTTTAATAAAGTTGCCGGTGCGTGTCATTGACTTTAGTTTTTACTTAAGTTGTGAAAAGAGAAAAAAGTATTCATTTTTGATAGGTCAAACAAACTCCCTTTTTATTTAAATTTTACGAAATCCAAACAAAATTAAAATTTTTTAAAACTATTTAAATGATTTAAATGTGTTTAGTTTAACTATTAAAGAAAAAAAAAAAAAAAAAAAGCAGCACCATTTCAAAATGCTTTTTGGGGTGGTTGTGGTGGAGGATGCGAAATTTGAGAGCCGGACACGTTGGGAGTGGATTCAATTTGGAAGGAGGTGCTAATAATGACAAGCAGTAATGAAAGAATTGAGAAAGTACACTACAGACTGTCGGACAAAATTTAATTATAATTATATTAATGTTCATAGTCATCATTCGGTGTTGTAGTACTTTTTTGTTGGACATTAGGAAGAAAGAGGAGCAGAATTATTAAAGAGGACAGAAATAACTTTCTCTGGCAGAAATTTGTTAAAGGGATAAAGACAAAGTTAAGTAACATACAAAAAAATTTAAAAATCGAACAATTTTTAGAAGAAACAAAGTGACACAAAAAAGTAGGGAAAATAAGCAAGTAATCAGCTAAGGGAGGTAAAAAATCTTTTTTTTTTTTTTTCCAAGGTACCTAAAAGAAATAAAAATACATAAATTTAATAATTTACGTAGTTGAATGTTAAATAAATCACTCTTCCAACATAGGGTATTTATTTACCATTCTTGGATCAAAAACTCTCTTCCTAATAAAGTGACTTTTAAAAGTCGTTAAAATTTTTAACTACTTTTAAAAATATGTTTTAATAAACAAATAAATCTAGAAAAAGTTTATTTACTTCAAAACGTTGTTGTTAAATAAAAATGCGTAACCTTGGAGATTATTCATTTGATTAGTAGTTTATTCCGAAAAGTGCTTAAATTTCAAGAATAGAATTAAGAATTAAAGAGAAAAAATAATTCCTTAGTTTTATTCTACTTTTTAATTAATCGAAAAATATTTTTTTTAAAGATTTTACTTTACTTTAACTTTAATTAATGATTTTTTTTCTTCATAGACTAACTAGCAAGATGAAAATAAATGGAATTGGAAGAACAAAGTTTAAAATAAGTGGGAAAAGAATTGTCTTGAAAAAAAAAGCATTCTGAAAATATTTTTTTTGTATTTTTGTTCGAAATTAAAAGAAATTCCTTTCTTTTTCTTACCGAGGATTTTCAAAATAACTTGAAATTCACAAGTATATATACTTTCCAGGTTTGTCGAAATAAACAAAGAAAAGTTTTTTAAAAAAAAAAAAAAAAAAAAAAAACTTTTAAAAAAAAATAAAAAAAAAATGTTTAAATAACAATTTCGTTTTAAATCAAAAAAAAAAAAAAAAAAATTTTTTTTTTTAACCAAGAGAAAATCATTTTGCATTTTTCCTGTTTCTCTGATCCACCCATCTCGTTTCAACGGGATTCTTTCAACTTTTATTAAAACTCTAAAATTATTATCTCGAAATTTAAAAGGAAAACAAGAAAAATAAATAAATAAATAAAATAACCACCATGAAATATGTAAAATTTATTATTTTTGACGGCCTTGTTCTTAAGGTTTTAAGGGGTCTTTCTCCCCTATTTTCCTCAATTTAATTTTCAAAATTTTATTGAAATGGTAAAAAAAAGCATTAAAAAAATAAATCAAACTTAAATAGCAGTATGAAGAAATTTTAAATGCATTTAAAATCTCTTATGAATATGTAAACACTGGGGAATATTATCGAATAATTTGAATTGGGTGGAGAAAGGATTTAACTACAATTTGTAACGAGACAAGATTTGCATATCTTACAGAAATTAAAATGTTATTTCAAAAAGTAAATAAATGGAAAAGCCAATGATTGATTCGTCTTAAGATGAAAATTATTGGTATACAGATAAGAACAAACAAATCGATATATTATGAGAGAGATGAGTGAAGTAGTTTATCAGATAAAACATGATCTAATAATGAATAGAATATAGCCTCATAATAAAACTATGGGACATTTAAGACAGATTTATCATAAATCATTTATGGATATAATGAAGGTAATTACTCATAAATACATCGGTGAAAGGAATTAGAATGTTAAAAGTATAACACTTTACGTCTTACGATTGCATTTCATATTTTGTATTGTTAGATAAATAAATCTTTATATTTTGTACACACACAGTAAGTTTAAAAAATATATATACGCTGTGTAAATCCGAAAATACCTTGTATATATGTTTGTATGTAAATCCAATACATACTCATAAATTACGCTAAACTTATCTATATTTTTTTACTTAAATATATTTTAAAAGATTTTCTTGCAAATATAAAATTATCTCTTTCATTTATGTGTGTGGGTGGGTGTGAAATGTCTGAATTGAAGAATCCTCTTGTCCCTATCAAACATGGCTGCTCTGCTTTTTACAGTTCTTCTTTCTGCGGGGTTCGCTTACATTTTTGCATGGAGCAAACAAACAAATTGTTTATCTGTAAACAATTTGACAGCTGGTGATTGGCCTGCAAGATCACGTGGTTGTAACAGCAGGCGCCTATCTCCTTCGGACTTGCATTGTGGCACCCACACAGATGGGACTGTTCCATAGGCCATGCGCGCACGCGTACACATACACACATCTTTTTTTCTTTGAATTCGTACTGGTACAAATTTAAAATTGCATAAGTAACCCGCACATTGTCATACATACACGGCCATGAGTATAAAATACAGAAGAATGCGTTTAAATGTTTGTTATCCACCGACAAACGTGTAAAAATAAAACCCGATGGAGATTATTGTCAGTCCCCACAAGTGACTTCTCCCTCACGTGGAGTGTTCGGTTACCGTACTGTTGTTACCCCTCTGACTAGTCACTAAACACCTTAGTGTCCGTGAGAAAACGCTTTCAATTCCAAGTCGAACATTGGAAGTGTATTTCCTTCCTCGTTGACGAATAACGTAAAGGCCTTTTAATTTACCCTTAAGAAAATTTTATTTCCGTTTTAAGAGGCGCGATGTAACAATGGAAACCGAATCAGTGAAAAATGATTCAATTACAGATGAGTGTTGATGTATTTACTTGATGATCCTGGGGAAAATGTAAATTCCGTCGCTAGGTCCTTGACAAATGTTCGGGGAAGAAACTGAGTGAGTGTATACTTGAGCAGATCACTCTCCCAATAACTACCTTACTACCGTATCAGTTGTACGGGTCAGTTGTAACATTTAAAAAAAAAAAAAACTTACAACGTTGTCAACCTTGACGTGTGGTGAACACCATCTTCACTTGATACAGTACACAATACCAAACCAATAAGTGCGAGTTTTACAAAAGTAAACATTAAAAAGTAATTAAAAAAGCGTCCCCATTATCTCGATACTGAACGCAAGAATTTATGACCCTTACTTTTAAGAAGCTGTGGATATGGTACTTTTTACGTTTCATATCGTTCCTCTCGTTCGAGTCTGTTGGACATCAAAAAGTTATCTTTTGAAACAATATTAGGAAAGCCATAGCTTGAAGGATGGAAGAATGAAAACTTCTGGTAGAATTTAAGAATTTTAAATGAAAGTTGAGATTTAAAAACTTGCTTTCTTAAATTACAAATAAAGGGGTAATGTTTGAAAAAAAAGAAAAAAAAAAACGAGAGAATGGAAATAAAAAATAATGAAACTAGGAGGAATGGAAAGTTAGTATAGGAAGAATAGAAAGAGTATAGGAGAAAAAAGCCTTTACATGAAAAGGGAGGGAAAGAATAATCGACGAATGAGAATGAGATAAAAATGGAAAAAGTGGAAGAAGTGAAAAAAGAAAATCAAAACAATGTCAAAGAAGAAAACGGAAGGACAAGGGAGGGAAAATGGATGGAAAAAGAAATATAGACGAAGAAATGGAGTAAAGAAAAAGATAAATATATTTAACAGAAGGAAAATGAAAGAGATAGAAAAACGAGATTTGAAGAAAGAAAGGTTAGAGAGAAAAGAAGGAAAAACAAAATAAGGAGGAAGGAAAATAAGGAAAAAAGAAAATAAATAAAGAAAAAGAAAAGTATAAAGGAAGTATAACAGTTTCATCGTAGAATAATTGTAAGCGTTTTTTCTCTTAGGTGGCAACTGCTCTAAGTTTTTATCGGTCAACGCTAACAAGGATATATCAGGAATATGTGAATTTGCGACGTACATCAGCGGTATGCGGAAACTGCGGCGTTCACAGACAATACAAGAACGGAATCACCGGTGAATCATCAAGGATGATAACCAATCGGCGAATAAGAACATCACATCAAATCACATCCCATTTCAACCCTGACGTCGATCAACCTACTAATCAACGAATCAGTGACCCCGGTGGAGTGTCGCCGTCGTTGATAAAAAGGGTACGATTAATGGCACCACAGAACCAATGACTGGATCAGAGAACGGTGCCATTAGACTGTGGAATATCGTCACTATGTCACCTGGTCAGACGAGTCGCGTTTCCAGCTCTTTCGAGTGGACGGTCGAGTTCGTGTGTGGTGGGAACCGTTTAAGGCTATAAATCCAGCCTGTCAGAAAGGGTGTTGTGCAAGCTGGTGTTCGGCTCTGTAGTGGTGTAGTGTATGTTCTATTGGAACTCAACTAGAACACACCCCAAGAACAACTAATGAAATTGGAGCCTGTCTTGGAACAATAAAATAACTTTTTGCAGACCATTTACTTTCTTTTATGCTTGTCATCTTTCTTGGTGGTGAGGGTTTGTTCTATAAAAATATTACACCTCATCGTAGGTGGATGACAAAAATGGTTACTATCACCAGATTTAAACCATATTGAACATGCATTGAACCTAAATGCAGACCTCATTAAATTTTAATTTTCCACAGTCAAACTCAATAAACAGAATTCAGTTATGTACTGCTTTTGAACGCACTTGGATATATATATATATATATATATATATATATATATATATATATATATATATATATATATATATACCCACGCAACGACTACAGCAACTCGTAAACTCCACGCTACATCGCATAGCATCCCACTCTAAATCGAATGGAGGAACATTATGTTATTATATACTTATAGTTAAGTTTTTGGCACTACGGTTTCTTTGTAGGTAGTAACCAAGCTTACTATAGAGTGAAACAGGGTCATGATATTGGACCTTCCATTGAAGATCGACTCATTACACTAGCGAATGGCTTACGAAATTGGCTTGGTCATCCTGTATGTACGTTAAATATCTATCACGGCGTCTGTATAGGTAATTCTTTTTTAAGTACAGGCCCAAAACAATAAGCAAAAAACTAGTTTGTTTTGAACGCACAACGCCAATGAATTAGTCGCCGAGATGAACTTATCAGCCTTCGTGTCCTGTGTAATTGGGCATATACATGAAAATATGCATTGGATGTACAAGAATGCCAGCATATTTACATGCGTATTTGCCAATATGTGAATTTATCTATTTGTGCATGTCTGTGCGCGTGCATATATCTGCATGTATTGCGCTTATACAAACGCGCATTGCCATATTTTTATTGATATGGTCTTTGTGAATGTTTTAGGGTAGATCACAAAATGAAAGAACAGACAACAAAACCTGAGCCGCTCAGAATATTACTGCGCAAAGTATAATTGTGCCACAAACCTAAAAGGGACAAATAATAGAGATTCGTGTTAAATTATGGAAAAGGACGAAACATCTACAAGAAAATTATTTAAAAGCTAAACAGAAAAATAGAAATAAAAATGTAAACAGAGAAAATTTTTTAAAAGTTCAAGTTGAAAAAATAAAAGCAAAATCCCCAAAACTGTTGAAAGCATATAATTTTATTCCAATGGTTACTGGCTTCGTTCTTATTGTAGCCCTCAATTTTTTTTGTTCAAGCTCCCAATATTAGGCATAAAAATATGCGATGACATCAGTTCGTGAGCGTTGCCACCTCCCATCTACTCGGCTAACAGCCCGGATACTTTAGTAACGTAAAAAAACAAAACAAAACATTATTCTTATATAAGACATGAAGGAATTTATTAACGATACCATAATTAAAATATAATAAAACGAGATTTACCTAAGAAAATTATACCTTGGAGAGTAAGTATTTTTTCGTGGATGTTCCTCTGTGAAGTATTTGTAACAAGTCCGACTTGGCCAGCAATCACCCAGAGAAAATATCAGAGAGGAAAAACAAATAAAACTATCTCCAGTTTGAGTTGATAGAGTAAGATATTTAAAGGTGTGGCTTGACACCAAAAGGTCATAAAGGTCATGTTCAAATATACACGTTGATGTTTACACATAGTCGAATGAGGGCAAATCATAATCACACGATTTAAGTTGCTGTTAGGTTCACGTGGCTTTAACTATGAAAACATAGCCACAGTGAGAATCAGAAGGGTGGATGATTCTTCACGGGTCCTGCTGCTCTGCCCTTGTGTACAGTCGTAGGTGGTCAAATGAAATGGGTTCCTTCTTTCACTGTTGAACCAGTCATTCTCTCTTAACACTAAATTATGAATAAAACGAGAACTGAAGAAACCATGTATTATATATTTTTTATTATATCAGTACTATCTCAAACCTCATTACTATATGTTACAATAGTGACAGATATGAAACTGCACACGCATGAACACACACATTCACGCGCGAGCGAATACACACAAGCATGTACACACGAACACGCACACACAGAGACCTGCATATAAAGCATACTCACATGCAGCTGTCCACGCGCACTCGCACACACACACTCATACGTACGCATAAAAATAATTATCATAGATCTAGATGGTTTACGCCATATTAATATGGTGTAAACCATTGATCAGAATTAACCCACAAAAAGATTCTATAACAGAAAAGATTTCACTTTAAAATGTTCGAAGAATACACTGCTTGAAATGTGAGAGAGAAAAAAAGCAACAGCAAAGATGATATTAAACAAAAGAATACTTTATTTTTATCATAAATTCTTGGTAGATGAGTTTAGAATAATTTAATATTCATTCTATGAAAAATTTCGAGTGTTAGTTATCCATGGTAAATCTCTCTTGTTTCTTCAGGATGCGGATGATCATGCGTTCTGTCTTTTGCTGTTCTAGCAATAATACTTACTCCTTTATTATGTCTTTTTTGTTTTTTGTAAGACTTTTGAATTACCTAGAATAAACTGTTAAAATAATTATTTCAGCTTTCTTTCTGAAATCTGCCATCAAGATACTGTCAAATTTATAATGTATATTGTTATGGTTACGTCTCTCCCGAAATCC
Source organism: Acanthosepion lycidas (assembly GCA_963932145.1). Lineage (NCBI taxonomy): Eukaryota > Metazoa > Mollusca > Cephalopoda > Sepiida > Sepiidae > Acanthosepion > Acanthosepion lycidas. The sequence continues at coordinate 66,132,843 of OZ010590.1, read as the reverse complement.
TGATAGATTATCGAATTCTCTTAATATCACTACGCCGTCAAGTTAAATAAACCCAGTGAGAAAATACGTCCTTGTAAAAAAAAGTAATAAAGAAAATAGAAGAAAATAAATTTTGTAAGTAAACAATATAATGTCGAGTAGGTAAGAACTAAAAGAAAACAAACAAATGCAAAAGAAAGAAAAGCAAAGACAAATAAGTAAAAAATAAAAAGGAAAATATTGATAAAAAAGAAAAAAGAAAATCTTGAAAAAAGAAAAATAAATAAAGAAATAAAGAAAATATGGAAAAATAGAAGAAAAAAAAAAAGAATGTAGATATTAATACAGAGAGAAAAAGAATCAAAGAGAAAAAGAGTAAGAGATAGAAGGCTCAAAAGAGAGACAGAAGGAAAAGTGAGAAATGGAGTAAAAAGTATTTAAAAAAGAAAGTGAAGAAAATAAACGAGTAATAAAAGACAGTAAAACAAAGTAACTTAAGATACACACAAAGAAAGAAATAACGAAAGAAAGAGCGAAAGAGCAGATACTAAGGAATATGGAATGAGAAGTTGAATCTTGAAAATAATGTGGAGATGAATCTTTGCAAACTGGGTTGTTTGCAAAGATTCATCTCCACATTATTTTCAAGATTCATCTCCACATTATTTTCAATATTCAACTACCGTTCATGTTTGTTTTATGAGTTGTAAATGCTGAACGCATTTAATAAAATCATGACTCATCTTTGTCGATTGGCATAACTCCTTTTTTATTAAATGTTCTTCAGATAATTTTTGTTTATTTTATTTATTTATTTACAAAGTAGCCTTTGTGTTCGAATACATATTTTCCCCAGTATTTGACGGGGGTCGTCCAGGATTGTTCATTCATTTGAGTAATATAATAGCTTTACAAGTACGCAAATGAATTAATCTCATTATGTACAACAGAAAGAAAAACTTACGCTCAATTAAGATGATCATTCCTGAGACTGATTTCATTGTTCTCTCTTTACTGAGAACAGTAAACACTCTAGCTAGGTCCGTATCACTTGAAAGTTTCAAGAAAAACACAGAGAGAGAGAGAGAGAGAGAGAGAGAGAGAGAGAGAGAAAGGTTGAGAAGATAAAATATTTTAACAAAATTTTATTGAGATTAACATAAACGAATATATATTTCATACACTTATCAGGCTTGAATTTCACACAAACACACATGGTGTCGGAGGGGCAGTTTGGTGCGTATGTATTACATTTTATCTGATTTTCGAATGATTGAAATAATCCTAAGGGTTATGTGAACCGGTTGATGACTTTTAAACGATCACTTATTGAATCCCTGGCGTCCTCGCAAGAAGATCGAACTTTTGAACAAAGATCCGAAACCACATACCGTTGATTGGCCGAATCTAATTTGATGAAGTGACGAAGTGAATAAACAATTATTTTAAGTATAAAAAATTTAGTCTCGTATTCATATCAGACGTTACTAACATAACATTATATTTGATCTAGTGCCGTACTAAGTTGAATGTAAACGATGACACTCTCATAATTGAAGTCAACTTTGAATTAAGCTTAAAAAAGAAAGAAGGAAAAGTGAAAATGAGAAATTAGGAAGAAGAAAATTGAAATAAAACTTTTAAGTAAAAAAGTAAATCGTAATGAAAAATAAATTAACGAATGAAAAATGGAAAAATGGGAAAAGAACATGAACATTGATTCAATTTTAAAAATCTCTCAAAAAGTTGTTTTAATGCGTACATCTTCAATGTTCGCCATGAGAAAGACAAACGACGCCCAAATTGGTGACGCCCAAATTGGTGACGCCCACAGTCACCTGCTAAGAGCAGTACACGACGTTCGCAGAAAGGAACAATAGTAAATCAGAACCTTGTGGATAAGTCTAAGGAAAAATTTCATATTTTATAGTCGTTGTAGCAATGTAAAAATGACCTACAAAAGGAAGTCACAGAATGTAACTGGAATTGGTTTTCCAGTAAGTATATTGATTTCTTTATTCGATTCAGGTTGATGTAAAAGCACTAAAGCAAGCGTCTAGATAATGCGAAATTGTTTTGCAGACTGCACCGAGGGTGGTTGTTTTCATTTTAATCTTTGTAAAATCAACTTTCCTTACGATCTGTGAAAGATATTCCCTTAAGGAAAATGGCCGCGTGCCAGACCAAGTTAAACTTAGTAAGCACCTACGATTAAGTAACTTGATATAAGCTGATATTTTATATCGGATTGCAATAGATCCATTGGCAATATTCCTCCTGTGATCTAGCTATGATCTCCTACCAAATGCGACCAACATCAAGCTGTGCGGGTACACTGACACCGATGTATGTGCATTATGTCAAAGTGATCGAGACACTTTACGCCACGTGCTCTATATGCCCACATCACTTCAGATGTACACGTGGCGTCAAAACAAAGTGCTGGAAGTGGTCACAGACTAAGTCAGTACACAGTGTGAAGCAGCCAAAAAATAGGCTGTAACGGCCAAAGAACCGTTTTCACAAATACGTTTTCACAAGGAAAGTGCGAAAGACCCAAATAATTCTCAACATAACACTACTGAGTGGAGTCCGTGATTGGAGTTGATCTTATAACACCTCTGCAATTTCCGGTACATATCATTCAGACAAACGCACCCTTGGCATTGTAGCGTGGTTTGATTCAACGAAGTGTGTCCTCTGAGTAGAATTAACGGTTGCATGGGAGGAGAATAGGGAGGAGGCGCACGAGCGAAAGAAAAACCGTTACGAATCGCTGCGATTTTTTCCATGTAGTCAGATCGCAGCGATTCGTAACGGTTGGACGAGTGGACATGTCATGTGTTACCTATTCAGTGAATACCTATGCCGTGAACTCCTTGGACGGTCAATCGTTTCCTTCCTTTTGAAGGTGGGCATTACTGGACGGAGCCTGAAGCGTGCTTCACATTCTCTCCAGACCACAGATCAACAGGCATCGTGTTGGATCTGGTCAAGATCCAAAATAAAGTTAAAACCATGCTTCGCAACACAATGCTACTTCCGACGGGGGAAAAACATCTGTTTAATTTCCATTCTACGTTATTGATAACGATCGCGTTGTCTATTAGTTAACGATCAAAAGCAAGTGCTTTTAACACATCGTTGATAATCTGACTTGCAGTTGCAAAAAAAAAAAAAAAATCGTAAGAGACTGACACGTCTACACAAAAATCAATACTTTGTCCGGTGGTAAAAGCTGCTAGTGGCGCCAGAAGTGGCAGTACCGCCTTCGCTACCGAAACTGTGTTACCTCCCAGGGTTGCCGGCTGACGAGGACAGGGTATCGCACGTGATTTCACATATTGTATGTAGAAAATTGGACTATGAAACATTTAACGAGACAACATAAAGATTGGCACAAGGCTATATTAATAGAATGTATGCCATAAATTATTAATATGCTAAACCTGAAACCATGGTGATCGTTCTTACGTAATTTTATGAAGGAAGCCTAAATGAAATGAACGCTAAGGATATTTACAAAACTTAGTAAAGTTCACTCGAACAACAGTAATTGCTGATTTGCAACACTACCTCAGCAACCATCATTTTACTGGAAGCACTCGGTTTAGTCCAGAGAACTCAGTAAAGATCGAAAACTAAAAACTAATTTTGCTTACTTTTTTAATAATCGCTATATTGCACTCATTTACATTTGAACTTACTCGAGTTGCTGACCATTGCTGTACCTTTCGCTCGAGATAGATATTTAATAAGTTTATTTTAGACACAAATCCACAATTCTAAGATAGTCAACCATGTACAAACTCACTATATCAGATTTTATTATAAAAGTCTATGTTGCTACAATAAAAGCGGTAGTAACCGATGCTGGTCAAATTCTCAGGATATATTTTTTATTTATGAGTAATAATATATGATCTGCGTTTCAGCTTAGGTTTTATTATGCAAACGAAGTGTAACATGTAATTTTATTTACAAATACATCCAAAAGATAAATGCCACAGAAGCATATTTGATTAAAAAATTATCTCATATTTGAATAAATTATTTTACATATGGGCTCTTTGAGATTTTATAACTTTTATCAATCTTCAATTTATTGATTTTGATAACTTTTCTACTGTTTTAACATTATTTTTTAGTAATATTTACTGCTTTGATGTTTTTGAAAATATTTTTTGGCTAGGTGAGAAATAATCGATATTATAGAATATCAAGGAACGTCTTTAATCAGTACACTTTTAGCTTAAATCATCTTCGTTGTGACCTGTACCACTTAAAATATTTTTCCATAATTTACAATAATTCTCTGCATTTATCTTAATTGGTTAATGTCAATTTTATTGTGAAAACATTGACTTGTATAATCAAATTTAGTATAGTGTATTGTCTGCCAGTCCACCTTACTGAATGGCGACATCCTTTACGTACATAATAGGGAAGCACTTTATAAGGTTTGAACTCATTTTAATCAGTTGCTGACCATTGGTCTACAGTATGTGTCTATCAGTGAATATAATCTCCCTTATATAAGTAAGAGAATGTACTATTTAAAACACTTCCTTATAAATTTTAAGTAAGTGCTGGCTGCTCAATCAATGAATTCAGAATGTTTCCTTAAACGGCTACTATTATCATTAACATTTTCCTTAATTATGCATCTCGAAGAAGTATATCATCTTGCTTGATGTGTTCGATTCCGGGCGAAGGAAACGCATTGAAGGACAACTTTCGAGGAAAGTAGATCTTTTTTGCGTTTGTCTATTTTGAAAAGTCCGTCATCAGTTACATATTTGTAAAAATCTTCACTAATCTATCTATCTATCTATCTAATAGCATCTAATTTGAGTGACCCTAATGTTCGATTGATGATGAAGGTAACAATCCTTGCCTTAATGAACTTTGAAATCTGATCAAAGATTGAAACTCCTTTTTCTTTTAATCAAGAGCTGAACGACTTGTTTTCCCTTTGGGCATTGCCGCCGTTACAAAAGATCAAACGAAAAAAATAAAGAAAGAAAGAATAAACGATAATTAAAGCCCAAGAAATTCACTGCCTTTCGTTTTAATCGGACGTTCTTCGTAACACTCCTTTTTTACCTTTTGTCTTACAATTTCTGTCTTTCTTTTTTCTTTTTTTTCTTTCTTAGTCGATATTGTTGATAACTTTTAGTCTTATCCCTCCATCTACACCTCTCTCTCTCTCCTTGTTCTACACTCCACGTAGTCTGATGGATTTAAAATTTGGGAAGGATCTATCCTTTAATATTATTGTGTAATAAAATTTGCTCCGCTCTTAAAATATCAGATGTTATTTATTATTATTATTAGTAGTAGTAGTAATAGTAGTGTTCAGTCAACTTATTGCGATCCGTCTCTGAAATGCTAATTTTGGTAACAGATGAAAAAAAATCATTTTTGTTATTTAATTTTGTTAAACGCATTCATTAACTTCTTTGAAAATTAGCGACATTGACGTCATTTTCAGTTATCGCAACGGTAACCATTTTTTAAATAAAGTATATGTATGGTCTTCAAAATAATGTGACTCTTAGTTGACTTGAGAAGTGCTCTTGATTAAAAACTTATTCTTTACTCTTGTTTTAAAGAGACGGATGAAAAGTGCATCTGACCTTTCATATATCAATGATAAGCGATGGTCTTGGGAATTTGGTAGATATTTGCTAAGCCTAGTTAATCTGGCACAGGGCTGTCGCGGCCGCCATTAGCCGCTCCTTAGAAAAACGACCTTGACTTTCACAACCCCTGATCTAGCAGATTTAATCCAGCAGCATGCAAGAAACTGGACGACTGGCCCAATATGGTTGAGTCCAAAACCGTATCTCGTGAGCATCAGATTAGGCAGTGCTTCCCAAACATTGTACAACATGGGGAGTAATTTTATAACTACGTCCAAACCGAGGCTGCTCGACCCGGTGGCCTGAATCAAAGTGTCGTACACTACCTTTGTGAGCTTCCGGTGCTTCGTTGAGAGAATACTTTTCGGTGTAATCCCGTTTCCGCAGTCGATCCGCCCTGGAAGACGTATCGCCTCTCTGTCAAGTGTTACACTTCGGCGTGATCCCGTCTCCGCGGTTGATTCGCCCTGGAAGTCGTGTCACTACACTGACTCGGCCCTGTTTTGGGATTCCGCCTTCGTCAAGTGCTACACTTCGGCGCGACCCCGTCTTCGTGGTTGATCCGCCCTGGAAGTCGTATCACTACTCTGACTCGGCCCTGTTTAGGGACTCGTCCTAACCGACCCAACGAATCTTCGTGCGTCATCGATCAACCAGCTACTCCCGCCGACAATTTTCCCATCCGGCAATCGACCAGCTACCGCCGCTGATCAACTCTACACTCGTTTCGTCGATACAACCGAAACAACTTTCCCTGAAGGAAACCAGTCATACCGGACCCGACACTGATTCAAACATATTTCTCCATCAGTATACTCTTGTACATTTTGGATAAATAAAAATCGACGTTAATTATTTTTAAACCTCTGCTTTTGTCCCCTCATTGTCTTGGCTGTTCACACCTTTCTTCTAAAAGCTTGCAGGGGCGACATCCTTATCGGCCCCGCAACAGGGCTATGGTAGTAGATTTCACAATGAGAATCAAATTCCTTACATTGGCATTGAACTGGAAGATAAGCTCGTTTATTTTCGCTTTTCATCTAATTAATTGTGTCTCATAATAAATTGGGAGTTGTAAGCCTGTGATGTAATGAATATGTGGAATTGAACAGATATCCAGCTTTGTGACTATCGCCGCTCCAATGCTGCTAAATTTCACTGCTTTAATTTTAAATTTTATCTGAAGCTAGCTACAGTGGGCAACTGTCGATTTGCTGGTAGTAATAATGAAGTGTAATGCTATGGGACAATGTTTCGAATTGGAAGTAGAGCTTAGTAATACTAGACATTTTTTTTCTGAAAGATTACTAAAAAACATTATTTCACGGTCGGACGTAGAAGAAATATAATCAGGCGATCTTACGCGAGTCCATTAAACAACATCTATGCAGATCAATAAGAAGACCATATTTGTGCAAAATATCAGCAATTAATATGGCATTTTCTACGTTCGTAATTACAAAAAGGTGAATGAAAGCTCAGCGCAAGCTTAAATTCAGAAACAGGCATTTTTGTACATAAATCTATATAAAAGATTTCTTAAAGGCCTATTGGTCCTTCTGTCCTAGTATCGGGAATGAAAGAAATTTGATCGCAACTGTCTACAAGAAAATTATTACTAGTTATACAGTCATGTACAAATAAAAGACGACAGGCTTCTCTTTAGCTGGTACACCGAATCGTCGCCAGTAGCCAGCTTATGTTTGTCGCAAAGATTTCTACCGGCGATAGTCTACAAGTGAATAGATAATAATATCGCTTACCTCCATAGCTGTTTTACGTGGTAACACATACTGTTAACACAAACTTCTTAGCCCGTGAAGTAACCTCAAAATGTATCTTGATTTGGAGAAAGTATAAGAGTCCGTCTTAGAATAAATGGATAGACTAGTTGAATAAAAATATTTTACTAGACATAAAAGTAATGAAAATGGTGTAAGGGAGCTAATCAGACAGAGGAGAAAGCAGAATTACTACGATGTGGTTCAGAGCTGCAATTAACACCAAATAAGGTAAAGAGGGTTACGATGTTGGAAAATTGTCGGTGTCTTGTATCGTTCCAGTAAGTATCTGGCTCCACATGCTATATTCTATATTTACAAGAGCCAGATCGGATCAAAAATAGAGTAATACTACCATATTTGGACTGAAACTGTCAAGCACTCACTTTCCTGTCTTGAAAGAGTTAAAACGCGTATATGCGGCCTTGTGAGTGATTGATTATTTTCTAACCTACAAAACCTTCTCACAGACGAAACGTTGCAAGCCTCTCACTACTCTATCGCTATTTCCATAGCAAATGTTTTAAAGAGTCACATTTCTTAATTCTACCAGTCCTGACATTCATAACTAAGATTTACCATGCCACCTACACCAGAACGAATAATCTTTAATCCTTTCGTCTTCCAATAGTAAGAAGGAATATCCACTCAAACAGACTCCTTAGAGGATGTTATCCCGATCACCCAATTATAACCTCTTCATGTTTAGGTTTAAACGCTATCTCTCTTACACAACCTGATAAACTGCACTTCTTACCTCCCCTTCTTATGCTCATACAACAATATCATTCAGCAACTTTCTACATTGAGTAGCTTTTGGGCCATGTATTGAGTAAACATTATTAAAAACAAATCTTAATTACAGTTGGAGACGGTAAGAGAACTACGATAGTGGGAAGTGCGTACGATGATAAGGATGACTACAAATTTGAGAGGGCGCAAGAAGACGATGGCAGTCATATTGGATTTCAAAAAACAACCGAGTTAAAATGCACATAAAAACGTGTACTGCTTATAAATGACATACTCCCAAGGTCTTCTCAACCAGAATTTTGCAACAAGGCTCAAAGTTTACATGTACACTATTTTTCTTCTTATGGAAAGAGGACTTATAACAATTTCTACCGTTTATATAGCACATGTAAAATAACACCAATTATTAAATAAAGTCACCTCAGTAATTATCTCTAGCCCGAAGAATTTCAATAAAAACTTGCTGGACGAGAATATAGAAAACGGTAGAAATATCATTGCATATGTAAAAAATTCGTAAGAAAATGCAAAAAAAAAAAAAAGAAAAGAAAAATCACCCAATATTACATATATTTATAGTTAGATAAAATACTTACAATGTCGGAGTCACCAATTATTAGAATGATTGAGGGAGATAAATTTATCTTAACATCCTAATATAGCATTACCATGACCGATATGGTAGCACTTTTTCATGGGTGAAAATAATTCAAGGACATATATAATTGTTTGAAAGAAAACACCCTATCTATATATTTACAGAACAAGAATTCGTCAAGAGTTTGCACAAGCTGCAAACTAGATACACATTAGCAGATATGGAAAAAAGAAGAGAATAAAGATTTTAACTGAGAGTTGTCGGTCGTAGACGTTCCTTGCTTTAAGCCTAATATAGGCGTCACTCCACGTTAAGTGGACGGGATCTGGACTCAACGTAACGGAAATCGGAAAGTCGGGTTTAAATTCTGGCCTAGTCTGTTGCGCTCTTCTGTCAGTTACGAATTAAATAGTAGAGCGGACTGGATTATATAGTCAACCATTCTAGGATGATGACAATTGCAGAGTTGAAGAGGTATAGGCTCAGTCAGATTATCTTGCCCCAGACACACCCACATTCTTCTTTTTGTTTTCTCTTTCCATTGTGAACTGTGTCAATGATCTTATTGAGTTCGCATGGTCAATAAGATCATCGATGCAGTTCACAATGGTGAGAGAAAACAACAAATTAGTATTCCTGGGTGTACTAAAATCTCGAACAGAGCATGGGTTCAAGACATTCGTATACCACAAGCCAACATTCACTAGACAATGCCTCAACTTCAACTCCTACCACCCATACAGTGTAAAGAAAGGGACCATCTGGTATTTACAACATCGAGCAAAAGTCATAAGTGGCGATCCAGAGATATATGAACCAGAAATAGTCAGTATAAGCAGTACCCTACAATGTAACAACTACTCTGGGTACATGACAACAGCTCCGACAAACTGGGATAGAAGAATGAAAGAGGATAACAACACTCAGAAATCAGCCTCGGTCTGCCTACCCTATGTGAAGGGATTTTCGGAAAAAATACAAAAGATCTGTGGTCCATATAGCATCAGGACGACCTTTAAAAGTGGTTCAACACTTCGCATACACTCCTTCCGTGTAAGACCACCGAAAAAGGAGAAGATGATTAAGGACTGTGTGTACACCATTCCATGCAGTTGTAGCAAGAAATATAAAGGAGAAACAGGCCGCACCCTTAATATAAAACTGTAGGAACACGGTAAAACGTAACACGAGGGGGAAAATAAATGTTTAGCTGACTACATATGGAGTGAAAAGTGAGATCACCCCCCCCCCCGTTGAAATAATAGACAGAGAACATCACTGGAAAATACAAAAAACTTAAGGAATCAGTGTATATGCTAGGACCACAAAAACTCCTAAGCTAAGCATAGAAATGAATATAATATGGGAACCAGTAATACGGAATGCTGGAGAAAAAACAATAACGACAACAAAAATTTAATATGAGCTGTTAAAATATGCTACTGAGACATTAGGTTTATGAGTTCCAAAAATTCAAACACTGATGTTCTTAAGGACACATGGTTCCGTAGATAAAAATTTTGGTTAAATCCAGTGACTTGACATAAAGAGTTGTGAGTTTTTGTTCACCTCAGCTATAGCTGCGCAGAACAAAAAAATTGCAGAGTTGAGGTAAAGTAAGATAACTAATATTGAGACATCTGGAAGAGGCATGGCAGTGGAACTAGAATAATCCACCCCAGTGGTCAAAATAAAGAATTAAGTTCGAAATTCCACTCACCTGACGAAGGTCGGAACGTACAACGGTCGAAACGTAGTGAATATGGCAACGAAGATGAGGACAACAGTCTGAACAATGTAAATAGTGTAAATAATCATTTTTTTTACTTATAAAATCTTTAATATATAATATTTTAAAGCATGAATGACAAATTAAATCATGAATTCTTAAGAGACGGGGGTAGATCACAATATAAAACTCACTCAACGACTGAATATGTTTTTTTGTCGTCTTTACGAATCCCGTTGAAGCATTTTTATGCATTAAATTGCCATCATCGATGTCGGACTGCAAATCTTCACGTTGATACGAAAACTTGATTAGTTTTAAATGCTTCGTGTATATTTTGTGTACACTGATTTTAGACATCTATGTATGCATAAAGAAAGGAATAAAAACGAAAGGATGTTTTGGGGGTAAGCGCACTGTATTTAATTCGAGAAACAACATGGCCGTTGGCTGTTTTTAGCTTCCTTCCTTTTATCCATCTGATAGAAAATATGCAAATGCACACGCATGCGCGCACACACATACACAAGCACAGACGTGATAACATGTCGGCATCGCCTCTAAACACTCGACATTAAACCTGATTAATTTTTAATGAATGCACGTATGTTTCCTCTCATATTTAATTCTTTATAAAATACTGTTCTCCTTATTGAACAATCATATTCTTTACGGCTTTTTTCTTTCTTTTTCTTTCACTTCTTTCTTATTCGCCTTTTTTTCATTTCTTTTCCCTGTCATTAACATCGTTTTTCTTTACTATTTCCTTTTCTTCTTTCCTATTCTCAGTACTGACTTCTCTTTGTGACATAATTTCGACTTTTTAATGTTGGCAGTAACTCATCAATGGCTGCCATTTTTACTAAAAATGTCGTCATAAGTGTACACAAATAGACATATTCAAAACATGAATAAATTTTTAATAACCATACATAGCAAACACTGAAAGTGATACTTAAGTACCTATCTATTCCCACATTTATTTAATAGCGATGAACACAGGTATACTTACACACGCAGAAACAGATCGGCATACATAATCACATAGACATAAATACTAATATAATTGTGTTTGATTCTGACAGCATTAGTAAGTGTTAGAATCTAAAAAGACTGGACATTGAATGCTTATTTTCAATGTAGGAAGTACTTGGCCTCTTGGAAAAATAGCGTAATACAAGTTGTTTACCTATTGTTAAGCTATGCGTGTGTCAAGAATGACAAAATGAAGAGAAATTGTAATCCAACTGTGTCTTTATTTACTACGCCATTAGAATACATTCGGGTCATACTCCCCAAGGGCTTGAACTTTCTATTTGTGTAAGGGGGTTAACTTCCATTATATTAAACACCTTTGAATGTATGAGAAAAGTCAATCGAAAAATGTGGTTTATAAAGTGTAGGTACCAACAAGGACATCCTAAAAATCCCGAAAAACACATTTTAAATAACCGTGACGACTTTTGTGGCGAATTTTGTGACGACGTTCTCCGCTCGTCCGTTGTTCACTGCACCCGTAATAACATCCGAAGTCGGCTGTATCTGCATATGCACTCAACTCACTATGTTCACAGGTTTGTCTTCTTGGCCGTGACCACATTCAACAAAAAAATAATAACAATTGTTTTTAAACACACTGGTTGGGAGTTACCAGTAATACGATTTGTCACTTAACTGTGGAATCCTTCTTTCAACTTCGAGAAGTGGACTGCTATCTTATTAATTTCCGGCCACTGAAAAAGATCCTTACATTTACTGCCTGTCGCTTCGGTCACTGCTGATTCCTTACTCCTGGCCGCTGAGCATCTACTAACTCATTGGTCACCTACTTACTTCTCTCACGACTGGGCCCCGTTCTCCTTGACTTTCTGCTTCTCTGTGTTTATATGGATAATGGCTGGGGTCTCACCCACCTACATCCACTTGTGTTCCGGAAGGTTTGAGATTACCCATTCGGTTTTTTGGTGGTCAACTTCTTCAAAGGACTACTTTTATGATTATCTAAAATCATTGATAAAATTTTATGTTGCCAATTCAAAGGCGAACAGGAGACATGAATCCTGAAAACCCCGAAAATTCAGTCGCCTCAGGGATAGACTGGTGACGAAATTCAGATAGCTGAGTGGACTTAAAAGGAAGGAATTTATCTACTTATCTTCTAAAGATGTGTGAGAAATCGTATAGTTAGAATCCTAATTTATCATTATTATATAAATTACAATAACAAGACTACAGAACAACCAATACAACAAATTAAAAATTAAAATAAATAAAACAAAGCAATTAAGTACAATAGCAATATTTCATGTGAAGCTCAAAACATGGCATTCTACATAGTCCCCAAAACATGCAGATGGACTCCAACAACCTCTGAAGGTAGTTCAGCCTAAAGAGGGATAAATTCTGTACAGTCCCGAGCCCTCTGAAACGTCGTAATATACCAGAGGGTGGGTATCAGCCCTTCTCTTCTGTTCAAGTCATTACAAGAGGGTTTCAAACACCTCTAGAAAAATGTCACATTACAGACCTCCCAAAGAGAAAAACAATAAAGTGTATTATAACCACCCTTAGAAAAATGTCACATTACGGGAAGCGTCACTCTCCAGACCTCCCAAAAAGAAAAAACAATATAAAAACAACAAAGGGATTTTAACCACCAAGTAACTCAGGCCAAGGGAAGCGTCATTTCTACCGACCTTCCAAAATAAACAAGAAGACTTTAACCACCTCTTCAAATCTTACCATTTCATAACGCCCAAAACCCACAAAAAAACAAAACATTTTAGCATTACAGAAGTGAAACCAGTTTTACCCCTTAATCAAGACAAAAACGAGAGATAATGGGAAGTATCATCACATGACCTTCGTCATAAAATAAGATGCACAAGTACCATGTCACACTGCACAATGATTACATTTCTTGACTTTTTTCCTCTTCAAAACACACACAAAATTCACCTAAAATAAGAATGAAACAGCTTTTATCACAAGTCGCAACAATTTGCAACAGAACACACACAAGACATTAAAAAAAAAATGTCACATCAAAATATATATATTTATTTAGGTAGACCGCAACAATGTTCATTTTCAGTCCACTGGTGGGTTCCTGTGTCATATAAAATTATAAGACGCAAGGGTGAAAATTTCTTCCCTCTTTTTTTTTTTTTTTTTCTCTTTTTTTTTCTTTGGAATAGAGAGCTACAAAATTTCTTTCTTTCTTTTCTTTGGATTCCACACATAGTGGGAAATTGTAGCCTCCAATCCGTCTGACTCCTGGGGAGCTCCGAGGTTCATTTTTCTTCTCTCCTCGCTCTCACATTCTCTCGCCGGCTCATTTTGTCCCTTGGGCTTTTTCAGCCATCTCCCATAACCCACTAAACCCATCACTAGCACTATGGTAACTGACAATCAAACTATAATATTCGCTGTTGGGTCCCCCTCGGTGGGGTGATTTCTGCTCACCATCGTTAACTTATCTACCGATTCATATAAATCTATTGGTTTTAACAATAGTGGTAATTTGCATGTAGATATATCTGTTTTCCTTATTAGGTGTTACCACAGGCCTACATACTTACTTGTCGAAACATCCACCAAGGATAGAAAGGAATCCTGGGTTTCAACTTTTTCCTCCACCTGATAGCATGGCGAGAAGGCTAAAGTTTTCCCAAAGGCAGAGCAACCCGTCTGAAGTCTGATAATGGCCCGGGGCGTGGTAGCTTTTACAGTGACTGTTGGTTTTCCTATGCATACCTCCAATAAGTCCAGTTTCCAGTCTATGGCCTGTACATTACTAATTTTTTCCCACCCTTCTAGGTAACGCTTACTAATTATCCAATTTGATCTGATAATTATCACTGTGACAGATTTCAACACACCGGTTGGGATAGTGAGTACGAATAGCAACAAGACCCTCATACCGGGTGTCACTAGCACTATAAGCATGACCTGCTGAAAGATTCCAGATGCATTGGCCAATCTCAAGGGCATAATATTGAACTGGTACAACCCAATTCAGCCTTCTCTCTATCGGCTTTGTAGAGGTGTACTTACCAGTGGCCAAAACCCAAATCAAGGGTGGAAAATAAGTTAACTTCCCCAGCAATGCTAATATGTCATCGATCATGGTTATGGGATAGGTCAGTGGGTTGATTATTTTAATCAGAGCCCTCCACAGTGATGTGGAGCGTTCTATTATTACTGTTTCCAGCATACTCCCAATTGCCCCTTGTACGAGTTTAGGCTTATGTAGTGGGGTCCGGTATAGTATTAGCTTTATACGCAGGTGGTTATCCTTGTCTACTCTTATCTCTACTGTTTCTATTTGACCGTCCGTGTCAGCTATCACGTCTCTATCGTCCTTAATAGAAGTCAGGATGTTTCCTTTGTGTGTATGTGGAGTTAATATCTCTCCCTTCCTAATTATGAAATTCTTACAGCTACGTTATTTGTCCTCTGAATATTCTACCTACCCACTAAGTTATAGCTGGTATAGTTTCTCTTAAACTCTCTTCCTAATGGACCCTTATTGTTGTATTAGTAGTGTTAGCTAGCATTATTGGGATACAACCCGTACTGTCATCTTCCTCTACGGATTCCGCTAGAGCTAGTTTCCCCTCATTAAAACAAAGTTCATCCGTTTGGGCGACCCGATACGATTTCCTTTTTCCTAATTCCCCAGCTGAAGAAATCCTCATACTACAAGTGATAGCCGTGTACGGGCGTAAAATAACATCCCCAGTATCTTTTACGGTGATTTCTCCGTCCTTCCTTCTAAAGGTATTTCGCTTTTCCTATTCTTAGCTGTGGAAGTGATCGGTCGAGGGTTATCTGCACTTCCTTGCTTTGAAGCTAGTCCCTACCCAATATCAGAGTAGGTGCCACATACATTTGCTGCACTGTGATCGCCCCTCCTACTTCTACAGGAATAATATCTTTATCTACCTTCCGTCTGCGTGAAGTATTTTCTGCTTTGCAACATTTAGTTCATATTCTCTAAATTCTAGCTGAAAGTAGTCCTTAGCTCTGATCATCGACATTGATGTACCTATGACGTTGCAACGTTCGACCAGCAATTCGATGTTCAATCCGCGCGGCTGCCCGCTGAATGTATCACTTCGATTCAAGCCTTGCTTTGTACCACGTTGTGTTTGATTTAGATGACAAGGCTGGCGAGGATCAATTGTCGACAGGAATCGTTGAATTAGTCATAGGATAAATTGTAATAAAGAAAATGTTTTATATATTGTTTCTTGTACAGAGCTGGCAGTACAATATCAGTTCTTCAGGTAGGAATATATGTTCTTCATGCAGAAATATATTTGTCATGCAAAGTTATGCGACCTTTCCCTCTTTCAATATTTCGTGACATTTTGTACGTCGTCACTAAGTCTAGACAAGGTTTTTGGAATACAGCTCAAAGTTGTAGGTTTTCTTCAACGGCAGGAAGTCACGTGAGTTCTGTGAAGCAGTCGTTCCTCGCCTGGCGTCTGGCGGCTTCTTTTCTTTATCGTTTCGATTCTCTTTTTATATAGACATCCATCCAAAACCTGTATAGGGTCTGATGTGGGTTGGGATTTCGGCCATTCCCTTAATCTCCACAGTGAGTTCTTTGAATCTAAGAAATTAATTGCATGCCCAATTTTGGAGATATCCCTCATTGGAGGAGTAGTGGTAGCAGAATATCGATCCACCCTGGCTCCTTCCTTCTTGTATTGATGCCTCATATCAATACTACCCAAAGAGTGTAGGCAATTCCTTCGCCTCCATTGAGATTTCACTTAGGCACTTCACTTCTATGGTCACCTGACCAATCCGATCTCTAGGCTGCATGGACAAACAAACGTGGCTTAGCTCCAATTATCAATTTTAATTAACGTCCAAAATTTTCATCAACGGAATTCTTCGACCCTTTCCGCTTTCTCAATCGGGCACTCATCAGCTGTTTCCCTGACAGCTTCTTCTTGTGGCACTTTGCCCCTTATCCAAAGAAATCTCATCTCTTCAGCGGTTCACACATTCCCTTCTCTTTTTGACAAGTGATAATAATAATAATAAAAATAAAAAATAAATAAAACAAATCTCCAACTCTGCTTTTATTTCCAGAAAACTTTAACTATTATCTCTCGACCGATTTTTCCTTACCGGATTATGGCCTGTAGATAATTCTGTAAACTGGATTTTAAATAGTAATTATTAACAATGTCACCATTTCGGTTCTTATCTGAAGAAATTTCACCGCTCCAGCGATTCTTCAAGGACACATGGCACAGTGGATAAAGGCGTTAGTTAGATCCAGTGACAGGACCCAAAGAGTGTGAATTCAATACCCTGTTAAGGCAGTGGAGAACTTTCAGATGGAAATTAACAGGAGATAACTGATAACTGACATCCATTAAACATGACACGTGGAACTAGAACAGTCTACTCCAGTGAGCGAAATAAAGGGTTCAGTTCGACATTCCAACCACCTGAAGAAGGCAGGAGCGTACAACGGCCGAAACGTTGTAATAAATATGCCGACAAAGATGAGGACAATAGTCCGAATAATGTAAATAATGTACATAATATATCATCTCAGAAATATAGACAGATAATAAAGTCTCCGTTATATAGTTGTCAACTTCAGCTATATGATTTTTTTTGTACGAAAAATCAGATGTTTCTGTCTTTCTCCTCTGCTTTTATCCAAGGACCCCCCCCAAAAAAACCAAAAAAAAAAAAAAACCTGTGAATTTAATAAATTTTTCCTCGTCTATTGCTACTGAGCTATCCCTTCAACCCTTAAAGTGCCACATCTCTCTCTGCATAGCTATCGAACTATCATTTCAGTATTTAAAGTGTCACATCTCACTCGGTATAGCTATCGAGTTATCCTTTCAATTCTTAAGGTGTCACACCCCTGTATCCATTAATGCCACTATTTCCTCCCCCCACCCTTACTTATGTTAAATCGGATTCCTAACCGAACAGGGCGAATGTGCGCCTCCCCTGTTCAAAGTCCTTCCTTAGGTGACCCAACTGTCTACACCCCCAACAAACAATTTGCTTGGGGCCTAGGTGAAATCTCTGCCTATTCCTCTCAGGTGAGTGACCCCTATTACTACAACTACTACTAGCTCAACCACGACTTCAATGTTCCCTTCCAATGAGAAATGGTCTCTCTCTTTCCCTAACGGGCCATCCCATCTCATGCACGTGTCTTTGGGAAGACTCCAGTCTTTCAAACAGGCCATGACTCCTTTGTGCCACCGTAAATGGTTCTGCAAGTGTTTTGGGAGCCACCCTGTCTACATCGGTCCTTATGAATATATTTCTAATCCATTTGTGATTGGACAACTTCTTCCTCTCTCTCTCTCTCTCTATCTCTATCGCCTCCTTAAAGCCTATTCTGGCCAAGTTTAGCACTCTATTATTAACTAACTCGGGCTACGTTTCTCTCTCGTCCTGTCTAGTTTCTAACTCTCTAGTCGCATCCGCTGCGCTCATATATTTTGCATATTGCGTTGTTAGCTGTTGCAAGAGATCTGTTCAACGAGCTTCAGGGTTGTTGTCTAGGCATATTTATACTTATATATTTGGACACGCTTCCATCAGCATAGTCATAAGCTAAGTTGACAATTTCTGCCGACGTTGTTAGATTCTGGATTTTTTTTTCAACACTTCTATCCAAGCTTGAAATTCTGCTTTCCCGAAAATATAAGGAATTTTTGAACTACTGACCATCATTTTAGAAACGGGGCGAGGGGGATAAAAAATAAATAAACTAAACACTAAAAAAATATTACTATCGCTAACAGAGAAAAATACCACAATTAAGTAGAACGAAAAAAAAAGTCAGTGAGCAATATGATTATCATTATATTATATATATATATATATATATATATATATATATATACAGACGGCAAGCGAGAGGCAGGGGAGAATAAAAATCTCTTATTTCTTAATCGTTTTGTTTTCTTTTGCTGTATTATTCGTCTGCTTTCCCCTTCTGTCTTTCTTTCCTTGACGTGTGCAAAAAAAAAGAGGTCCACGCTTCCTTTTTCTCTTTTACTTTTTTTCAACGAGCTATTTTCTTTAGATTCAAAGTTCTGCTCTTTTTTTTCACGCTTTTCTGCATTATTCTCGTTTTTTTTTTCAACGAAATTTCTTTTTTTTTTTCAACGATCTATCTTTTCTTTATTTCCACGTTGTTTTTCCTTCTTTCTTCTTTTTCTTCTGTTTCTTCTACACTTTTCCGTTGTGTTTCCTTCTTTCTTTTTAATTTTTTATTTCCGTGGTGGCAGAGGGTGATGTGACGACTTTCGTGGCGAATTTTGTGACGACGTTCTCCGCTCGTCCGTCGTTGACTGCACCCATGATCATATCCGAGGTCGGCTGTATGTTTGCAGGTTTGTCTTCGTGATCGTATTCAACAAAAAAAAAAAATAATAATAATAATAATAACGACAATTGTTTTTAAACATACTGGTTGAGAGTTATCAAACAATACGATTTGTCACTTAACTGTGGAATCCTTCTATCAGCTTCGAGAAGTGGATTGCTAGCTTACTAACTTTCGGCTACGGAAAGGACCCTTACATTCAATGCCTCACGCTTTAGTCACTGCTGATTCCACAGACCTGGCTTACTTCTCTCACAGCCGAACCCCTTTCTCCTTGACTTTCTGCCTCTCTCTGCTTATATGGATGGTTGGAGTCCCACCCTCTCCATACACTTGTGTTCCGGAAGGTTTGAGACCACCCATTCGGCTTTTTGGGTGCTCAACTTCTTCACAGGACTACTTTTATGATTATCCAAAATTATTGATAAAATTTTATGTTGCCAATTCAAAGGCGAACTGGAGACATGAATCCCAAATTCCCCGAAAATTCAGTTCCCTCAAGGATGACTGGAGAAGAAATTCAGATAGTTCAATGGGCTTCAATGGAAGAAATTTATCTATTTTTCTTCTAAGAATGTTTAAGAAATGGTATTATTACATAATTTAAATATCTTCTTTGAAGTTAAAATTGGTTTTGTTTGAAAGATAATAGCTTAAATCTAATCCGTATGAAAAAATACATCCCGTACGTAAATAAAGTTTGACATTTTTACAACATTGGCCCATTCACTAGTCGACACATCTATAATAGAGGTTTGTCACATAGAACCTGCATTATTGATGATAAACATAAACAATATGTTTAATACCCTTTAAAAATCCAACATTCGTCCTAGATATATGTTTCAAAGTAAATTTTAAAAAAATATGGATTAACTGGTTTTCATCTCAATCTATAATGGGAATAATTATTTATTGCTTAACATCAACAATTTTGGCTCAAGCCCGAAGGGGAAATGCGGTAAGGCTGGTGAATATTAACTATCTTAGATACAGCTAATCAGATTCACGACCCATTCATTCACTACAAGAACTCATCCATCACCATTCAATCTTACATATGCAACATATCACATCTTCACAGAGAACCTACAAAAGAAACCCATGACATAAAAATTTGAAAAGTTCAATGTCTCCTTTTTTTTCTCTTTTTCTTTTTTACTATAAAAATATATACTCGTGAAATGAGAAGGGAGGGGGGAATGTACACAGAAAACGAAATTAAAATATAACAAAGCATCCAAACTAAAAATAACAGAAATGAGAGTGGCCGCTGTATTTTGCCTTTACACATAATCAAGAAGCTCATTAACTAACGGAGTAGGAATGATAAAAATAAATGACGAAGTGGGGAAAAATGAAAGATGGACCTAGTCCAGATGAAAAAACAAAAGGGAACAAAAACAAACTATGAAGGTTTTGAATCTCAACATGGATCATAACAAAAGAGAAAGCCAGGAACGGACCGGAAACAACGCTTACTCACATTCCCTGGGTAAACAAAGATAGTTTATCTTAACCAGGGGAGGGTTCGACAGGAACTCTCCCCCACACCCGTTATGTCAAATGGGATTTAAAAAAGAAATTCAAAGCTGTCCCCGTTCACACGAACCAAGCTTGCCACTTTCACCCACTTTTTGCTGAAATCTGTCGATAACAAACGCTTTCTATCAGATCTGATCTTCATCCTGAGCTGATACTCAAAGAATCTGACCAGATCCTCATTTTTTATCGCACGTGTATGCGAGATCGATGGACACGAGATGTTCGGCATCGATACGGGGCGTCAATCCGCCAACATAGTCCCGGAAAGGGCCCACTCAAGTAGAAGGCATGCGAAGCCGTTTCCTCTAGACCAAGGTTATACCGATGACAGTCGGGGAAATTCGCCCAGCCTCCTCTGAAGGCTGCATCATTGATAGATAGCACGTTCTGAATCAATCGCCAGGTACACGAAAACTCAGAGTTGCTGATGTAATCCGCTGCTGTCAGCCAAGACCAGAAAGAGCGCAACTCGATTGCCGGCAAGCCGAGCCGCCCCTAGAGAGGATCCTTCGTTACTCCTCCACTAATTCCCGATACAATAGTCTTCTAGACCGTGAACGGTCAGTGGACCGAGGAATGTCCTTCAAGGCCGCTCGACAGTTTTTGTGGAATCTCGACTGATTCCGGGGCTTGCGACTGCGCTAAGCACGAGAAATGGGAGGAGTGATAATAAGGCTAGGGAAGGTGTCCCCTACAAGATCGAGTCCTCAATCAACGCACTGCATAGGTAAACTAACCTCGAGGCAGACTTGTTGCTTGCGGCCACTCCACAAGAGTGAGGAGAGCAAACGTTCGAGCGCCTTCTTACGGTTATTGCCGAGAGAAAGTACAGACAACCGATAAAAGATGAGAAGAAAGACGTACGTGGCTCACGCCTCAGCCATACCCTTCACAGACAAGCGCATTCGGAGCCAAGTCCAAATCGCTGCTCGGACTTTTGTCTGTACTTCCGATCAATTCTTCTTCAGGTGGCAATCGCAAGCCGGAATACTTGTTGTAGTTAATCTTGGCCAGCGTGACCTCATACTGTTCAAGCGCCTTCTGTAGCACCCCGATGACACTGCACGACATGAAAATGGATGTCATCGGCATACGCGGAAACTCTGGCACGAGCACCACCCGGGACAACGATTCCACATAGGGCCGGACTGAACGTCCTGTTCCTTAGTCGGTGAAAGAGCAGCTCCAACGCCAAAACAGGGCGACAGCGAACAACCCTGTCGAACCGACTGTGACAGCGCAAAAGCGAGTGTCAACTTTCCGTGCACCTTTACCACAGCACTGGAGGAGCCACGCAGGAAGCTGATCCACTTGCAGAAGTTGGGTTTGAATCCAGCAACCTGCAGGACAGAAGCCAAGTACTGATTGTCGACCCTATCGTACGTATTGGACCGATCCAAATTGATCAGCGCGGCTTGATCGTCGTTTTTTTTTTACACCCTCTAGGATCGTGCGAATCAGATGCAGATTGCTCTGAATTGTTTGTTTTGATCCCCAGAGAAATTACAGTGTCTTTTGTGGAACGCTTGTCCATCACAAAGACTGACACAATTTTTCAACTCTCTTTAATTCCTCGGGATTGATCAAAAGCCCATCTGCTGTCACCAGATGTGCGTAACCTTTAGCTTTCTCGAGGAACTCCGTGATGTTGATTGAACAGGCGGGGACGTCCAGCAGGAGGACGTCTCTCCGACCACTACATTTTCGTCTTTAGTTTTTTCATCTTCAGCTGCTTTTGTCTTATTTTGTGAATTTTGTCCTCCATAGCTCGTCAGATTTTGTCGTGTTTCCAGTATTTAGGCACATTTCGCTTCTTTTTGAACACTGCCTGGCGTCATCTTGTAGTTCAACTTTTGCCATCATCTTGGTACACCTGCCTAACCCACCAGAAAAAAATTCCTGGATAGGCTTCCTTCAATTTTTTTTGGCAGTATGAATTTATAGGTAAGTCCCAAAGCTGAAATTGTGTCATCCAATCAGTGCCAAATAGTTTGTTAGTACTTTTCAGGACGAACAATTTTTCTTCCCGTTGAACATTGTATTTGCAATCAATTCTCCCTCGAATTTTATTTTTTCCCCTGTTACTGATCTTGCAATCTTGCTAGATTTTATCATGGTTGGCTTACCCAATCTTTTCCATGTTTGCAAGTTTATTATTGTCAAATCAGAAACAGAGTCTAGTTGGAATTCCACACTTTTGTTTAACATTTTTACGTGCACGAATTTCCTGGTATTAGCACTGTCTAGTTCGTCCGACCATGTATTTTTTATGCAGATATTGGTTTTATTTTTAGATCGTCAATGCGAGCTTTTGTGTCCGACTCTATTACATATATAACATTTTTTTCCGGAAAATACAATTTTTGCACCAGTGTAGGGCCCCCCACCCGTAACATGGGTTAGGGGGCAAATTATTTTGCTTTTTCTTTGTTTCATTAGTTTTAGGAGACTTTATTTGTTTCTGTTTGTAGCGTACTTTTTTGACGTGAGCAATATCCGAATCTTCGATATTTTTAGAATCCTGCTTTACACTGACGTACCTCTGACATTCTTCAGCGATCTGCTGTAGAGTTATATTCGGCTCATTCTCAAATTTGTTTAGTATTCTTCGCCTAATTTCTGCATCTTTTGTTCGAACAAATGTCAAACATTTGAAGTTATTCGCACTTAGCTCCGCCAGTCTAATATCATCGCAGTGTTTGTTTACTACTAACGTAAAAGCGGTGTAATCTTCCCATTCTTTCCTAGTTAGATTAAGACATTTCCATCTCTTATGGAAAAGAAATATCTGGACTGAAAAGCTCCATGAGTAATTCCACTGCTTCGGTGAATGTCAACTCACAAGTCTTACGGGGCAGAATGTAGTTAACGAATTTTGTGTGCTCAGTTGTGCTAAGTTTCCTCAGAAGAAGAAGTACTTTTTTCGAGTCACTCTAATTTGCACAATCTGTAGTATATAAGTCCTCATATCTCCTAAAGTATGACGCAAAGGTTATGTCTTCCTCGGGAGCGTATGAAAAATTCTCTATCGCACTCCAAATAGTGTTTTGCGAAAAATGAGATTACTACTGCTTGTCAGTTCTAAAACTTGTTTTTGAAATTCGAGCTGTCTCTTGATTTTCTTTCTGGATTTGCAGAAATAAATTTTCCATTTTTTCTTGTTGAGAGAGCAGTTGTTTTTGCCACTTCTCTTGCTCTGCATTCTCGTACTTTACAAGATCTAATAAAATACTTTTGAAATCCTCCATGATAAGTGTGTCTTTTTTTCGGTTTTAATTTTCTGTTTTTTTCCAGATGCTTTTCAAATGAAAAATCTGTGACGAAAAAAAAAAAAAAAAAAAAAATTCTCGTACATCCACTGTTAAAACAAATTAGCAATTACACGTAATTCTTTTACGAAAACTTGTTTGCCCGTGTTTTAGGAGAGTTCCTTTTTAATCCCGCTGGTCCTCGCAAATCCTCGTCGCCAAGTTGTTTTGGCCTGTTAGGAGCCAGAAAGAAAGACACGGAAAGAAGAAGGTAGGTTGAACAAGTGTATTGAAATAACAGAACACACACACGCACACACATATATATATATATATATATATATATATATATATATAAATTAAGGGTGTTATTAGTCAGCAGATAGAAGTGTCCATCCGAACTGTCAGGTTACACTGCGTCTCGACTGCCAATATTTATTTCTGTAAAATTACAGAAAATGTAGCACAAGGCCTAAAAATAGGGGATAGGAAAAAGGACGGTCTTTTAATTTTAAAACTTATCTAGCCACAACCACTGACCCAATCATACAAAACAATATTCCTACCACTAAAACAACACATTCATACTTACCTTTCTTACTACATCTACCAAAATATTTCATTGTCTCAATGAAAATCCCAAATAGTCCCCACATGTACTAATCGTTGTCTGTGGGGGGGGGAATAAAAAACAACAAGTTAAAAAATCCCGAATGATTATATACAATATGGTTATAAACTATTTACAAGAAACTAAACAAAATCATGTTAGTAATACTCCCACAAACGTTGGAGAGGCCATCCAACGCCCATAAGAAGCGTTTCAGTGCAATACGACATTCACGATAGAAGGAGCCTTCGGCTCGGGGTAAACGGTGGGTCTCCACCTCGCTCGAGTGCACACTTCTCAGGGATGGGAAGTATCTACGGACGTCTTCCTTCCAGAAGGTGCCCTCCTCATCCGATTCGCGACACATTAGGTCTAGGAAGGCGATGCGAAGCATATATTGACGAACCTCAAAGCTAGGCATACCCAGACCGCCTTCAGATAGATGAAGGCAACAGATCTCCTGAGATACCATAGCGACCTTGTCTCTCCACATGAAAGAGAACAAGAGCCTTACTAATGACATTAATGTGGCATACGGAAATGGAAGTACAGAGAGTCGGTAAAGGAGAATCGGGTACATGTGTGAAACACATAATTCCGCCCTCCCCTTCAAATAGAGATTCCTCTGAGACCACAGATTAACCGCGATCTCGGCCTTCCCTTGTACCTCCGACCAATTCATATCCAACTGAAGATCAGGACTAAACCAGACGCCGAGTATCTTGACCGGCCCATCCGTCCAGAGGAAATGTCCAGGAAGAGAAACTCCCTTCCACGCACCCAACCGCAAGCCAACAGACTTATCGGGGTTGATCTTGGTCCTTGTCACCATCTCATAACCACTGATCTCTTTGCTGACTTCGCCAATCTCGGCTCTGCTCGACACAAGAACCGATACCTGGCCGAGGTGGTAGCCCCATGACGAATGAAGCGAGACAATACGAAAGGCTCCGATCTTACCCCATTCACTTCCACCACCGCACCGGGAGTCGCATACAAAAGTCGGATCCAGGAGCGAAAGTCGGGCCTGAAACCGGCAGCCGAAAGGACAGCCTCCAGAAAATGATGGTCAACCCTATCAAATACCTTAGACTGATCTAATTGTTCAGCGCGGCTTCACTGTCGACATGTTCTAAGATCAAGCGTACCATATGAAGGTTGTCCTAAATAGTCCTGTCCTTTACAGCACAAATCTGTTCGGAGCCAATCAGACTAGACAGGACAAGCTGCAAACGGTTGGCCAAGATCTTTGCCAAAATCTGTGTTTAACATGGTTAAAGGGCGAAAGTTATCTAACCCATCGCCACCGTTCTTGTCCTTACGCAGCAACTTGATCACACCCCTGGTGAAGCGTTGAGGTATAGACCCCTGCTCCATCCAGTTGTTGAAAATCAGTTCCAGCAAAGGAACAAAAACAGGCGACTGTCTCAAGTAAACTTCGTAGGAAGACCATCTAGTCCCGAAGATTTATCCCGGTCAACCTGTTTCAGCGCTTCCCAGATTTCCGACTCTGTGATGGGACCCTCGCACCCAGCCGCTTCAGTTGCCTCAAGGCAAGGAAAGTTGGCTAAATAGGCGTCAAACTGAGCAGGGCTCAGACCGGGATCCCTGGTGAAAAGTTCCTGAAAGTAATCCCGAAAGGCCTCGCATATGCCCACGTTTGTAGTTACGGTCCGCTTTTCCGGCAAAGTGACGCACGCGATATGTCACCGAGACGCGCCCCGATTCTCCTCTGCGCGCAAATTCAGCGGCCATATTCGTCGCCTCAGAGGACATTCTTTTTAACCTAGCCCTAACTACCAGAGTTTGATCCTTCTTGATAAACAAGGAGGACAACTCTGCCTTAGCTAAATCTATTTCCCCACTATCACGGGATTTAACTGCCCGATCGACATTTTCTTCTAAAGCCGTTTGCGCCGCTAATCTATCTAGATTGAGTCGACGACTAAAATGGGCAGCAAACGTTCTAATTTTTTATTTTAGATTTTCCCACCAGTTGTTCCCTACAACCGCCCGTCAATTCACTTTGTATCTGTGGTCCTAGAAATCCTGCTCACCAAATAATGAGCAGTTTAACTTCCGGTAGCCAGCCAACCTTACCTTAGGCTTATCTAAGTTTACACAGACCCGGACAAGCCTATGATCCGAATAAACTATGTAATGGAAACTTGGACACCCTAAGAGCCCTATATCGACTGTCCTAACTAAGACTCAGTCGAGGTAGCCAAAAAGCACCCCAGGAGCCGAGCTGCCACTATTTGTCCATGTCCAAACTAGCTCCCGAGGATGTTCATTCCGGTACTTATCGACAAGAGCAAACCTGTTGATAAAGTCCCGAAATGGTTTCACGTCCCGGTTGTTAGTACCCGAATTTGGCAATATGCAATCTATATCGGGGTCGATGATGGCATTCCAATTCCCCACTAAAACTACCCAACGAGATGTTAAGAACAGCTCGATCTGCCGAAACAAAGCAGGCCGCTCAGAATGGTTATTGGGCGCATAAACCCCAATGAGACGCAGAGCCTTATCCTTTATGGTAACATCCAGCATGCAAAGCGTGCGCGCCGGATCTGCGAAGAAAAGAGTACACGCAGCCCTCAAAGACTTGCTCACCAGCCAAGAGACATCTCTCGAACGACCATCAAAACATGCTGAATAAAGCGAGAACCACTTAGACAGTATGTCCTCACAATCATGAGAAGAAAACCGGGTCTTCTGTCCGCAACAGACATTCACCCCGAGGCGTTGAAAGTCGCGAGAGAGCCTCGGCCTGCGAGATTCCGATCTCAGGCCTCGGACATTTATACTTGCTATCTCCGATTAGGGTTGCTTTCTTGAATTGAGCACGGACGGGATAAGGATACCGACAGCCTCCCCCATCGACCCGTGGCCCATCACAGTGTTGATGGTGCCATCTTGGGAGAGGCCGCCTATATCCCAAGGGAAAGTCAATTTGAGTGCTCTATTTGAAGGAAGGGTGAACAAAAACAGGGACCCTCTTGGCACAAAATTGTTTATTTTTTTTCAATTATTTGTTTGTACAATCGCAATTGGTGACATTTTAAAAGAGGCTATAGCTTCATCGAGCATGGCCAAAGTCTGTTTAGCCCTCGTTCCAATTCTTATGATTGTTAGAACTCTTTCGGCATTTGGGAAGTTTTTGGGATCTTCGTTATCATTGTCCGCAAAATGTTTTATTGATGGAAGGTATTTTAAATTCCTTATCCTATTGCCGTAGTCACGTGCTTTATAGGCTTGTACAGGGGATGTTTTGCAAACATCTTCGTCAGAGTTGAATATGTTTCTGTCATTTCCTTTTTTTTCTGTTGTCCTGCGTAGTGCTTCTCAGTCTCTTGTTTTGGGAGGGGGCATTTCCGGAGTTTTCATTGGGGAAGGACTGGGGGGCTGCGAGGCGTATAAGATTGTCTGAAGGGGCTGGGGTCTCTACTGAGAGGGGTTGAGGGATGGGAAAAGGATGTAGATGGAGTGGCCTCTCTACTAATAGGGGTTGAGGGCTGGGAAGAATATAATGGGTCAGAGAATGTGGAGGGAATGGCCTTTTTAGTAGAGGAGAAGATCTTGTGCTGACTGGAGGCGGAAGGCTGGGAAGATTTTGCTGAATGTGGGACAGTAGATTAGGGAAGTCTTTTTAGTGGGGGAGGATTTTGAGATCCATTGTTTGTCAAAATTTTGTTTTAATTTTTTTGAGTTTTTCCGATTTTTCGAATCCAGGATCATATTTCTTTTTAAGTTCGAAGGTCGGTTTTGAGGCCGGGGCCTCCAGAGGGAGTGGGGCTGTACGTGTCTTTTGTCCCAGAGCCTTCAGGGGACTGAGGACCCGTTGTCTGGCGCTTCCCTCTGGACCTGCCAGCTACCTGCCATTCCCCCTCTCCCTCCTCCATAACTGCACTTGCAGCGGGAGAAGGCTCTACGGGGAATGGGGGCTTAGGTGTAGGTGCAGGCCCAACCGGGGCTTTAACCATTCCGGTCCCGGCGGCTGGCATGCCCATTACAGGTGTGGCGGATATCAAAGATGCGGTCAGAGGGGGAGTTTGGTCGACTGGGGCCTTACTTCCAGAGGCCTTCTTCTCTGGGCAGGAAGAAGAGAGGTGACCTGTGTCTCCACACTTCCAACAAACTGGTTTACGGCCGGTCAGTATGACCGGCAGCTTCAGGCCCGCAACATCCAGACAGTTGGGGATGAAGATGAAGGCTTTACAGTCCAACATGGTATCAAAACTCCATCCCCCAGTTAGGTTATCGCAGGAAGCACCCAGAATTTCTCCGAACTGAGACAAGAAAGCCGCTAGGTGTTTCCCGATAACCTGAGTCCTTCTCCTGCCTTCGCACTCCGTTCGGAGTGTCAAATCTTTTGTGATTAATTCTCGGCTAGTTGCTTTTACGTCATTATCCGCAGTGGCTAACAGTACGTCCCACATGAAAAAGCCTTTGCCCTTAACAATTTGAGGTGGCTTAAACCCCAGGGACTCTAGCGTTTTAACCACCGTGTCTTTCGTTGAACGACAAATTTTGCGCGTACGCTTGTTGACGACAAAGACCGACACTATTCTTTTCTCGATCTTCTTAAGTTCAATGGGGTCCTCCAAGAGCCCACCTTCTACCACAAGGTGTGCGTAACTCTTGGCTCGCTCCAAGAACTCCGCAATATCGATGATGCATTTAGGTGGGGACTTCTAACAACAGGACGAATCCCCGGCCTCGGCGGTATTACTGGTCTTGTCTTTTTGACCATTATTGGCCTCCACATTATTGTCTGATTTTTTGCCATTATTGGCCACCGAACTCTTTTGGATATGGCCATTATTGGCCTCCATACTTTTTATAACTGGTTCACTAACAACGGACTCCTCACTAGAGGATGAATAATTTAAATGGTGGGTATTCATCAGTGTTGTCCTTGTCAGGAGTGTCTTTTTTTGGATTAAATAAATGCTTCCTCACCGACTTTCTAAAGTTGGCCATTTTGACTTCTTTTTCAGTATTAAAAGGAAGGTATTCTTTTTTCCTTCTTTTCCATGTTTTTTTTTTAATAAGGGAAAGGGAAGGTTGCAAAAAGGAAGGGAAAATATATAGGCGAAACTAAAAGTTTAAAATAAATTCAGAAAAAATTAGAGTATGAATATGAAAAAAAAAACAAGGTTCGCCTGAATGCGAGACAGCAAGTTAAAAGACGAAAATAAATAAAGGTTTGCCTGAACGTACAAAAAAAAAATAAAAATAAAATAAAAGAACGATAAGAACAAATTAACAAGGTTCGCCTAAAGGCGAAACAAATTTAAACAGTCAAAAAAAAAAAAAAAAAAAAAAAAAAATTCATAAAACAAAAAGACGCACGAGAGACGAAAATAATTGAACAAGGTTCACCTAAAGGCGAGACAAATCTAAACGCACACAAAATAAAATTTACGACAGACGAGAACAAAAAAAAAAAAATAAATAAATAAATAAAATAACAAAACAAAGTTCCCCTAAAGGCGAAACAACAAGTAAAAAAACACAAGGCCGTGCAAAAAGATTAAATAATAAAACGAAACGCTATACAAAGGAAAACGTTATACAAAGAAAAAACGATCCAAAGAAAATACGAAACAATAATAAGTTACAAAACTAGTTACAAAACCAAAATGGCTGACGCTAAGAAAGATTCAACCCGATAACAAGTAAACAAAAGAAAAAAAAAATGGACAAATTTGACAACATAAGTATAAAAATTAGAACAAATATGGACACAGAAAACTTTTAAACAAATAAAACACGGAAAACGTAAAAGATATTTAAAAGAAAAAACAAATAAGACTTGCTCACCAGCCAAGAGACACCTCTCGAACGACCATCAAAACATGCTGAATAAAGGGAGAATCCCTTAGACAGAATGTCCTCACGATAAAGAGAAGAAAACCGGGTCTCCTGTACGCAACAGACATTCACCCAGAGGCGCTGAAGGTCGCGAGAGAGCATTGCCCTTCGAGACTCCGACCTCAGGTCTCGGACATTTATACTTGCTAACCAGAGAGCCATAGAGAAAACCGATTAGGGTTGCTTTCCTGAATTGAACATGGATGGAGTAAGGATACCGACCGCCTCCCCTATCGACCCGTGGCCTGTCTCAGTCTTGATGATGCTGTCTTGGGAGAAAGAATACGTAGAAAAATAAACAGAAACTCTGGCAGGGGTTACAAAAATAAAAACGAAAAATATAAATTTAGAATGGAATTTAAAATTAAAAAATATCAAGAAGAAAACTAATATTAAAAGGATAAGAGCAAAATAAAGGGAAAAAATAAAAAATGGGGAGGGTAAAAAAAACTGAAAAAGAAAAAAAAAATCAAAAAACTTTTGCAAGACAGTCGAAAGAAGGCAAGAAAGACGGTAAAAAAGAAGAAAAAAAAATCAAAACTTAACCAAAATGCAGATCAAAGAGAAACGTAGATAGGAAAAATTGATCGGTAAACAATCAAAAATGCGTCAGAAGACTGTCGGCTACTTGTCGACTGTCAATATTTAACAGCCTCCCCACAAGGGATGTATGTAGCACAAGGCCGAGTTTACTGTGGGTTCTCCGAGCCCGTAGGGTCGGCCAAAAAATATTCCCTTAGAACCCGTATAAATGGGTTCAGGGTCTGTCTATCTCCCTGGACGAAAGTCTGTCCTTCGGCAAAGCTTCGTCTGGGTTCCTTTCTGCTCAAGACAGAGAGTTTGACAGAAGTCTCACACAATCAGAGACTGTGTGCCGACTGTCCATTTATTGTATTTAAAATACAATTAGGGCACAAGGCCCAAAAGGGGAGGGGTTGAGGCTGGTCGTCACTATCTTATACCTAGCTAATCTGATTCGCAACCCATTCACACATTAGTTTCCACATTGAACAAGAACTCGTCCGTCACCAATCAATCCTCCATCCACCATAATACCGCATCCTCTCAAGGGTAACCTACAAACCCCGCCCACATGCCTTAAAAATTTAATGATAAATTATTATATATAAAAATCTAATAATGAAAAAGGAGAGGGGAGGGAGATGACCCCAATAAGAAACTAAAATGTTAACAGAAAAGAAACTAAACATAACTGATGTTAGTAGGGAACTTCCAACCCTCAAAAAGGAGAGGCCGCTGTATTCTGCCCATTGGACAAAATCAAGAAGCTCTCTCGCTATGGGTGTGGGAAATGTGAAAATATAGACGAACATGGGAAATAAAAAAAACTGACCCAGTCGAGATCAAAAGGGGGCAAAACAAACTGGGGAGATTGGGAATCTCGACTTGGATCATAACCAAAGAGGCTGCCGGGAACAGGTCAGGAACAACATTTCCTCACATTAACTAGGTACACAAAGCTTGTCTAAGCTAACCTAGAGGAGGGCTCCACAGGAAACCACCCCGATGTGACGTAGGCTGACCTAAAAGAGAAAAATCAAGGCTAGCCCCGTTCAAACGAACCAAGCTTGCCTCAGTCACCCAACTTTCGCTGAAGACTGTCGAACGCAAGCGTTTTCTATCAGTTCTTCATATTGAGCTGATGCTCAAAGAATCGGTTCAGATCCTGATGAGAAAGACGGTTGCCTCGCAAGACTTCCTCCTGTCGCGTCATCCAAATCACCATTCGGGCCGGAATACGGGGGCGACACATTGTCACACGCGTATGCGCGATCAATGAGCACGAGCTTTTCGGGAGCGAAACGAGCCGTCAACTCGCCGACATGGTCCCATAAGGGGCGGACCCGGGGACAATGGTAGAAGGCGTGCGAAGCCGTTTCTTCCAGACTAAGGCCACACCATATGAAAACCTTGTCATTGAGAGGCAGCCGATTCCGAGCCAATCGCCAGGTAAGCGAAAACTCAGTGTTACTGAGATAATTCGCCGCTGGCGCCCAAGACCAGAAAGAGCGAAATTCCTCCCTCGACAAGTCAAGCCGCTCGCGTAGAGAATCCTTCGCGAGCTCCTCCACTAGAAGACGATAGAAGCCCTACCTAAGCTGTGAAAGGTCACTGGACCGAGGAACGGCCAACAAGGCCGACCGACACTCGCGAAGTAAATCCGATTGATCTCGCGATTTACGATGGCGCTCAACCCACGAGATGGAGGGGGGGGGCGAAAGTAAGGAAAGGGAACGCGTCCCTAACAATCCCCGCCATAATCGAATCTCCTGTCAATGCGCGGCATAGGAAAGCCAATCTCGAGGCGAGTTTGTGGCTCACCAATTGTGGCATTCCCAGCCCCCCATGACACGGATGTTGTGCACAGACTCGTCTGTCAACCCGATTCCCGCATCCCCTCCATCCGAGCGGCTTCCTATGGTCATCACAGAGAGGAAGTACGGACAATCGATAAAGGACAATCGGGAAGACGTAAGTGGCATACGCCTCCGCCCTGCCCTTCACGGACAACCTCCGTCGACGCCAAGTCTGACCGGTCGCGTCGACCTTTGCTCGTACTTCAGACCAATTTTTCTCCAGCTGGAGGTCGGGTCCAAACCACATTCCAAGAATGCGGAGAGGACCGTCCGTCCAACCGAAGTGCCCCGGAAGATCGACCGCTTCCAGGCACCTAACCGCAAGCCGGACGACTTGTCGCGTTTAATCTTGGCCCCTGTCACCTTTTCGTACTGAACAAGCGCCTTCAGTACCGCCTCAATATCGCTGCAGGACGAAACGAAAGCAGATACGTCATCGGCGTACGCGGAAATCCTGGCTCGAGCCCCTCCAGGAACTGCGATTTTGCGTAGGGCCGGATTGCACGCCCTTTCCCTCAGCCGGCGAAGGAGAGGCTCCTACGCCAAAGTATAAAGTAGGGGCGACAGTGGACAACCCTGACGAACCGACCTAGACTGCGCAAAAGAGCTCGACAGCTTCCCGTTCACCTGTACCACAGCACTGTGGGAACGATACAGGAGGCTAATCCAGTGGCAGAAATCGGGTGCGAATCCGGTGGCCTGCAGGACAGCAGCAAGGTAGCGATGGTCAACCCTATCAAATGCCTTGGTCTGATCCAAATTGATTACACCTTCTATGATCATGCAGATCAGATGCAGGTTACTCTGAATTGTTCGGCCCCTCACAGAACAAGCCTGCTCCGGACCCAACAGAGACTCGGCCACTGACTGCAAACGCTCCTGCAGGATCTTGGCCAAAATCTTTAACTCTGTGTTTAGCAGAGTTATGGGCCTGTAATCATCTAGTTTCCCCCAACACCCTTGCCTTTTTTCAACAGCGTGATTGTTGACCATGTTCACCATAGTCTATGAATATAGAATACAGCGCAGTACGTAATCTGTTCAATGAAACAACGTTAAAGATTAACACTCACGAGTCAGACACTCTACTGAATCTGACTATATCACCAATACCACCAGCAGCTGTTCCATAATTCTTCAGTCTTCGATATCAAAGGCTGGCAGTGATATTTATATTTAGCACCCCCTACGAGGATTACATGTGGCACAAGGGTGGGATTAACGTGGGATCTCCGAGCCCGTAGGCTCGGCCAAAAATATAACCTATTCGAACGCGTAGAAACGGATTCATGGGCAGTCAACTTCCCCGAACGAGACTGCCTTTCGGCGGAGCCTTGTCCGGGTTATCAAAGGCTGGCAGTGCATATTCGGGAAAAACATGGCCGCCTTTATACACGTCGCATTGAATATTTTGAGCCTTCTGATTGGTTAACCCTTCTATTAGTGAACTATAAAATGAGTCAGCTCATTTTGGATGGCTCACTAGTACACCAGGGTACCTCAAAATTCCAACAGTGATCCCACCCTTGGAGAATCGGTCGGGGAGAGAGCCTTGCCGGAACCAGTTGTTGAACACCATAGTCAAAATCAGGACAAAGATGTGCGACAACCTCAAGTACAATTCATAGGATAAACCATCCAGACCGGGCGACTTGCCTCTGCCGACCTTCTTCAATGCCGTGTAGACCTCGCCGTCCGTGATCTCTCCCTCGCAGCTAGCCGCTTCAGTCGGCGAAAGCCGAGGAAAGTCAGCGAAATAGCTGTGTAACTGGTCCTCACGAAGACCAGCCTCCTTGGTTAAGCGGCTCTCGAAATGCCGCCGAAACGCCTCGCATATGTCGTCAGTGGCCCGTAGAGTATGCCACTCCGGGGTTTCGACTTCAGGAAGGTAACGATCGGAACCACGACGGATCTCTTCCTTGCGCAAATCTGCGCCCATGTTAACAGCTTCGGAAGACATATTGCTTAACATATGTCTAATTACCTGGCCCATTTAGCGCTCGCTATTCGAACGCTCCACGTCCTCCCTAGCTAAGGCTATCTTTAGGGGATCTCCCCAGCCACCGCCCGGGAAAGACTAGCGTCTTCACCCACTCAGCTCTATCTACGGCGAACCGTTTGTTGAAAACCTTGATGAAAGACCTAATCCTACACTTAAGTCTATCCCGATAACCGCACCCACTAGCGCCCGCTTGCACTGAGCTAGTTAGCTGCTCCGGGAAGTCCCGCCTGTCAAGGTAGCTAACCACCTTTTCAGAAGGCCAACCAAGAGCCCACGTCCACATCCCCCTCCAACCTCGGGCTGATCGACCCGGTATCTATCAACCACACCAAATTCGTTGATCAGATCAACCAAGCTACGATCGCCCCTACACTCGCTAGCACCCCGCCCCCGATCTAACTTGGGGTCCAGGATGGAATTCCAGTCCCCCATTAAGACTAGGCGCGTTGAATCCACCAGGAACGAGCCAACCACCGAAAAAACGAGACCCGCTCCTCCTGGTCGTTGAGCGCATAAACCGCAACGACCCGGAACGAATCACTTTTCACGGCAATATCGGCCACGATCAACCGGCCCTCGGCATCGGTATGCACAAGGTCCAACTTCGCATGAAGAGTACGCTTCACCAGCAAAGAAACTCCTCTGGCAAGCCGGTCCCCATAAGCTGAATAGACGACAAAGTCGTTGTCCAGCACACACGCATCGACGCTGCAAACAAAGTGGGTCTCTTCGATCGCGGCGACATCCACGCCGAAAGAGATCCCGAAGCAGGGGGGCTGCTTTACTCCGACCCATCAAGCCCTTCACATTCAGATTGGGTATCTTAATAGACATCTTCTAGGCCTGAAAAATAAAAGAGAGAAAAGAAAAAACCTACTCAAATACAGGTCGGAAACCTGCAGAGTTAAGGACCCCGACGGATTGTCCCAGGCTCCCTGTTACCAACTCCGTTGTCATCCGACCATCCAGGACAATGCCACTGACGTCCGTAGGGTAGTTTAGTTTGACTGCCCTATATAAGGAGGGATGGAGCAGCACATGGACCCTCCCAGAACAAAAATGTCTTAGTTTTTTCAAATTAGCATTGTCCAATTCGAACACCCTTATTTTAGGGTATGCCTCCTTCGCCTCAAAAAGGTGGCTCCATACTTTGAGGTATCCGCCGGTATCCCTCACAAGGGTAATGACTCCTGGAGCGTGTGGGAAATTCCAGGGATCTTATAGTGACTTGCCATAAACTGTTCATTTTTAATAGAAGCCCTAGAAGGGCCCTTTTTGGTTTGGACAGACCCTTTTTAACCTCGTCCCTGTCTACTTTACAGATTTCCTCGGGACCAAGAAAGAGTTTCTTTTTCTTCTTCTCCCTTGAGGGGTGGGGAAGAGAAGAAGTGGATGTGTGAGGGGAGTGTGGAGGTAAAACTGAGGGAAGAATTGGAGGGGTTGGGGGATGGAACACGGACAGGAGAAGCTGAGAGACTCCTTATTCTTGCTATAGGTTCTTATGCTTTTCTTGGTGAAGCAGGGACGGAGAGAGACTTGATTTTGTCCATGACCCTCTCCGTCCTACCACGGCTAGAGTACCTTTGTGATGATTCTTCCTCTTCTTCTCTTGACCTATTTAAGGATGACGCCAGAGGTGGAGGCATT
This sequence comes from Acanthosepion lycidas, assembly GCA_963932145.1. NCBI lineage: Eukaryota > Metazoa > Mollusca > Cephalopoda > Sepiida > Sepiidae > Acanthosepion > Acanthosepion lycidas. Next base: position 66,096,659 of record OZ010590.1, on the reverse strand, counting down.
TTGTCCACCTCCATTGGCGTATTTTGCTGCCGCTTCTCTCTCTGTTGGAGTTGCTGTTGTTGTTGTTGCTGTGGCTGCTGCTTTTGGGGCGGCTGTTTGTCTTTCTGCTGCCCCTTTTTTGAGTCGGTACCTCCTTCTGAGGTTGTACCACTTTTTGGGGCTGTTTGCTTTTCTCCGGCTGCTCCTGCTGTGTTGGTTGCTGCTTTCGTTGAGCAACTTTCTGTTTTGAAGTGGGACGGCCTGTTGGTACGTTTCCGGTTTTTCACCTCCTTCTACTTCCCTTCACTGGTCTCTCGATGTTCCTGGCGTTACGACCGCTGCTGCTGTTTTTGCTACTGTCGTTGTTGGCCGAGGTGGAGATTGTGTACGTTTCCCGGGGTACACCTTAGCCAAGTGTCCCAAGGCCCCGCACGCCCAGCAACATGGTTTTCGGCCTTCCACGACCACCAGCCTTCACCTCTTTCGGCAGATCAGGATATTGGGGATTTCGTTAAAAGTGCTTCCTGTCCACTGTGACAGATATCTCCATATCCCCAGTGGCAATTCCCGCCTAGCTCCTGAGGACCTTGACTTAATTCACCTCTCCAAATCTTGTAAAAAATTCCCCCATTCTATCAGGAAAAATATCCTTTGGCACCCCGTGTATAGTCACCTTAGTCCTCCGAGTGCACATGTACTCGGTTTGGAGACGTAAATCCTTGGTGTTCAGGATACTGCCCGCCAGCTCTTTCGCCTGTTGCTCTGTTTGTAAGAAGATGCCCCACAAAGCATTCGTCCTCCTCGCCAGCACTTTTGGATTGATTTGTTGCGCTTTCAAAGCGTCTTCCATTGTGTGCCTGCTGACCCCAATTAGTTTCCGAGTTTTAATATCGGAAGTTAGCAGGGATATCGTCCGCGTGTTAACTGTCTCCAGCGTCTCATTTATCGTAAGGAATTCGTTTCCTTTAAACGAATTCTCGAATTTATCTCTTTGGCTGACATAATAGGTGGCATCTTTTGTAACCGGCCTATTATCGGTCCATGCATATTTTTCCGTTGACACCGGCGGTGAAATGTTTATATTTGTGTCTTCGGCCATCTTCGACCGAGACCAAACGAATAACTTGTTCTCTGTTTTGTTTCTTTTCTTTTTTTCTTTAACTTTTTCCAATATGTACAAACAAAATAAAAACGCAAGAAAAACGTGGACAACCAAAGACAATAAGCAATTAAAAAACAAAAACGAAAAGGATAACTAAAAATGTGGGGAGGGTAAAATATGCGAAAGGAAATAAACAAAAAACGAAAAGAACAAAAATGCACAAATCTATATGAACAAATGAAAAGGCAAAGAAAAACTGAAAAATTCCCAAAAGTTTTTAACAAAATAAAAATAAAATCAAACACTTATCAGCTCAAATGCTCGTCCAACTCACAGAAACTACTCCAAAAAACAAGTCCAATCAAGACTGCGGTCGACTGGCTACTTAGGAAGTCTCGCAGGTTAGCATTCATGAAGGAGGAAGAGTTCATTCTAATGTAGATAGGTCACCGTAACAAACAGAGATGCCCGAAATTCGTCAACAGATTTTAAGTTATTAAAAACAAGCAATTCTCAAGTCTCAACTCTCTGAGTATTTACTTCATTTTTCAGGGTTTTAAGATCGATGTTATTGTTACAGCACTTGGTGTTAGCCTTCAACATATCTTTGTAATGTTGAAAAGAACCTTGCTATTCCAAAGGTGGCTAGAGAATAGCTGTTTTTGAACACTCTTATAATCCATTCACACCAAGTGACCTATTCATCTCAACTGTATCTTTATAAGTTAAATTTCGATACCAGTTATATTACATCTCTGTTGCTGTTGTCTCTAATTCGACTATTTAATAAAATAAATCAAACGAAGAAAAGTCACATAAAACGAATCCAGTTGATTAAAGTGATGTCGATAACACCGTAGAGAGTAATGTTGATATAACTACTGATTTATAAATGTTAATTTTAACCTTGAAAGATAGGCCACGAATGTTCCAGAGCATGTGATGCAATATTCCGAAAGCTGGGTTAGCCTTGGCTATTCTTGATTAAATTTCTGCAGGACATTTTTGAGTCTTCAGTAGAATCGAGACAGGTGAACGTTTCAATTACCTTCAACGCATTGCCATAAATGAAAACTAATAGCTTAACGACGGACAGATTGTCACGTCTTGGCTGCCCAGTCTTCTTAATGTTGATATTTAATTCAACGGCTTTTGAGGCTTCATTGAAACAATCTAGGATAAACTGCGAATCTTACAACGTGTAAGCCACAAGAACACAGTCACTAGCAACAAGAACACAGTTAAGTTGTATTCTTGTTTTGGTTTGGGTATTAAAATTTGGTAGATTGTGCAAACCACCACTTGATCTCTTCACCTTTAGAAATATTTAAAAGGTTTTTTCAGACATAGTAGAAAAATGAAAAAGCAAGTAGGTGTCCTTACTTTGTGTCACTGGACACTGAAAGTCTGATGTCTGATTATTCATTACCAGATCTTAAAAAATCTTTCATTCCCTGATGAAAAGAATTACAACCATTCAACATATTTCTGGCACTTTAAGATTTGCTACGACCTTCCAGAGAATATTCCTCAATGAAGTCTATAAATATCATGTAATGCTCTTTGTTGTGTTCGTTAGTTTTGACAATACATCTGCTAGATCGAAACCTACAGTGTCTCGGGTAGAATTGGTTCAAAAGGAATCATATTGACCCAGTTGAGAATCACGGGATCAAGAATCTTGACAGCGACAAAGTTCATCTGCAATTGTTGCGTTCACATCTATTACCTTTGCGTTTATAGAGGTGAACGATGGGAACATTATTGTACTGTTAAAGGACAGACCTCTTTTCCCAAACTAGGTTCGAGAACTTGCAAAGCTTACTGATGCAAAGATTGCTATCATATTTGTAGATTTCAGCAGGAATACTATCGTCGAGTGAGGCTTTGTCATTCAACAAATGTTTAATGTCATTTCTGATTCTAGTCATGACAGATGAGGTTCGATTCAAACACCGGAAAAATAGCAGCTGAGCAGCGGTTTGGCAAAATGATATTTGACGTAAAAGCGGAAATATTTCATTGAATTTCTCCAGGCAAACCAAATGACACCCACCATAAATTATCGATGCTTGTTCAGACAAAAAAGTGGATGTGAGCATGGTTAGGCAGTGGGTAATGCTTTCAGCTTCAATATAGATGTAATCTTGAGTTTCTTTTGCTGCTACCAATTTTACGAGCGTGGCACGCAGTCTCTTCATCATCGCTGATGCAAATGTAATGCCAATGTCTATTTGGATAATAGTGTTTGATGCTGAAATCTTTTTTTTTATTGAGCGAACGATGTTGTTGTGCTACTAGCATCTGTTTCAGTTTTTGTGGGGAAAATAGGAAGCATTACTTTCGAAATATTACTCTCTCTCTCACACACACACACGCGCACACACACGCACACGCATATATATATATATATATATATATATATATATATATATATATATATATATATATAATGGGCGCCGAGTGGTTAGAGCGTTAGCTTTACGACCATGGTGTATTCGTCATTTTCTTGATAGTATCGAATTGGCTAACGATCTCAATGTGCGACACGGTAGGGAAGGGTCTAAAAACCATAGTACAGTTTGTGAGGGAAATTAGTTAGCATGAAATCAAAAATAATTGTGACAGTAGAACTGAGTCTACCGGCCTTGTTCAACTACTATATACTGAATGAGAGCAAATACATAAATATATTTAGATATTTTTTATTCTAAAAGACACTCATTTCATATTATCTGTAAATCTACCCATGAAATGTTTCACGTCTAAAAACACTCATCTCACTGATATGAAAGTCTATCCATGGACTGTTTCACGGAAAAACACTCATCTCATAGATATGCAAATTTAACCGTGGACTATTCCCAGATAAAAAACACTCATCTCATAGATATGCAAATTTAACCATGGACTATTCCCAGATAAAAAACACTCATCTCATAGATATGCAAATTTAACAGTGGACTATTCCCAGATAAAAAACACTCATCTCATAGATATGCAAATTTAACCGTGGACTATTCCCAGATAAAAAACACTCATCTCATATATATGCAAATTTAACCGTGGACTATTCCCATATAAAAAACTTCCATCTCATAAATATGGACTGCTTTTTATTATTTCAAAAAAGGGAGAAAAAAATCTGTAAATCGGCTTTTACGTGGCTATTTTGGTTCTGATAAGAAAGAAAATCCTGACTGATTGCAATCGTAACTTGGCTATGGAATTATGAGAAAGTGTATCGGCCATAACTCATTAAATCATTGCCTCTGCCTTTCCTCGTGGCAGAACAGCGAATAACTCATCGTCATGAGAATTTGGATTCATGTCTTACTCAATGACAGGAATTCGAACATGGATCTCCTGTTCCTCTTTGCGAGAAACCAGTCATCTCACCAATTAGCATCTCCTTACGAATGGTAACACGTTCTCCCATGTGAGTTAATTTTGTGTGTATTTGATGATGAGTGTGTGCAGTTTCGTGCAAACTTAAGGATTAAGTATTTTTAAAAATACAAAAACAAAAATATTTTTTGCCAATAATTTCGGAACTCAATCCTAATTAGAGTCGGCAATCTTGGATAGTAAGGGAATTGCACGCATAAAAAAGAAAATAAAAAAGAGAAAAGAATAAATGGGTCGAGTAAACCCATGCCGAGGTCAAATATGAATGTATAGCTCACGCACAATTGTATATGGCAATCCGCACACTCGGGCACACTGACTTTAACGGCCACTCACGCATGCACTAATTAGGAACTTTCAAGCAACGTAGATATTTTAACTGATTGTGACACGCATATTCTAAAGCACACACACACACAATCACGTACTCATTGTTATCTCTCTCTCTCTCTCTCTATATATATATATATATATATATATATATATATATATATAGTTCCTCTTTTATGCACGTATGGTATATGAGGCCACATTTTATATATTTGTGTCTGTATATATATGCGTGTTTACTGTGTGCGTATATTAATTCATAGAACATGCCTGATACTGTGCAAGTCAATTCTTTCACAATAAAAGTGGTATTAATTAATGTTCATAAGAATTTCAGGATATATTCCCATGATAAATACATATAATGTGAATTTAAAGCAACTTATTTGGCGGTGAGAGATTTTATTATGTGCTGGTGAGTATTGTAAATTATTATTGTATATAACAGGATATTTATTTTAAATTTCCGATATACAAATTGTTGCCATGAAGGGTAAGAAGCAAAATATTATAAAGTTATTGGGTGATAGAAACGCGGGAAATTGTAGAAAAATTGAATAGAAATAACAGCAGAAGAAAAAATGAATTGAAAACGTTGACAAAATAAAAACAAGAAAAAAATTAAGAATATCACAAAAAGAGTTGAGAAAAATTTGAGGGAAACAAAAAATGTGGATTGACAAGTAGGAAATATTTAATGAAGCTGCTGTTGCGAATGTAAACAGTGAGTAAAGATATAAAATATTTAGAACATTGGCTGAATTTTAAGTAAATATCTTGAAAGCAAACTATAGGTTGGGAGAATTGGTACATGAAAACTAATTTCTCACCTGCTCTTTTTAGTGATGAGTGTAGAGTTACATAGGATGGGGCTGATGGTTGGGTTCGAATTTGGGTCCTTCATGGAAATAATCAACCGACATGGTTTAGAAGACTATAGTGAAATGGAGCAACGTTTTGGGATAGTATTGTAAAATTACAGGTCAAGTCACAGTTCATAATGGTCATAAACGAAAAGAAGTATAAGTTCTTGGAAAAGATGTTTTTTCAGTTATAACCAAGAAGATATAAGCTAAAACGTATTATTTATTTAAGACTTAAGAACTGACTATTGCCTTCCTTAGTCAAAAAAGACTTTTTAAGACAGCAAATTATTAGAATGGCTCCTCTAGTCCTTTTCCAATCATTTGAACCTGTGACAGACTAAATTAAACTTATTAAATGACTTTCAAGAGAAAGAATTTCTAAAGTCCCATAATTGATTGTTCATTATATATTAGAGAATTAAAGATTAAATACGAACATCATATATGTTGAAACCTTGTGAACCTATTTTAGAAATGATCCTTAACAATTAAATACTAGGCGTGTGTTCATACGTGATATTTAGAACATTACCATCGACCATTGCCCAACACCAGTTATAACAATAACGTGAATTCCACTATCTCATAGAGTGTAAATATCTTTACAAAAAATGACGCTGGAAAATGACCAATGGCAAATTTTCACAACCAATCAGGCGAATTTTACTTACGTTCATTATATTTTTATCATGAGTATAGAAAATGTAAGAGTTAGGGTTGGGGTTACAAATCGGAAAACCGTGTTCTAATCTAATTCAGAAAACTTATATCAATTTTGTATGAATGCAATTGAAATGTTTTAAGTTCAAAACTTGTGTTCATATAACATTAATTATACTGGCAACTATCTCGTTATTTTCATGTCACCATTGTTGACAGAGAAAAAGAATGCGTAGTATATCCCTTGTCAAACTTGACGGATAGAAGCCAATAAGCGTGTGCACAAAGAAATTTGCTTATATCACAATAACATTCCATTAAATAATACACCGTTATCACACACACACACACACACATGTATATATATATATATGCAGATGGCCTGATTGCATTCAAGTATGAAACAGAATGTCGCTGGTCGGTTTTGACCTCAGTGTACATACATATATATATATATATATATATATATATATATGTGTGTGTGTGTGTGTGTGTGTGTGTGTGTGTGTATGTATATATATGTGTGTGTGTGTCTGTGTGTGTATATATAGAGAGAATACACCGTTATTATATATATATATATATATATATATATATATATATATATATAAAAGAAAAACAGACCACTTTAAGGTACCATTATAATAATTTATTTCACCAGAGTCTTTTTAAAAGGACGCCGGATCATCAAATAGCACTTCCAACAAAGAAATGAAACGAAAAATGAGATTAAAATTGATGGGTAGTGTAAGTTTTTGTAATTTAACAGGGGGGGGTGAGAGGGATAGTTAAAGAGACATGGTAGAGTATAGGGAGGGGTTAATTTCATATCTCTCTCAAGTGTACTTTATATTGTGGAAGGAGGAGTGACCAGACCATGACCTATTTAGATGGTTAACTTCACGGAAATGATATATAGAAATGGGAGGGGAGTAGGGAGTAAAGAAAAAGGAAAAATGAAAAAGAAACAGACAGAAAACAGTAATACAGATATATACAAATGAGTGTTACAGCAAGGAGAGAGGGAGAGGGAAGTAAATCGAAAGAGGCTGTAATTGAGTTTTAACAATTTATGTAAAGGATAGATTTCAATGCTTGATAGAAATTTAGATGTCTAAAAAAATTTGATGATTGCTATCAATTTAAATATTTAATTTTTTAAGCAAATAGTTTAGGGACTTAATATAAGTTAACTACTATTTTTATTGACACATTTATAGAGAACATATTAAAGAAGTATTTTAAATTATAATAGTTTATTTACCCGACCAACCGTACTTTCTTAATATTGTAAAAATAGTTACGGTAACATCTTTATTAGTTTTACTTTTAATCTAATTTATGAATGCAATTTTTCTTTATTATTATATGGGTAAACTTACTTACTTAAGTTTTAGGTTTCATTATGGAATAATATTTGAGGGTAATATTAAAGATTTTGCTTTCTTCTTATATATATCACAAACATATTCATGCAAATCCCATATATACATACGTTTATTTACATGCGCAAATACACACATAGACACACGTGTAACAATATACACAAATGTTCATCTATATTCATACATAAATTATATATACATACATTTATAAATAATTACCTATATTTTAATATTTGAAATTTATTTAGATTTTTGTTTGATTTCATAGTTAAAGTTTAACGTTAGGTGACTTCTGAAGTGCTTAATTATTAAAAAAAATTTTGTCAATATTTTACTATTAATATTGATAGTTAAAGAATGGTATATCTAAATTTAAGTTATCAATTTAAAATGAAAATAGCTCCAGAAGATAAATATACACTCTCATAATTCTAATTATAGAACATTAAAGGAGAAAGTGATATTAAATATTAAAAAGACCATTAGAATGACCCATGTCCTTCCATTTGAATACATTCCACACACACACACACACACACACACACACACACACACACACACACACACACATATATATATATATATATATATATATATATATATATATATATATATATACCCATATACATACACACACATATACATGCATATACATACATATACAACCATATATATACATATATACACATCTACATACACATATACATACACCTACATATACACACACGATTATATACATAAACAAGCATATGAAAAGAACTCTACCCAAAAACCATCCACACATGTATATGTATTTATATTACTGTTATACATATATTCACACATATTACAAATATTAATTCTAAATTATTTACATCTATTAGGTTGGTGCAAAAATAATGTCGTTTTCTCACATATGTTACTATGTGAGAAAACGACATTATTTTTGCACCAACCAAATATATACATATACATACACAGATTACATGCAATTTTATATTCAAAATAATATATATATATATATATATATATATATATATATATATATATATGTATATACATACGCACATATATATATTCATATACATACACACATACATACATGCAAAATACATATACACATATATATACAACGATACGTAGCACAAAAACTACGCTAGTACCTATACATACCACATACACATATATTCATACTCATACATATGCATATATATACATATATACATACACATACCTCTATACATATGTACCTACAATTCATACAAACACATATATTCATATAAGCACCCTTATCCAAAATGCCCATACATATATACATAAATTCACATATAAATGTCTAATTTCATCTACTTTTTAGAGTACATACGAACAAGTACAGCATCCATGTGTTCATACATTCATTTCAAAAACAAAAGTAATATTTTCCCTTTTTATATAGTTATTTCTAAATATATTTAGTTAAATTGAGGTGGCTTTTATGTCTACATTTAAAAACCAACTCGTTATGTTTGTTCAGTAATATGTCCGGATCTTTATGCCTTATTATTAGGATTTTCTCTTTTATGCACAAATTACACCGGTCTCTGAAGTTTATTGGAGTTCTAGCTCTCGAGACGATTCTCCATTTTACTTGTGGGGTTAAGTTGCTTTCCAACAAATCCCAATAATGTTTAGATAGTGCAGTTTGATGTTTCTTGGATTTATTTGTGAAGGATTGGCGATGGTTATAAAACCGTTGCTTTCAATTTCCTGCCGATATTCCTATGTAAATCTTCTTCTGTTTAATATCTTCTTTGGGGAAAATTGTAGCTTAGTATATTACGTTTTCTGCCAAACATATTCCCTCTACTGGACAAACGGATCCTTCCCTGCAATTACAGGTCGATTTGTTCTTTTGGCTCGCATTAAGATCTTTTTGTAGTTGATTATTATGAAATTCACTTAAAATTTTGCTATTGTGGGAGCTAATAATGTTTTCTACGTTGCTCATGCAGGAATAACTAATTTTTAAATTCATTTTGTTGAACATCTTTTTTAATAGTTCATCTTTTCTAAAATGCTTGTCTATTTCCCTATATTAATATTCGAAAGCTTACAGAAAGGCGGGTTGAACCATATAATTTTCCTTTTTCTATTTTTGGACTTAGAGGATGTGTTGTTAATAGATTTATCTATATAAGTTAGTGTTTGTTTGAATTTGCTTTTTAATAGGGCTTGATTATATGTTGATTTATTTTGATAAAAGATATTTTTACTAGAAGATAGTTTATTTATTCTAGTATTTACAGTATTTGGAATTTGTTTTATAATTGCTTTCGGGTGGTTTGAGTCGATATTTATGTATATGGGCGATTGGTTTTCCTTTTGGAAGGGTTTATAAGTGTTATTGTCGAGATCAAATGTTACGTCTAGAAAATTTACTATTTTCAGGTTAGATGATATTTCGATTTTAAATCCTAGAAATTTGAATGCCTTAATTATTTTCTTCTGAAGTTGGGATGTTAGAGGCCCATTGGAGTTAGGTATAACAATGAGTCCATCATCTCTGTAAAGCCCTACATTTTGGGGGTTAAGGAATCTGCTCAGAATATCTAAAATGTATATACCTATTAGGTCTGCCATTTGAGCAGAATCAAATGCTCCCATTGAGACATCGAAATTGTTTTTTTTAAACCAAGTAATGTCATTAAGTCTCAGTATAGATTGTCTAGAATCCATTATATATTTTTATTTCCTCGTCAGTAATCTCAGTATAGTTTTTAGCAAAATTTAAGCTATTTTCTAATAAATCTTTAGAAATGGAGGGGTAGAAGTCAATAATGTCTAATTGGATAAAAGTGGCTTTATTTTTAGATTTTAGATTTTGGAACCAGTTAATGGGGTCAGATGAATCTTTCTAAAGGTTTAAGGGATAATTTTCTAATATAGATGTGTTTATTCTTTTTAGAATGTTTCTGGAAATTATTCCTAACTCTGATTTGGAGGGATTTATTAGTCTGGAATGTATATTATTTTGAAAGTTAGGTTTATGGTCTTTAAAAAGTAGGTAGGCCTCTTTCAAGTGAGTAGTGCCCATTCTATCAGCAATATTATGTTTAAATGCGAATTTAGCGGTTTCTCTGTGTATGGAGGATAAGTGCTTGGAGTTATTATCTTTTTTTATAAGAGTTAGATACTTTGTTCAGAATCAGATGATTGTATTCCGATGGGTTAATCTTGTAAATATTCTTGGATTTATCAGCTCTGATCCATACTTTTTTTATTTTTTGATGTTTGTAATGTCCTTTTTAAGATTGCATTGGAATGAGTTGTATTTCTTTCTAAAAGATATTTTGTTGATTAAATTAATTAAGTCCTTTTCAAAGGGTTCCAATAATTTATTGCAGGGAGGTGTGTTTTGGGATTTCAAGTGAAAAACGTTATTAAGATTTGTATGTTTATTTTGGGGATTAAAATGGAAGTAAATTTTCCACCTCATTCTTTTGATGAGGTCAATAATTTTTTCCGTCAACGAAATGGTGAAAGATTCAAAAGAAGGGTAAGGAATGTTTTTGAGTGAGTAATCCGGTGTAAATTTATCCATTATATGTTGGAAGTGTGGGTCCTTACGGTAATCCGATGGGAGGTAATCCAATGAGAGCTCAACTTATTTTATAAGGAGCTAATAGTTAAGTTATGAAGAACTTGGTAATCCGTATGGGTAATCCCAAGGAGGATGAAATCCTGAGAGCTCAATGTAAATCCAGAGCTAATAGTTAAAAGAAAAAAATATATATCCAAGTATAGAATTGGTTTATACGGAATAAATTCCAATAACCAACAATTACTATTCTTAAAAGAGTGCTCAATACAGAGTAGAGCAAATATAATTATTTAATCGAAAATTATAACATAAATATGTTATAAAATCACTACAAAAATAGCTGTTTTGTTTCATCACCTCTGGTGTTGAAACAAAACAATATTATGATGTTGAATGTAGAATAAAAGGTTTTAAAAGGTTCAACTCAATTAACCGCCTCTCGCAAGGGGAAACGCTGTTACATAAGCTGGAATGACCAATCAAAATACAAGTATCCGAGAAAAACTTGACAACGAACTAAGGTTATAATAACTATTTAATGTCTTAATGTTGGGGTTAGACTAAAATAGAATTTATTCTAACTAATAAGTATTAAATTATACGATAAAATAAGTTTAAAATTATAAAATTACTGAGGAAAAAATATATGTTATTTTATTTATTTTGTTTTTATTGAAATTAAGTTGAAATAAACATTAAGATCAACTGTTTTGATCATGACAACATAGATACATTTGAATTTTAAACATAGGCAGGGGAGGATGACATCTTGCAAAAGACAATACATGCACAATCAGATTATAATACATAAGCACGCAGACGTATCTAGATATATACACACAAAAAAAGTGACGAGACAGGAAATATCTCCACGACCCTTTACAAAAAAAAAAAAAAAAAAAATACATACACAATGAAATGTGCATGCAAGTTACCATACACACAGACACCGATAAAGACACGTACATACACCCACATAGATTGACATAGACACTCCGTTGTAACAACCAAGAAATATTTAAGATTGAAAGTGTTATTAAACGAATTCTAACAACTTATTAAAATATAACTTATACGGGCAAATATACATAGATAATAATGGTCTAATAGAACACTAACGCAGAAACGAAAATTCCAAACACACAAATATATATAAAATATATATCTTTCATATATATCTATATGCACACTACTGCACAGTAGGCGAAAGAAAATAAAAACTACCTACAGATATATGTGTACAGTGTACACATTCTTCACTACAGAAAAGCCTACCTACAGACAAACATATACACACATATATACATATGCACGCATACACGCATACACATATATATATCTACACATACATACACACATACATATACGTATACGGATATGTATATATGCACATACAGAAGCAAGCATAAATATATCAAGCCACACAGCAACGTAAAAAAGTAAACAAACGAAATATAAATATATATACATACATACACATATATATACACACACACACACATATATATATATATATATATATATATATATATATATATATACATATATATACATATATAAACTGAAACAAACATACATATATACACACATATACATATACAAATACACGCATATATATAAAAAACACATACAAACGGAAACTTAAACGTACACATACATATATACACACATACACATCCATATATATATATATATATATATATATATATATATATATATATATATATATATACACACACATAAATAGGTATATAGATGCATAAACCTACACATATTCTAACAATATTATCTTATAGGCGATTAAGTACAGTAAAGTCCATAATAATTTTAAAATGTAACGAGACAGAATTGTTGATTAAGTCTATAAGCAATTAAAAAAACCTTATCAAACAGAAGATTTTAGTATTGATGATACATCCCAAGACACTAATATATACATACATATACATATACGAAGACATACGTACATCTACATATACATATATATAAATATGTATAAATACACATATCAACACATCCACATATATACATATATAAGTACGCACACATCCAAGCATATATATATATATATATATATATATATATATATATATATATATTTGTTCGAGCTCTTCTGATTAATTTCCATTTAACAGTAGGTGTTTTATTCTTTTCTTTTAGACTCCAAAAATACTAGGGTAATGAAGTCTTGTATTTATAATTACTGCTATTAAAAGATTGCATATGCCCCCGCCAACGTTCCTTGAATGGATTCATGGTGCTACCAATGTAATTTTTTTTTATTTGGGTTTTCTAGTGTAGAGATTGTATTAGGTTGGTGCAAAAATGATGACGTAATAATGTCGCTTTTTGACGTTAAAAATACGTCAAAAAACGACATTATTACGTCATTATTTTGCACCAACCTAATACTAAGATAAACTACAGAACTAGTCAAACAATTATTCTGTAGTCGACAATTATTTGGATTCCTACAATTGCACAAATTGTTATTCGTGTCATTATACTTAATAGTACAGCTAGTAACCTGGTGAGTAGTCAAGTCTTTTTCGTCCCTATACTTGTTAAAGGCTCTGTTGTCATGTTTTTAATTATTTTCTCTGGGTTATCCGCACAACTATAGCTCAATTTAAGGATATTAGAATTAAATATTTTACTAAGTGGGTTATTTTTTGGGTTGGGGAAATTTTTCTTGATGAGGTTTAGAAATCTACGTCCTTATTCAGTTTTAACCATTAGATTGAAAGGTGGGGGGGACTAAACCAAATGATCTTTCTAGATTTTCTTATTATGGTTGTAATTAACCGGGTTTCTATATTGAATAGTGGTACCTTTGTGTCCACTATTTTTAAGGGCAGAATTGTAAAAATTACTATGTTTATTAAAAAACTCTTTGTTAGAAGAGTTAGTACTAATCCTAAATCCAATGGAGGAGGGTATTTCCTTGATAACCGAAGCGGGGTGGTTGGAATTGGGATGCATATATACTAGGTTGGAATTAACCTTCACATAAGGCTGGAAAGTGTCGCTAGTTAGGTCTATGGTTACGTCCAGAAAATCTACTTGTTTAATGTTAGTTGTAACTGTAATCCTAAGACCAAAATCCTTAAATTCCCTATGGATCACTTTCATAATACGGTCTACCTTAATTTTAGTAGAGTTTTTAACAACTAATAAGCCATCATCTATATATAATCCTACATTATCAGAATCTAGACATTCAAAAGCACTTAAATTGTATAAAAGAAATAATCCAACCAAGTCAGAGGCTTCTGCAGAATCCAAAGAACCCAATTGAAATGTCAAAATTATCGCTGCAAGACTTTTTGGTCCACTGTTCTGTATTGTAGACCAGAACAGAATTTCGGCATTTCATGATTATATCCACTTCACTCTCAGAAATATTGAAATATTCCCGAGCGAACTCCAAGGCCAAAGTGAACAGACCCTTCGATATAGAGGAATAATAGTCGATAATATCGAACTGTATATAAGTATAGTTGTCCTTATTTCGGATGTTAGTAAACCAGTTGATAACATCAGCTGTGTTAATCCACTGTAGTAGTCCAATGGTGTTTTTTATGGAGTGGTTGGTTCTTTCCAAGATAGTTTTACTGATTCTACCCATTTCTGGTTTAGTAGGGTTTATAAGCCTAGTAGATGGCTTAGTTCTGAATTCGGGTTTATGATCTTTTAACAAAACATACGCTTCCTTTGTTCGCAGTTTACTGACCCGATCACTTATCCATAAAAAAATAAATAGAATAACATATGTATTTTTCTTTTTTCCTAAGTAATTTTATAATTTTAAACTTAATAGAGATTAAATATAAATTTTAGAATGGGTAATTTTTAATTTTTAATTTCAAATTTTATCGTATAATTTAATACTTATTAGTTAGAATAAATTCTATTTTAGTCTAACTCCAACATTAAGGCATTAAATAGTTATTATAACCTTAGTTCGTTGTCAAGTTTTTTGAATTATCGTATACTTGTATTTTGATTGGTCATTCCAGCTTATGTAACAGCGTTTCCCCTTGCGAGGGGTGGTTAATTGATTTGAACTTTTTAAAACCCTTTATTTTACTTTCAACATCATCACTTGATAAAACACCAGAGGTGTTGAAACAAAATGGCTATTTTTGTAGTGATTTTATAACATATTTATGTTATAATTTTTGAATAAATAATTATATATATATATATATATATATATATATATATATATATATATATATATATATCCTGTCTTATGTACATCTATTTAGGTTTATTTAAGGCAAGCACTCTTGTAAATGAAACTCTGCACACGAACGAGCAATTAGAGACTGAAAAAGAGAGAGAAAGTGACAGAAAGAGAGTGAGTAAGACTGAGAGTGAATGAGAATGAGAGTGAGTGAGAAAGAGAGAGAGAAATATTCAAATGTGACTGTACATCTCTCGGCACAATGTGTCGTGCATAACCTCGACCAAATCACGTTGCAGCTTTTAAAAATAGTTGCAGGAAAGAAAGAAAAGTAACATACAGTGTATTTCCAATTGGCCACTTATATATTTTGCACACACACGTGCGAGCACACACACGTGCGGGCACACACACATGAATAAATACATATGAGCATCAGAATCTTGAGATGAATGTATATTTAATGAACGCACGACACACATGTACAAACACAAATACATAGAAGTCATATCTATCATAAATATATATGTAAGGCGTATGTGACACATTATACAAGCATACAAAAACGTGCGTGGGCGTCGACTTATATTTGTACGGACTGACATGTTGGAAAGCGGAAAAATGCGTTTTACCAATTTCATTTAGCTTTGATCCATCCATTCACTCGTACATATCTAGCCATCAGATCCAACAAGCTAGTGCGTCCGGTTTGGCATTATTTTTTGCTCTGTTCATATCTATCTATCTATCTATCTATCTATCTATCTATCTATCTATCTATCTATCTATCTATCTATCTATTGTAAGTATTGCAGATTTATAATTACATGATTATACTGTCTTCTAGGGAGTTAAAAAGCTAGTTAGCGCGTTAAGACGTTCCAAGCGAGGACGACCAAAATCCACATAGGAAATTTCTGGCTTTGACTTAGGGTAAGTCAGCAACTATCCCAGCCACTATAGCAACATAGATAGCAGTAGAAAATAATTGTTTTTAAAGTAAATGAACAAATTAGGCAATGGTCAGAAGTACCAATCTCCTGAAATTAAAAATTCGAACGGCTTGGCTGTACATGGGCTTGAAACTCGACCGCTAGTTTAGTAATCTTTGTCTATCTGTATATCGTATCCATCAGAAAATCTCCACACGTAAAACATGAAAATAAATCGGAATAAGATACTTAAAGATAATCAATATTTGATCAACAATGAACTATTGCAATGAGTTTTTTTTTAATATTTCAAGGTCTATTTACATCATCATCAGAACATTGTGAAAAACTAAAACGGATTTGACTGCTTATTTATAGAAGCAATATCTAAAATAAGAACATAAATAGAATCAGTAAAATAAAAAGTGCAATAAAAGTAAGACATTAGAATTAATTTTCTGATTAGAAAAAAACTTTTAATTGCTTTTCTGAATAAGATATATTACGGACACTATTATCTTAAGAAAAATAATTTTTTTTGTTGAATAATGAATTTTTGCAAGACTTGTTTTCATTTTTTTAAATTTTAATTATAATTTATAAAGTTTTTAAATCTTTTAAAATTCTGTATTAATTTGTTGCGGTTAGGTGATATTGTTATTAAATAAAAATATATATTCACAAAAACTGTTTTATGAATGGAAAAGCTTACTACAATTCAGCGGCCACCAGTATTTTAAAAAGAATTTTGAAATTTTTGTTTGTGTTTATAAATATACCGATTTTTGTAAATACGGACCCATATATGACATTATCAGAAAATAAGAGCAGTAACCATAGTAAATTTAAAGTCAAAGTACCTAAAATTCAATAAAGCATTAGGTTACTTAGAATATTTTCCTCAATTTTTAGGTTACTGGGTAGTTAAAAATTATGTTTAAAAGGCGCTCATATTATTTTTACAGATATGTCCGCCGTATAAAAAAATTAGATAAACTTTCGGCTCCCAATCTACACTTAATGAAAACACCTACCTCTGTGTTAAAAATGCATTCCTGCGATATTTTAAACTAAAAGTAAGTAACATTTATTTCAAACCAGATTAATTAAACTTTATATCAGTTAATATTCCTCAAATAAAGTTTATTTTTGAAAGATTTTTTTCATAAAGAGAATTACATTGTATAACAGATGGCTAAGTGGCTAAAATCAGCGATTTTTAGCAATTTAAAAAACTCTTTCCACTCAATTTAAATTCGTTTTGAAATACACCAAAGTAGTTTGCTTATATAAAATATTAAATTTAATATATTAGCTTGAAATAAAAACTTAAAGAGAGGCATTTTTATTTTAAACGTTAGGTATAGCGTTTCTTTAGAGGTACTTCGTTTCAACTAAGAAATTTGAACGCTTGGGACAAAAAAAAAAAAAAAAAAAATATTATGACTTCCATCAAGAATCTCCGAATGAATGAAATCAGGAAACTAGAATTAACTCTAAAGAAACTATGTTTGGAAAATATAAAAATATTTTGTTTCTGTTGTGGTGTCCTCCCTCTAAAGAGTCTATGTTGGACTCTTCCGCCTACTATAAAATTAGTAGGGGGAAAAGCCTTGGGGGAACATTCGACCAGACTGTTCATTTCTGTCGAACTCTCTGCCTCAAGAAGAGAGGAACTTGGACAAGGTTTTGCCGCAGGGCGAAATTTCTTCCGGGGAGGTAGACAGTCCTTGAACCCGTTTAGGCGGGTTCAAAGGGAATATTTTTGGTCGAGCCTATGGGCTCGGAGAACTCACGGTTAAATACGAACAGTCGAATAGATTGAACGCTGTGTCAACCGAGTCGTGTAATACTCTTCTGATATCTGCAACACTTGTTTTTTTGTCTTTAACCATTTACTTAGTCACAACAGAGTTTCGTACCTCGGAAGGTGGCTGTAATTGCGTTCTAAAATTTTAGCCAATGATTTTAGTCTATTTTTAGTAGCGTAAGACAAATTCTATTTATTAGGTAGCAGCCCCTACCAACTTAATAGTATTTAAAAGATTACTCTGATTTTCTCACTTTTCTTTTCATCTCTCTCTCTCCCATTCTCTGTATGTGTGTGTGTAAGCTTTTTCAGCATTTCTCTTTCTTCGACTTTCCTGCTTTTCTCATAGAGAGGTGCATGAATGATATTTCAGCGCTTTTAAACGCAGCATCTAATCACATGTTCCAAGTTTAACCAAACTATTCTTAAATATTTTGGAAGAGAATGCAATGATTATACCTTTAGAAATTAACCAAGAACCGAAAATAATCACGGCTAAAACATTTCTAATATAAATGTAAAGACAAATCCTACTGATGAATAACCATTAATAATTTGTGTGTATCCTGTGAATGGAGGTTATAAACAGGTAAATTTAATCGCAAAACCTAAAAGGACAGAATGACTTTGTGATTTTACAGCGAAAATCAATAAATTTTATATTCCGTCGTTCTTTTGGGCCTGTTATTTTCATTTTCGGTGCTTATATCGCTACGTTTTAGCCAGTGTAATCCCCGGCATATCGGAATACTGAGAGAAAAACAAGATTACAATAGAAATTCGAAAGAATCATTGAATTACTACAAGATGTTGGCTAATTATATTTAGAATAAAAGTGCCTTTTCGGAATAGGTGGAAAGGAGCAAACGTAATCTGTAAGTTTCAACAAAATCTCAGGAAATCACGAATAACCTCTTCATTACGGTTCTGTGTGACCATCCACTGTTCGCCAACCGTTTGTTCCGTCCAAATAATTACAGATGAACAGGTTGGGGATGGGCGATGATTTGTGCCAATCCTTCGAACCTTTCAACATTTCCTGAATTTTCGATTTTGAATTCATTTTCTGATACATTCTTTATATATACATTATCACCCTACTACATATGTAGAAGGATTGTTCGTATTCGTAAGTCTCTTTATATCTCCTTTTACTTTTCTTTCTCTTTCTCTTTATCTCTTTTACACTTTTTCGCTCTTCTCTTTTTTCGCCGTGTATTTATTTTTCACTTTCTCCTCTTTCTCACATACGTATAGATGCATAAGCACACACACACACACGTATATTTATATGTACTAGAGATTTGTGTCATTTAAGTAATAGAAAACTATTTGATCTAGCGTTATAAATGTAATTAGATAAGAAACGGCAACTCAATAATCCTGTTTCAGAGAATATTTTTAAGAGGGCTTTTCAAGATTTCCACACCAATTTATATTCTGAGAACTGCACAGACACAGACACAGACACAGACACACACACACACTCGCACACACACACACAAACATGGTGTCTCTCGGTGATTAAATTGTTAACGAGCTAATCTGACAAATCATTACTATTGTGCAGTGAGTTCAATCTCACTAGGAGCCTGATACTCGTAGCGTTATGCCATACTAAGCTAAACTTAGTATATAATAGATATAAAACAACATCGAACAAACATTGTTTATAATTTCGAGAATAGTCTTTATCATTCAAAGAGATTTTCGAACAATAAAAATGATTTTTGTTGTTTCTGTTATTTCCACAACGTTTCGGCCTTCTTCAGGTGTACTCTTTACATGAAAAGATAGTTTTTCAGTTGTACAAAGAAATAAAATAAAATAAAAATGGTAAAATATTAAAATTTAAAATTCAAACATGCACAACAACAACACGCGTGTAATATAAGATTAATTTATATTAATATAATATAGATTGAAAGCTATTTTAGCAACGCGTTCCGTTTAATTGGTTCTATCATTTAAAATATGTGGACTGGATTCCTTTCTTTATTCATAAGACCAACATGCATAGAGCTATATCGGAATTTAAAAAAAAATAAAATTATCTTTTCTATGTTAAGAACAAGTTAGTTCGTTGCCTTCAACACCAGGCAAATGTCCTCGGCAGTAATCCTATGGAATTCAAGACGAATTAAAAAAAAAACATAACAAGCACTAACTAGTATAATAAATATATCCGTTTTATGTTGTTTCGAAGATGCAAAATTGTAGTGTGACCCCAAGAGACATCAAATATATGGTTATAGTTGTTGTAGCGTAAGAAGCGTGGCCGAACGAAACCAAAGGATAACACCAAATTGGGTTTCAATCGTTCAACAGTACTTGGCAACATTCATACTAGAGTTGGTCCCCCAAGATAAAAGAATTTGATGAAAAACTCTATATTCAAGATTTCATATAAATGTGTAAAAGAAAATAAGGGACAGACTGTTCATTTCATTAAAATCAGACTTGAAGAATATAGAAAAGCCATATACAAAGAGAAGTGGAAATCTTGCATAATAGATAATTTCGGGGGTATAATGTTATACATTATCCTATTTAAGAGGAACTTCGAATAGAAAATATCGAAGGAGAGTGGGAAAATTGAAAGAATCGCCATATAACAACTTCTCAGGATGAAGCATAAATCAGACCAATGGTGATTTCAACGTCGTATGATAACACATTATTTGTTTTAATAATTAAAGGAATTGAAAATATTTCCATATTAAAAATGATGGAATGTGTTGAACGGTATGCTTTACCGAACACTAGAATAATTTATTTTGCAAACTTTAAAGTGACGATTTGATTTCCTGTTTACCGATAACCTTTACGCTCCCAGTGCCAACAGTTAATAGATAAAAAGCGAAACAATTAAACCATATTTTTATGTTAAATTATTCTGTTTAAACTCGAATTCTAATAGGAAATCTACGTCGAGCATATCCCAAGATATTTTTTAAACTGACTTTGGTTTATATATATATATATATATATATATATATATATATATATATATATATATATAATAAAAAGGCTTAAACATGCGTTAGAAATAAAAGGAAGACTCTGAAAATTAGTTACTCATGCGTTAGAAATATAAAAAAAGTTTAAGCCTTTTTATTATATCCTTACTCTGTCCTGGACATTGAGTTCTACCTGGATTCTATCCTCTCGGAATTTTTTATTCAAAAAAAATACATGTGTGTATATGCACCTGTGGATTTTGCATATATATGTATATTTACCACTAATATTTATATATATATATATATATATATATATATATATATATATATATATATATATATATATATATATATATATATATATATATATATATAACTGACTTTCGGTTTCCATCAAAAATTTGATCACATATTTACTATTTTTGTAGCCCATTTGAGGTGGAACTATGAGTAGGATAATTTTTCATTCAAACTGATGTTACAATTAGTTACAGCGAGGCAAGTTCACTAAGTGGATCTCCTGAAAGAAATATCTTATAATCCGACATACTTTGAAAGAAATCTTTCAACGTTTTCCTTTTGCGGGTCTCCAAAACTGACTTTTCGAGATCTTTTATATGGCGTCAATTACTTTTAATATTGCAAAAATATTTCTTGTTTAAAATAAATGTAGAATTAGTGATATATTAGTGATATATATATTATAAAATAATGTCGTTTTCTCACATGTGAGAAAACGACATTATTTTTGTACCAACCTAATACTTAGGAACATATTAATTTGCATTTTCACTCCAGTCAGTCTTCCATTACTTCCTCCAATATCCAAGTCGTTCTCGGTCGGGCTGCCATCTAGATTTTTTTTTCTTCCTGCTGATTTGTAGTTCTTTCAAACTTTTCGCGGGTATCATCTTTCAAGTTGCCGCTGTGACAAAACCGGTGTAAAGTTAATGGATTTCTGCATAAATCATATCCTCATGTTGGTGATTTCTTTTGGCGATTCGTTTTTGTCGATGTCCCACTTAGAAGGTTGACATTTTACAAAAATTCTTATACCTAATATCAGACAAATTTTATCTCAGTGTTTCTCCTCTTGCAAAAGAGATTTTCCACATTCTTCTCGATAGAGAGTAGGGGCAGTTCAGCATAAACGCAATGTACCCTATGGGTTTCAATTTCCTTAACATATGTGAGCTGAAAGATATTTTTTGCACAAATCTGAATTCACGAATCTAGTCTCATGTTACACAAGATGAGACATTTTTTCTTTACTGAAGACAATAGCTACACCTAAAATATGATGGCTTCATTTTACTGACACTGGAAAATTAAAACCATATGCAATATTTGAGTTTGGTCAATTGCTTTTCGAACTCTTAGTTAAGCCATTTGGAAATACACCAAACTAAGAGAAGATCATTACTTAGATATTAGATAGTAGATACAGGTGTCGCTGTTGTAAACGCTCCATTTGTTTCAATGCCTCATCGGCAATCAGCATGATACCCGATTACACAAGAACAAGAAACTTTCTGATATAAAATGTAACTTGGTAAACTTAGTAGTCTAATAAGTTTCAAATTCATTACACTACTAATGACCCGGGAGACTAGTATAATAGTCATCGTTCTACGGCAAGTATTCAATTTTAGATACGATCATAAACGTTACGATCCAAACGTATCTTTGACATGTGGGTACGACGATATAATGAACGGATGAAGATAAACCTTTGTCCAGTAATTCGTTATATCAATTATTGCAGGGATTCTCAATGAAAGGGGAACTCTCCCCTGGACGTATTTCAGGGTTTCGTTGGAAGGAAATCTTTTACTTTTTCTTGGTTTTTATTTACAGGATTTGGAGCCTATGTCTTTAAGCTTCAGCAGAATAAAATCAATTTAAATACCCTGAGCTTTTATTGAACTTTCTCTTTATTTAATTTCAATACCCTGGCATTCTACTGAACTTTTGTTTATTGAAGTATGTTTCAGTTTATCTATTTAATAATTAATTAAGGAATTAAAACAAATTATTGCGCATATATTCAAATTTAAAAAATTCATCAACATTTTCTATTGCTATTAAATTTGTAAAACTCCTCTGTAAAAAGAATCATATTCTATATTAGTACATACACATATAAATGTGTATGTAATAATAAAGATTTTCAATAATATATCCATATTATTTAGAATGCAATTTTTGAGTTGGACAATCTTGGAAAGGGATATCTTCTTATTTTTGGTGAAAAGGGTGTATTGAGAACAAACGGTAGAGAACCACTGACACAAATATGTCAACTTTTCAGAACCAGAAAAGGAAGTGATGAGAAGACGAATTTAAAAACTTATCAAAGACAAAGGTTTAATAATAATAAAAAAAAATAGATGTAAGAAGAAAGCGTGTCAGAATGTCTGGGTGCAATCAATTGAAGAGATTTATCATAATAGTAATTTGTGGGTTCAATATTTTACGTTTCATTATTCTAACGGATCCATTAGTGAATCGGAGTTCTGAACATTTAATGAGGGAAGTAGAATCAAAGTTTTGATTTAATGCATGAAAACACATGCGAGCACATGTGATCAATTTATAAGTCCAGTACGTTTGTTTTACAAAACCGGAATTTATATAAAGATTTGCATAAAATCATAAAATATTCTTAAGGCATTTTATTGAGAGTTCAAGATGGGAATCTGAAAACATTGAAAAGAACCAATTTTCCACGATTTTTTTATATTTGCAAACTTCTCATTAGCGACCATTGCACACATATTGATTTTGTAACGTTCTTCACATATTCTTTTCATCTTAGCCTAGTGTATCATTGTTTCACATTATTTGATGATCTGAGCTTAATTTCACATTTGATAATCTGAACTCAATTTGGCATAGGACTGCAATAGTGAAGCACTCAGTAAGGATTGAACTCACAAGCAAGTATGGTAACTAGCTCTCTAGATGGTATCCAAACTTATTGATTTCGCTGAGAGTTTAATTCTTAGTCATGGCTTTTGCGCTTTTTCATATTACTCAATTTAAATCTACGTCGCCAGTGGATGAGATGCGAACTCAGATATATTAACAGAATTTTATAAGTTAATTTCCAATTCATACGAGCAGAAGCTCTTTAATTCAGAAGACTTGCATAATTATACGTTTGTTTGTGTTTCTTTTTTTTTTTTTTTGGGCAGCTATTACATTCGGGAATTGCAACATATGCGAAATTTACGATTTAAATATGTTTTACTACATTTTTTACATTAGGAATCTTGCCGTTAAATCTTAACTCACCAACCATTTCACAGACTATTGTGAATGAGTTCGATCTACTCTAGTTGTCTCATTTCTCTCTTCATATACCCAAATAATGTTTACTCTTCTACTTTTACATTAAAATAATTAACATTAGTTTAAAGTTATGTTTTATTGTCTTGTTTAAAACAAGATAAATGCTTTTCACGCATAACGTGAAATGTCATAAATTAACCCGTTCACATGATTCTGGCATAGACAACCGGCTATTGACTGTGATAAAGTGAAAAGATAAGAGCCAACTCCTTACAGTTATTTTCACATTAATTAGAATCAAACTTTAATAATCTCTTTTGCGATGCGAAATCCTTTTGTAAGTTTTGACTTGATAAATTATTTCTAAGCATAACTTTTGCAGGAAATCCCCCAAATCTATACTAGGTTTATTGTTTTTTTAATGAAAATTTCTGTTAGAAATGGATATAATAATAATAATAATAATAATAATAATAATAATAGAGACAGACAAACAAGCGATTTTAGACAATGAGGGTTCAGCACCTCGTTTAACCCTGGAAAAATCTGCACATCTCTAGGCCTAACAAAAGACTGCAAAAATATTGTCTATGAATGATCAATCGTCGTGTAGAATAAAGATCACTATTTTATATCTACGTCAACTATTAGTCAAGTAAACACCGATAATCCGGTAATTGATGGTCAGGAAGAGTGCATTTTACATTTGTAAGGAGACTGGAAGACAGCAATTCCCTTTTTATTCTCGACATCTGTTCAAGTTTTACTGGAATTTTACTAGATTAATTACGACTGAATAGCGAGTTCGATCTTCACTGGGTGTTCCATACTTTCGGCCTTGATCCACATATAAGCTACGCTTAGAAAATCACCAGACTGGAATGTGACTGTTGTGTTAGAATAACGTATAGACAGCGTACAGATAGCAAAAATACATTTCTTATTCAACTCCAGCACACAAGAATGTTGTGATCAAAGGAGGCTAATTGCCTCTTATTTTTTAAGATGCGTATGTTAGATATAATAAATTCTGACAAGTCTGTTTCAACATTTATAAATTAATTTGATAATGAAAAATATCTAAGATTTTACTAGTCTTAATGGTTTAAAGATATAGAAAGTGGATATTAGTGGGTCAGAAGTGTATTAATGAATTATTATTACATGACCTCTTTTGGTCTAACATTCTGGTACCAGAAAAGTGTTGGTATACATGTAATGAAATGATAGTTACTATTAATATTAATAAAAGCAATTGTAATTGTTGTAATAGCTGTAAATATTCATTCACTTGTGATTCTTAAGAGAGAAAAAAAGTTTGATGTGTTGTATTCTGGTTTCTTGGCGCAGTAATTTGCTTAAAGTGCCAATAGTCTTTCAATCTCTTGAGAACCTTAGGGTATTTTTTTCTTTATACCTGCTATAAATCTCTTCAAGCGTCAGTTTCCTTAAATATATTTATTTTACAAGACAAACATTTTTTATGAAAGTTACATCTCTGGAGACGTTTACTGTTATCAAACAATAAACGCAGCGTTATTTTTCTTGTTTCAATTTAAAAATTGCTAGAACAATACGAATGACAATATGGCGGACGCTGCAGTAGTCGAGTTATTCAGTGCTTGTGAGTCACGTGATCGGTGCTTTGGTTGAAGAGAAGGGTGCAATTGTTTCTCAACCTATACGAAATCATTTTAAAAAGAATTTAATTATTGTGTTTGTTCTTTTCGAATTGTGTTCGCTGTAGGGACGACATAATCAAATTAATGGTAGTAACTGATGATAGTCCACTGGTTAAAACATTCAATTGGTAACTAACAGATCTGCAATTTAAATACACCAATAATCAGATAAATAGATTTTTAACCATTTTTTACTGCAGTGTTGGCCATTGAGAGATTTCTCTTTGAATTTAAGCTTGAAAAAATATTGATGTATTGGTGGAAAATTATTCTGAGTGGTTGAGCAAAGAACACAGATGAAGCTTTATCATTATTCATTTTTAATTTATCTTAATTTAATCATTGTTACTTTTATTGTAATACTCTGACAGTTTTTAATTTCTGCAACCGTTAAATAAGTAGCATGGATCAGCAATAAAAATGAGGTGGCCTCTGACCAAATTTGAACTCCGATCTAGTATCCTTGAAAGCTTTTTGCCGTAGACGTAGTGATTCACAAATTTCGTAAGTTCGTTTTTAATTGGGGGTCCCACAAATAGACTTACTAAATGTATACACAAGTTCGTCTGTCGCACAGCAGTTGTAGGTGGAATATTCTAGATCAGTGTATAGTATCTGCCTGATATATGGTCCACCTGAGCTGAAATTAGTTAAGCTTTGTGACCAAGAAACTGATGTAATAATATTAAGCAAGAAGATATTGGGAAGAATGTGGAAGAGGACAAGGGATAAAGAGGAAAGGTAGGAAGTAAGAAAACTAGAGAAAAACAAAAAGAAAGGAAATAATAAATATACATATATATTGAGTTGTAACAAAAGTTCAGTCGGTGGCGTTTGAATACGTGACTTCGCTTCACAAATGACTGAAATTTAAGACATACTGTATATACATATTCTGAAAGGTGACATTTCATCGCGTCTATTCGATTCGTGTATGGATTGTGAATTTTAAATGTACTTTTCGTTATTTTTTAAGTGTATTTTTGCCTTTATTCAGAATTTGGTTGGAGATCTTCCAGAACTCCCGGGATCCAAGTTCTTTGGTTTCTACCTTGGTCTGCACTGTCTGTGCATAGCTACACTTTGCATTTTCTAAAACTCTCTTGCAATGATGGCGGACAGTTATGAATGCAGCGTCCTACTACACCGTTCCCTGTGATAGATATTGTAGTTGTGGTTACGGTGACCTATGATCGCAGCACATTCAGGAGTGATTGGTTTTAACTGGATTTTTTTTTGAGGTATAAAACGCTCCATTCTTGAAAGGATCCATTCCAAAATGAAGGCGGTAGTTTTGAAGGCAGTATGTTTGAAGAAGACTGAGCTTCCGCCATGGCAGAACTGAAGCTGTTTCAGTCGGCTTTCCTGTAACGAAAAATCGTTCTTTGGCTTGGTATTAATGTTCACACTGACTAGTGAATGATCTGAAGTGCCTGAGGTGGGATAAAATTTCAGAAAAATATTTTTCACGGCAGGGTGTGAGGAAGAGATCAAGGAGGTTCGCCTGATGTCCTGCTGCATCAGGAACACGGGTAGGTTCTTCATTTGCCTGTGTCACTTCATAGGCGATGGTTTTGTTCGGGTGGACTAACCACACTTTGTGGTGAATACGGAAGTCACCACAAATATGAAAGAAAACTAAAAGATACTCAGTGAGGATATTATCAATCGTTTCAGCTCTTCGGTCGAACATTACGGTTATGTAATCCTGAAAATGGTACTGTGGACAAGTGCCACGCGGAAAGACCATGTACGGGAGATCAGGGTCCTCGTTTTTTGGGGTCTCTGCTACATGGGAATCTTTCCTTCATATCTATCTAATCTGTGACGATTTTGAGGGTAATGTTTTACTATTAGGGGCGAATAGTCCGGGATTGCAAATTCCTGCATTGGAATAGAAGGATAAATGCTAGGTTGAGACAGGAACAAGAGGTTAGGTTTGGCGTTGAGAAAAAGGAGGTTCTACCTACGGAAAATTGGAATGCAGATCTCTCACAATAATGTAGGAGATAGTGAACCTGGGGTTTACTTTTGTTTTTTGGGAGATTGGGTTTTATTTATTTTGTTGTGGTCATGTTTAGAAATCAGTGTGTTCTTGTGAAGCCTTGGCAGTGAGACAGTCACGCTCACAGAAGATGCATGCATTAACAACCTGGATTGAATTGCCCGAAGGTATAGTCATAACAGAACATTCATCACGGCATCGAGAGGCTCCATTAGAAACAACTGTATGGTCTAAAACCCATTCGCAAAATGGTAGCACAATAGTTCCGATGGCCTCCTTCGAAGTTACTCAAAGGTTCAGATTTCTATCAAGGTGGATAACGACAAAACTAAAAAAAAACAAAAAAAACAAAACATCTACCTCCAAAGAAATAAACAATTTATAGAATTTACTCAATCTCAAAACATCAGATTAGTGATGCTTGTAATTGATATTTGTGAAAGAGAAACATTAAATTGTTTCCTTTAAGTGAAAAGATGAAAGTTCTCGAAAAAAAAATCATGCGTTCAGATCTGTAGAATATTAAAAAAGTCCACTACAAGAATATGACGGACTCAAGTTGAGTCCAACCAAAGATATGTAAAGGAAACAAACAGGACATATATATATATATATATATATATATATATATATATATATATATATATATATATATATATATATATATATATATACAACAAGTAAAATTTATAATGGACAAAGACATCAACATCTGTGTTTGTGCGTGAACGTAAAGAGTTTGTATTTTGATTAATATTTGTATGTACGTGTATGTGTGTGTGTTTGTGTTTGATAGCGTTTTCCCACAGGTGGGCAAAACGCAGATCTCTGCGAGAGATCACATTTTTTAAATGTGTCCGCTGAAATGCAAAGTAAAAAGAGAACGAGGCAAGAAATCGCCCAGTATTTATAGTGTAGGGAGAGCGTCCCCTAGTGAACAATTTGGACAATTAATGACGATTTAACTCCGACAGATCTACAGTACGAATATACGTGTCTTCTATCAATCAAATAATTTTATTACAGTTTATTGTCATGATTTTTCTATTTTATTATTATTTATTGTTGTTATTTAATTATTGTATGTAATTTATAAGTTAAACTATAGCTAAGATATCAATGTATAGGAAGAACATAATATATACATGGTTCCGGACTATCCGCGGTTTCACGAATCTACTAGGAGTCTAAGAACATATCTCCGCGTATAAGAGACAAATCTCGGCATTCACTTTATGAGCCATTGCTCCGGTAATTATGAGAAATAACGGAGAAGAGGGTCGGATGAATGACCACTTGGGCAAATTTCTCATTCCTTACAATCTTAACTCCCTAGGAAGTAGCAAAAAAAAAAAAAATACCCTATTACATCAGTTATGAACCTCGACAGAGTCCTGGTCATATTCCTTAAGTTTAATGTATCAAATCCATATTAATGACTCTGAAATGTAGATCAGTTTCTACTTTTAAAATTAAGTGACGGTGACGTTAAAAGTTACAAAATATAAAATGTTTTTACTTCTTTTAACTTTAGTATTCAGTAAAAGCATCTTACAATTGAAGACAAATAAGACATGTTTCAGTCTCCTCACTAAACAGATATCGTATTCATTATTTACCTGAAACAGTCAATAATTTAGTATCATCCGGTGCAATACGTATGTCCATTTCAAATCCTGCTCCCCGGGTAATATCGTAATTATATCACAACAATTCCTTTCATATCTGGTTTCGGAAATGGCAATGTTTGCACTTAGAAACACTGGGTGATTATTTTACAGAAATAAGAAATCAATGAAAATAATTATTAAAAAGAACGAAAAGTAAGGAAACAATGGAGTGAAACTAAAATTAAGATGAAACGAAACCAATTCAAAAAATTAGAGAGAGATAGAGTTAAAAGGACTTAAAGTTAGAGTGAGAAGGACGTATCAGTCGAAATTGTTGACTGAATGATTGTGAAATTTAATTGTGCTATGAGAATAGGAAATCCATTAAAAGAAAAAGACAATATAACCAAATCTCAATTCTTATAAGAATTGATTTTTTTGCGTCTCTGTAAGTATGTGTGAATGTACATTATGAAAAACTTAACTATCATTTTTTGAAATATAATACATATGAACTTATTGGTACATTTTATTTATTGTTTATTAAGCTTAGCTCACAGTCAAGGATGTGGAATACCGTAGGAAAATTAGTTTGCGAAACGAATTCACCTACATTGGAAGCTATTTTTAGGTTAATACATCTTTACGTGGACAGGAGATGGGTGTTTTTTTTTTGTTTTTTTTTATCGGGACACCATCTCGATTGCCAACCAAGGCTACACAGTCCATTAGTGAGGACATGTGAGTTCGTGTTGCCACGAAAATCAATGGCTTACCAACCGTTTCGTCTATCCACTTTCACTCATGATGTTTGCGCCAAACCGTGGAATGGTTTTCAAACACTTCCAAATAGCACAGGTTAATGTTTTCAAGAATGTACTTCCTTAACTAACTTATTTACTATGGTGAGATTCGAACCAAGGTCTCATGATTAGAACGCTGACACTCTAACAACACTACTACGCGCATTGTTCGCTTAATGCAAGGTATCAAAACCAACTTGGCGAAGGTGAAAACAACCAAATGTAAATGCTTGCAATTCAGGCATGAGTTTTGGAGCAGGCGAGCAGTTTTCCGTGCCTTAGTTGCTTGTATATTACATTATGGAAAAAATATCATAACAGCGTTGAAATTTCTCTTTTGCCTAAACTCTCTATGATTTCGAAAATGAATGTAAGAAGAACCCTAAATTTGTGCGGAAAGATAGTTTCTGATTTGTCAAACAATGGAATAAATGTGTAAGGAGCACAATATAGATATTGCCAAGAAAAATGCATTTGCTCAAAACTCATTATCACAAAGCTCGATTGGGATTTGCACGTTCTTTGGAAAAGAATAGTGATATTTGGAACCTAATTTTATGGAGTGATTAGACTCAAATTGAATTGTTTGGTCGGAATCAGACACAAAGAGTGTAGAGGAAAAGAGTTAAAACCATGATTCCTAGCAACGTCATCCGTCGTGTAAAAATTGAGGATGGCTATCTAATGCTTGGAGTTTTTTTAGTGAAAATGGAACGGATCGTTGGGTTAAAATTGTCAGAAACATGAAAAAGTACCGTTGATATTTTAAAGGAATATCTGAAATACTCTGCAATGTAACATTTTGGGAGACAATGTTTCACTTTTCAACATGACAATGTTTCACTTTTCAACATGACAATGTTTCACTTTTCAACATGACAATGTTTCACTTTTCAACATGACAATGTTTCACTTTTCAACATGACAATGTTTCACTTTTCAACATGACAATGTTTCACTTTTCAACATGACAATGTTTCACTTTTCAACATGACAATGTTTCACTTTTCAACATGACAATGTTTCACTTTTCAACATGACAATGTTTCACTTTTCAACATGACAATGTTTCACTTTTCAACATGACAATGTTTCACTTTTCAACATGACAATGTTTCACTTTTCAACATGACAATGTTTCACTTTTCAACATGACAATGTTTCACTTTTCAACATGACAATGTTTCACTTTTCAACATGACAATGTTTCACTTTTCAACATGACAATGTTTCACTTTTCAACATGACAATGTTTCACTTTTCAACATGACAATGTTTCACTTTTCAACATGACAATGTTCACTGGTGAAATATTGACAAAAGAGAACAAGATCAACGTCTTGGCTTGCAATGAGTCAGCATTGAATTTGATAGAAAAGTGGTGAGTACTTAGGTTTCTTAGAAATTAGAAGTGTTTACCTAAGTCAATTTGATGAACGGAATGATGTGCCGGAAGAAAATTACAGTAGACTTGTTACTAGATATAGAAAACGTTTACCTAAAGGCATTGACCAGAACGGTTATGTCATTGGCAGAATTGTACAGATTATATTGTTCTTGTTATGTTCATAATATTACTGTAACGAATTCATCTCACAAACCCAGCTGACTGAGGTAAACAAAACAGGGTTAATCATCACCCTCGACCTCTAGAGATAATTAGGACTGTATCGAATAAAATGTTTTTGAAGTAGTTTATATTTATTTTATACTTAGGATCATATTTGAAATTTTATATATAGAAAAATGTATGTTTCAGTATTTGAAAAATAAAATGAAATTTATTTTACCGTATGGATAATTTTGTTCCTCCCTATATACAGTTATGTATTTGAATATGCATCGATATGTTTATATAAATATAATATACTGTTCCCTCTTTTTTGATCTTTCTCTCTTTATATATATTCAAATAATTGCCTGTTCACACCATTTTCATTGGTTTGTCATCAAATTCGAATTTTAGTGAATGCCAAACATCCGAAAAAAAGTTTCGTCTTGTTCTATTCGTTCTTGTTTTCTTTCTTTGCTTCTCGTGTTTTTCTCTCCTCCCCCCCTTTCACTATCTCTCTGTTTTCAAAGACAAATAAAAACAGAAATAAATATTTGTAATTATTGGTTTGTAGTTTGCGTCTTGAGTGAAATTGGCGCCTGCTTATTTTGGACATTTCCCTCTTCGGCTTCGTTCTTATTTACGTTCTGTCATTGGGTGCAAGAACTATTTCAAGATGCTGTTTCTGCCTTTAATTTGACGTTATCTAGAACAATCAAGAATTTCGTAATCACCACCATCACCGTCACCAAACCACCACCATCATCATCATCATCATCATCATCATCATCATCATCATCATCATCGCCATTATATTGGTAATCAGCGGTATATCTTTATCATCAGCATAATTATTATCATCATCATCATCATCATCATCATCATCATCATCATCATCATCATCATCATCATCATCATTACTATCATAAATAATCAATAGCCTTCTGTCAGGTCAGTTAATAAGTATTATCTGAAATTTGGTAGCGATAGATGGAATATTTTCGTTATCTTAAAATGTCTAAATAATAGTACTTGCTAGTTAAGTATGCGTTCATACAGTTTTAAACGAGTGAGTTACGTCATCACAATATGATTCAACTAAATTGTCTCTCCTAGAGATTGATGCGTCTACAGAGCACATAAGACGCAATCCAAAATATTCATAATGCTTATGAGACAGTTTATTTAACCAAAAGAAATTTCTGAAGATTTATTGAAATATTTCGAAAAGATGAACTCAGATTACAAGAAGCGTGAAAAAAGAACGTCCTAGTGTAGACTGTTACGATTGAAGAATTAGCTATAATCAAAATTTCCGCTATTTAACTTGGAAATGAAGAGTGAAAAACAGTACTTTTCTTCACTCTCTTCACAAACTTTAATGCCAATTCATTTATTTCCCATATAAAAATTAACTTTTCTCAAAAACGACAAATTTCTCGAAGAAAGTTTTGATTTAGTCAGAAAAATTCCAATTTCATACGAAAAATATTATTTATACTTAAGTTTGTTTAGCCGCATCTTGACTGTTATTTATTTATTTAGTTTGATACTAGCTTAACCACATGAACAGAAATATAATTGTTCAGTATTTTCAGACTTGGGAAATTCCTTATACACTAATGGCGTTTTGATTCAAACCGGTTGGGAATCTCTGTACTAAGTGGAGGCAAGTTATTTTACCATAATCTCTACACTAAATTCAATTTGGCCGTTGCCTTAAAACGATAGTCTGCTAATTTTGTGAACCATTGTTTACCTAGTGATTTCAGTCCTCATTGGGTGTCTTGCCACGGTGGACACATATCATACTAAGCTGAACATTGTATCAATATCGACTTACAATATCTGCTGTAGAGCGATTATTGCAGACCAATCGCCAGTTTGTCTGTCTGGGTGCGTCATTGCAGTGATCTTTTTAACAGACTAATCAAAGTTTATAATTAGAAGGTGCCTACTATCGAGTTCTAATTAGAAAGCTACCACCAAGAGCTACTGCTTATATAAGGACATCTAACTTAATTTAGCACCCATCTATTACAAACTTGTGCCAGATTGGACTAAACGTCTGTGTTTACCAAAAGGGGTAGTTATCAAGATAGCCTCGCCGACTACTCTCACGTGTAGTAAGTTCGATCCTCCTCAAGCACCCCATTATTGTAGCTTTGTGCAAATCTTAGATAAGCTGATTAAATATTTCTACTATTAATAAACAAGAATAAAAGAAAACGAAAACATTAAAAAGCCAGTGTACACCAGAACAACGAGTAGGTGGTTGTGCTATTCTGTGGACTTTAAATCCCATCCAATGTCTCACTATTGTTTACACATTTTAAATTCCTAGTTTGTTTCAAATTGCTTAACTCGAAGGATAATCAATGTGGAACCAATTTTATGCTAACTTGTTACGGTCAGAAATCGATCGCCTATTAGCGCACATGAAATAAATCAAGAGTCACACTTTTTTTCACTTCACTGACAGATTATGGGTTTTAATTTGGATATTGATTAAAAATCAATTAATTAATGATAATTTGAAAGTGAACACAAATTGGACTGGTAATTCACATTTTTGGATTTCGAAGAAGGAACGTGGAAATAAATTTCCACCTCTCTTAGGTAACACCTTCCCTGCGCCCTATCTAGCTTCACGTTCTTTCGTTTTCTGCCCGACAACACAGATCACAGATCCACATATTTTATAATTTCTACTTGGGCCTCGTTCTGATTT
Source organism: Acanthosepion lycidas (assembly GCA_963932145.1). Lineage (NCBI taxonomy): Eukaryota > Metazoa > Mollusca > Cephalopoda > Sepiida > Sepiidae > Acanthosepion > Acanthosepion lycidas. The sequence goes on along the minus strand of OZ010590.1, from coordinate 66,061,796 downwards.
GAGTTGATCTCTCTCTCTCTGTCTCTGTCTCTGTCTCTGTCTCTCTCTCGAAGAAGAAGAAGAAGAAGAAGAAGAAGAAGAAGAAGAAAGAATCGTTCCATAATAAGTGAGGAAAAAGGATGTAGATATGCAGAAGTGGAGAATTTTTCAGATTCGGTAGCTAATTAACGGCGGTAGGGTGTTAAAGGGAGTATAGAAACTCCTCTTTCACGTGCCAAACGTCTTATGGGTTGAGTTGGATTTTTTCTAATTAATCTCTTTAGCTCTAAGTTGAAATGATGATCCCTCTTGCTGTTGTGACCTCCTGATCCAGTTTTCCTCTCTACTGTTCACTTTTTTTAAAAACTTATTTACAGTTCTCTTGATGGTTCTTGAATGGACTTTGAAGATGGAAGCCAGAGTATGAATGTTAGTACTATTACTGAAGCCCTGAATGATAATTTTCCTCACACCATTGCTCATTTGGGAAGACAGTGGGAGTGATACAAAACAATTTTAACCTGTTCTCTTTCTAGCTGAATAACTTAAATGGTTTTTCAGTGATTCTTACGGCAAATGGTGTCATGATGGCTAAACGTCTTATCCGAAAAAAACTCAATTGGTTTAGTGGTCTTATATTATGCTGTTACACAATTTGGACAATTTTACTATCACACCCGGTGTATATATATATATATATATATATATATATAGAGAGAGAGAGAGAGAGAGAATGTAAGAAAAGATTCCCATAGATATATAAGGTATTCCTACCTTTGAAAATGGTTATAGCAGCACTTTTACTGTCACTACAGTGTAAGAAAGGACAGCTTGTATGACACAATATTTCTTTTCTCACAAGATTAGCAATACGAGTCACCACCTTTTCGTGATCTTTTTTTGGGGTCTCGATTAGAATTCGAACTCGATCTGTCATCTCCATTTTCTGCGTTATTAATTTTACTCTGTCTTTCTCTTGCGCATCTTTTTCTAATTCTATTTTTTTTAAATCATTTCACCCCAAGCAAAGCGGGAATGCCACTGGTAGGCAGCGGTTTACAGAGAGAATGGAGAGAGAAAAAAATGAAGGACCGGGGAAAGAATAAAAGCTGGACGTGGTTCGAGAAAAAAGAAGATGGCGATTGACGTTGTATTTAAATTTTTGAAGATTATAGTTATCAGGGAAGCAAGGAAACAGAAGGGAGTTCCACAGGCGGGAAGTGCGAGAAAAGAAACTGTTGGTGTAGAAGTGGCAGTTACATTTACCTGATTCAACAGTAAAAAAGTGGGACCTAGATGCCAAACTAGTAGCACACTTAAACACATGCAGTCTGGGCACCAGGTAAAAAGCTCATTAGAGCAGTTGCCATGAAAATATTTGTAGAAAAGACAAAGGGAATTGGTGAGAAAGTGAGTGAAGCCGAGATGCCAAGTCAGGATCGATTACATTGCAGATCCTTCTTTGGATTTTGTCAAGAACGTTGAGATGAGTAGCAGATATCGCAACAATATTCAATACACACACAGATGTTTGATTTGTAAATGTGCAAGATGGACTCTGACGAGAAAAACCTTCTGGCACGATACAGTGACCCAACTTTTCTTCCTATCCATCTATCTATCTATCTATCTATCTATCTATCTATCTATCTATCTATCTATCTACAGATTGCTCATATCCATCTTAGAAAGTCCTACCATGATTCCTATCATTTTTCCTACCTATTTTGCTTGTTTAAACATGTCGTTCCATGTTGACCGGCATATAACTTACCAATGGCCTCTTTATTTCCTTCTTGTTTTGGGACTTTTCTCTTTAGATATTTTTACGTTGACTTCTCTGCATTTTCTTATCATTATCTTTTTGTAAATCAAAAGTTGTACATTTGTCCGTTTATCAGCGAGTTTCTCCAAATACGCACCAATTTCAATTTAACTCTGAGGCACCAGCGTCTGCTTTCACCTGTGATACTTTTTCGTCAAATATCTCCATTCTTGCTACCGATTTTCCCACAAAATACAATTGAAAGAGTTTTTATTTTATGATGTATGTATTTATAGACATCTACTATTTTTCGATATTATCTGTTTACTCGTATATATAACCATGTTGGATAGTTAAACTGGTCCTAATAGAACGACTTGCGCTTAATACGGACCGGCATAATTTTGCTGTTTTAACATGCACTTTATTTGTGTAGCTGCAAAATATTTGCTTTCTCCTGTTTTTGTTTTCTGTAGCTCTCAGTGCATACCTATTTCAGTTTGTTAATATTTATTTTCTGTCTATTCGCATCTATTTCAGCCTGTACCATATATACAAGTAAATAGGTAATATCGAAAAATATTACATATGTACAAATGCATCAATGAGCACTTTTTGAGATTCCTTCGCCATTGTTTTTAGGGGATAGCTAATCTCCCCTTTGTATTCCTTGTTACAACTGCATGGAATAGAATACACGCAGTTCTTGGGATGCTTGATTTAGGAGAGTTATCTCCAAAAGATCGAACTGCTTTTGAATACCATCCTGATGTTGGGTGAATTGCTGATACTTTAATTTTTTCTGAAAATATGACCAAAGATTGTGTGTAATCCATCATGTTGTTGCAGCAAGAGATACAAAGAAGAGACTAGCTGTCCCCTAAAAATAATGATGGAAGATCTTCCAGACATTGAAACTGGGCACGGCTTATCATATATGGAGGGAAAAGCGCGGGCACGAACCTTTGCGGAATGAATTCAAGATAATTAAATAGAATAATACGTTGGTAAGACGACTGAAGAAATCAGTACACATTTTGAACACTGACAACATCCTCAATAGACCTAACAGTGAATTAAATACTATTATAAGCAATTATAAGCATTTAATAAAGAAAGAATGTACACATAAAAGAAATTCAACCGCCTGGCATGATATATTATATACAGTGTAACCCGGATATAAGAGAGTTGTCGACACCGGGGCAAGTCTCTTAAATCCGGATTTCTCTTATATCCGGGTTGCTCTTATATCCGGGTTTGGTCTATTTTGTTTGGGTAAGTATGGCTCTAATTTGGGATCAGAGAAAATCTCTCTTATATCCGGGGTTCTCTTATATCAGGGTCTCTTATATCCGGGTTACACTGTAATATTATTTATATATATTTTGATGTTAACTTTAACCTTCTCTCATACAACTAACTAAATGACAGCTTTTGATTTTTTGAAAGACGGTGCAATAGCAAACAATTAGATAATAGAACCTGAAAATATATCGGAAATTGCACCAATTTCCACTTTTTCTTTTTTTTTACCAGGAAGCGACGAAATAATGGCTTAATATTATTTTTGATTCAAGTTTTAAGTGGCTTAATATTGTTTTTGATTCAAATCTGGAAATGAAAGTTGTTTTGAATAATGATTCTTCTATATCTTTTTTACATTAATACGGGTGTGTCCCCTGGCACTCTATTCTTGGACCAACTTTGTACTTAATTTTCATCAGTGACCTTCCCGATGCCATATGTTTTTGATTCGGTATCTATGCTGATGATACAACTATTTTCTTCTGTTTTAATAGTAAGTCTAATCAGTTCGATAAGGTCAAATTGACAGCTGATCTAAAAAATGACCTTCAATCTTAACTGGGATAAAAAATGATTTGTTAATTTTAATGCCTGGCATCTCAGCTTCAGTCACTTTCCCACCACTGTAACGTTGCTCCCTTGTGCCTTTTTTGTTATAAATATTTTCATGGTAACTGTTTTGTTGAGCTTTCCCCTTTGGCACCTCTACTTTACAAATTTAAACACACTACTAGATTGGCAAATAGGTATCATTATTTTGTAGTTGAAATTGCTAAATGTAACCGTAAGTCCGATGCTAACAGTTTCTTCTCTCTCACTTCTCGTTTTAAATGCAATGACAATCGCCATCTTCTGTCTTCTTAATACCTGTTCTTTTATTGTCCCCTCTCCTTAATAATGATTTTTTTTTCATATTCTTTCGCTCTCAATAACCTCTTGTACCTTAGTGGCCTTATCGCCTTTCGTGGGGTGAAATGATAAAAAATCGGCTTTTATCTCACAGTGATTTTGGTAAAATATTGGTAGAAAGCTATAAAAGGACTGTCGAATCCACATACTTTATCAATCTTTAGTGATCATCCGTCATGAAATAAAAATTGGTTGACTGACTACGATACATTTATGAAAGACAAGTTTATTGAAAATAGTGCAGTAATGAATATGGTGATGGAGCTAAGCGCGGGGATAGAAACACTTCATTCTCTTAACAATGTGGTACATTGGCAAAGGCAAATTACGTGAAGAGAAATTTGTATTATTGCGAAGTTTAATGCAATAAGATTTTCCACACAGGGTCAGAATAGTTGGATTAAATAAAAGAAAGATAAAAAAAAAAGAGTTAATATTAGGTTGGTGCAAAAATAATTTCGTTTTCTCACATAGTAACATATGTTAGAAAACGAAATTATTTTTGCACCAACCTAATAATAACACAATGAAATATGACGCCATATTTGAATACATTTAATTTGTCCGACCTCTGTGTTAGCGTGCTAGGCATACAATTGTAAATTTTCAGCGTTCATTTAACGGTTTTCTGCAATGGAAAAGAAAATCTACAACAAAAACAATGTTTGCTTTCTAATATCGTTCATATCTTCCTAGGCAATTGCTGAAATATATTTTCTATTTTGAAAAATATATTTTAACATTGGGAAAAAGAATAGTTTTTCAAAATCCATACTGTAGAACGGAAAATCAAACGCTTTTTATTTTAACACATACACACAGATATATATATATTACAGAGAAATTACTTTATATCTATAATTCATGCATTAAGCTTTTAAGTATAATTTCATTACAGATATATACCGCCCTGTCGGCTGGGGCTGTAGAATACGCCGACTGCACTTCTGCAGAGGGGTACCACCCGCCAATGGGGCGTACTGGGTATGACGATAAACTACATCTGCGTCCAGGGTAAGACGATAAATTACGTCCAATAGCAAAGCCTCTGATAAAGAGGTTTTGAGGAGCGTGTAACCATCTCTTAATTACTGGTGTTCCCCGGTCCACCCTGACCCGGGGTGGTAGCACCTTTTAGGGTCCCAGCTATAGGCAAATAGTTAACCTCGAAACTGAGGTAAAAAGCATTATAAAAGTGTAAAGATAGATTTTAATACCAGAAATACTTTGTAAAAAATTATTACCAGAAATAAATTTTTGAAGAAAAAAACTATTACCAGTAATATATTTTTGAAAAAATATTACCAGCAATACGTTTGTTTGAAAAAAAAAATTACCAGCAATACATATCATTGTACTTAAAAATATAATTGAAAAATGGTTCAAATATATATATATACATACACATCTTTTTTATCAAACTATCGCTATGAATCTATTTCGAAAATTTTGTTGGCATTAAATGACTCACTGAGGTTAATATACCATAAAACAAAATAACCAACCAACTATATCTACATTAATAAATATAGTAATATATATATATATATATATATATATATATATATATATATATATATATATATATATATATATATATAGAGAGAGAGAGAGAGAGAGAGAGAGAGAGAGAGAGAGTGTGACGGATAAATTGTCGCAATTTCTAATTTTTAATTTCGCGCGTGTTGTTTGTTTTTGTTAACTGCACAGTATAGTAGGGTCAGTTGGGCACCGTCTGTGAGAAAAGGACTATCATGACGCAATAAATTTTGAAACGGCATGCTGTACTGCTTAGCATTCGCACTAGATGCTCCAATACAGCGTGCTTGGGTGTCAATCTAAGAACAGTGCAGTTGGATGAGTCTAATGGTGATTACGAAGGTGTTTGATCACTAATGTTGGCGACGTTATGCCCCCATTCATCTTCCTACAAGGACTCAGACTCAACACGGAGGCCTACACCAAGTCTTCCAGCAGCCATCCTCTTGACCCAATGTCAAGAGGATGGCTGCTGGAAGACCCTAAGTGTGTGTTGGGGAAGGAGAGTAATACTAGAGACTAATCATAGCAAGACCAAGCAAACAATCACGCGTTTTACACAGAGGTTTGAAAGATCTGATATAAATAGACACCAGTTCCTTTAGATGAAAAATGGAATGTGAAAGAGATAAAAGAATAAACCATTCAGCACTGAATTCAACAGCACACTTTCTGTTTTTAATAAGATGTTCACCTTAATTGAGAAACTGTATTATGTTTTTGTCCTCTCATCAATTAATCATTCACAATTTTAAATTTGTTATATTTTAGATTGCACACTCCCGATTAAAAAAACTGGAAGAGCGGCGGGCGAATCCGGTTGTTTTTCCTTTTTTATTTTTCATTATGCCTAGTTACATTAAATTGAATGTTTTCTCTCTCTCTCTCTCTCTCTCTCTCTATATATATATATATATATATATATATATATGTAAGATAAAAGTGTAGCTTTAAGGTATGCTATATGGGTAAAAGTAGTCAACATCAGAGACTGAGCGTACGCAAATATAGAAGTGGACACTGAGGTCAACACCAAGCGGTAACTGTCTGTTTCGTGTTTGAATGCAATCTTCAGGCCATCTGAATCATCTGGCCTGAAGATTGCGTTCAATCATGAAACAGACTGTCACTGCTTGGTGTTGACCTCAGTGTCCACTTTTATGCGAGTGTACTGAAAAAATTCTCAGTTCACTTCCCAAAATCTAACGAGACATTATTAAAATGAAAGAATGACGATCAACAAAATTGAAATCCCAGAATTGATAGGGAAACGTACAAATTCACTTACTCGAATTTCGGGGCGCTTAGTTCTTTGAGCGTCTATTTTTGGTGCGTTTTTTAACGGAGAAACGAGAATGTTGTGTGAAGCACAAGATCTTCAAATAATTCGATATAATACATATAATAATAGTTCTTTAATAAAACCGTAATATCTGCTCTCATGTGTTGCGCAGAAGCTAAATTCTAATAACAAGCAGACACCAGGTGTTAATTACACTAATCCACTAAACATTTACTCTAGAGCAATGGTTAGTCAAGGTCATTTCACATACCAATTTACACGTGCAGATAGTTTGATCCTCACTGGGAAAGCCATTACTGCAGTACTCAGCCATTCTACGCTAAGCTTAAATATCTACAGAAGGGCAGGCGGACTTTGTGAAATGTAGTAGTGAGATTGCGTAAACACACACACACACATACGTGTATATATATATATATATATATATATATATATATATATATATATATATATATATATTTAAAGTTGTCTTCAGCTGTCTGAATGTCGTTAATTTCGTCATTTGGATTCGGACATTTAATTTACTTCGTATCACACAAAATATCCATACCTTTTAAACATCTTTACTGATATAAATACAATACTTTCAAGTGAAATATTTTGGGAAATCACCCCCTTACATGGATGTAATTAATAATTCCCAACCCTGTCAGAAACATAAGTAAGTTTAATTACATATAAGACTGTAGCGTTAATCTACAGTGTACGTGTACATGCAGGACTGCGTATATACGTCGCATTTAGATTCTAGCATGTTTTCAGCTTATCGATTCTGCAAGTCATAAGCCAATATTTACTATAACAACCTCTCCATGGAAGTAGTCATATGTTTCTGAAAATGAATACAAACATAAGATTATATCAACCAGTTAATACATTTGTTCTTCTTCTTCCTGCCTAACTAATCGATATTTAATCGATATTTCGTTTATGAATCTTAAAATTTGATTCCGAGTGTAAGTAAACGTATGGATTTTGAATATGGATTTTCAAGAGAGGTGAGCCGTTTTCACACAGAAGACTGACGCTACAAAATCTTCCTTTTTCTCTTTCTTCTTCTTGTAACTGTTGCAACAGGCCCCGAACTCCTCTCTCTCTCTCTCTCTCTCTCTCTACATCAATAGATATTTATTATATATTCGAGAGTGAATCCACACTTTCGTCATGGCAATATCTTTAGATTTGTAACCCTATCTTCTGATCATGTGTGCTTATATTTGGTAATATTGTGATTGAAGTTTGAGCTTGATCGCACCAGTTTTCGTGCTGTTGTTACAGTGTAAACATGGCCACTCCGCTAACAGTGTGCACCAAGGAGGCACAAAAAGCAGCGATCTGATTTCTCTGGACGGAAGGTATGTCAGGGGCTGAAATTCATCGGAGTCTTTTAACACAGTACGGCGACAGTGTGTATGTGTGGATCGAGAAGTTTAAAAGTTACCGGACATACGTGACTTGTAAAGAAGAACCAGAACGCCCGTTAACCTCTACCACTGAAGAGAAGTTTTAGTAAGCTGGGAATGGTAAAGGCAACATATTCTCTGCAGATTCGATTCACTACTTTCTCTCTCTCTCTCTCTCTCTCACTCTCTAAGTATATATATGAAAAGCTAAACCAAATTATGGGAATTTTTAGTGTGCGTGAAACGAATGTAGTTCCAATTTTTGCCGTTACTTCTTATAGCGTCATTATTTGTGAATCCACTGTATACATACCCAAAGGAACTAATTCGAAAGAGACAGTGGAAAATAGGTGTTAGGCTAAGTCAATATTTCCTTAACGTTTGTGTAGCATATGCGTGTTGGGAGAAGCCTAGAGAGTAATGTTGCTGAAATTGCCTTTCTTTGACTGGAGTCAGCAGCATTCTCGTAGGTTCCTCGTTAGATTCAAGCTTCAGTCTTCTCTATGCGTGACTTTCTAAGATATTCTGGAAATAACAGACAAAATAGTATTATATATATACCTATCTCCCCGCTCAATCAAAGAATTAAAATTGCATGAATCATCAAATCTGTAATGGGAGTAAGTATCTTATCTTGAATATACTTTTCTCACTTTTCTTGTACGTCATTTCGTCTATTTTATCTCAGAAGTGTCATTGAGCAACAATATTTTGTGTACCTCTGAAATTGGTTAGCGAACGATATGCGAAAATTCGGACGCTATCATATCGCAACAGCGAGGAGCTGTGTGAATGCTATTATAGTTACTTTAATAATTTTTCAAATGCTCACATATACAGGCTTAGTTAAGCCCAGGGTAACACAACCAGTATTTAGCTACAGTACACATAATTTTAAATTATACATCTAGAATCAATGCAAATGTAGGAGTCGAACTCAGACGAGTAGCAACATAGAAGAAGAAATTTTGTATTTTGTGAACTTTTGTCTTTTGTTATTCGAGACAACATCCCTTTTAGGATGCTTTCACTAAGTTTAGGTTAGTCTGGTACAAATACAGGACATCCAGTGAGGATCGAAGCCTCGACATTATTAATGGTTTGTGAAACAACATTGCTCCTTGGAAAAGTGCCGAGATATTTACTAAGCTTAGCTAAATTTGGCACAAGGTTACAAATATGAAGCTCCCTCAAAGGATCGAGCACTCTACAGTATTAATGCTCTCTGAAACAACCTTACGAACCATTGCTTTACGATAGGTATGTTATTTACTTAGCCCTGATGGAATTGATTCCCCCCACCAACATAAGCCAACTATCAAAGAGAATCATTTGTTAACCATTACACCGCGGCAAGGCTGCCGCTAATGTGTTTTTATATGTATAAATTCGTAAATTGCTAAGCTTCTATTAAGCATTTTATAATTTAAACTTTTTTGCATTTTTGAAATCTATTACATGGATGTAATTTTCCATATATTTCCGACAATATATATATATATATATATATATATATATATATATATATATATATATATGTTTGTGTGTGTGTGTGTGTGTGCGTGTCATAACTCACATGAAGATACTTGTTCATTATTTCTTTTGTCATTCTAGATACTGCTTATAGTCTGAGATAAAAGAGAATATATTTTTTAAAATGATTAATTGAAGAACCAGTTATACTAACGATCATCTACAATGTTACTATTTGTGCTATCGTAAAGTATTGGGGCAGTTCTATCTTCTAATTTAATTTCTCATCATTTGGTATTGTGTCGTAATAAAGAAAGCTTATTAAATATCAGCAGATATGAAACAACTGGTCTACTTGATGCCTAAAGTTGTGTACTTCCTATTAGTAATAGTGTTTAACGTTTGCGCTGAGAAAAAAAACTGGATTTTAAATAGTGATTTTCAACACTTTCCAGTTTGTATTTTGGCGCCGTACAATCTTCCAATTCTCAATTTCTTCTCATTTGGTTCCGTACCGGATTAAACTCAGTTTAGTAAATATCTGAAGGACGCTGATTAATTTAAGATTTTCAGCTCTTTTATCAGTGTAGTGAGTCAAATCTTTACAGAACACCGAATTATTTATGGCCCTGTGCCAGACTATGCTAAACATCGTAAATATTTATAAGTAGGAAAATCTATTGATCAATCAGTAGTTATGACTTATGGAAAATCAGGATGTAAAAGAAATCTTTGACTTTTCCTACTATTTCGGTTGCTTATTTATTTTTGCTTTATTCTAGTAGCCACCCGTTAAACATTCTTATATTATCCTACTTCAATGCTACAGCAACATAGTAACTATTCTGTCATCCACCCACAATCTTTGGAATTGCCCGCAATATCAATATGACATGGGAGTGGCTAGCGATTCGCAAAGACAACGAGCAAAGAAAAGAAAGAAAAAAGAGGAACGACTTTCAAAGAAAAAAAAGTAAATGACTGATACGAAGAAAAATATGAGGAAGAGACAATGATGAAGAATTCTGATGGTTATGAAAGTGAACAAAGAAATCCTTCAAAAGAAAAAACAATAAGAAAGAAAGAGACAGACAGGGGAAAGAAAGAAATAATAATAACAACAACGACAATAATAATAATAATAATAATAATAATAATAATAATAATAATAATAAGAAGAAGAAGAAGAAGAAGAAGAAGAAGAAGAAGAAGAAGAAGAGAAAGAAGAAGCAGAAAAAAGTTGGAGGTGAAGGAAGCGTAAAGAAAAAAAAGAAAAGAGAATTGAGAGAAAAAGAAATTGTAACAAGGAAACTTAATCTGTCGGCAATGGAAAAGGTGTCAAGGAAAGAAAGTGTGTAATATAAAAACATACGATGAAAATCACACACACACATTTATATATATATATATATATATATATATATATATATATATATATATATATATATATATATATATGTATATGTGTGTGTGTGTGTGTGTGTGTGTGTGAATGAATGAAACAGGAATAAGGTTATAATAATACCAAAGAATTTAAATAAAAAAAAAAGGTTGACGAAGGAAGAATGATAAAGTGTCAAAGTGAAGAAATTATTTCCTCCCCTTTTCTTATGCATATGAGTATTATTATATTTCAATAGTATTAAAAATAATGTTTATACAAATAATAAAAAGAGAGAAATTAACAATTGAGTCGAATAACAATAACAAAAAATAAAGTGAAGAATTCTGAAATACTAAAAGGAAAACGAACGTGGCGTTTGGCTAAAAAGCAAAAAAAAAAAAAAGAAAAACAAAAACAAAAAAGAAAGACACACGGTAAATATGCTAGCGCACATGGAGCGACATTCGTGCGTGCACGGATGCTCATTTCCTGTCAGGCACCTCAATTTTCATCAGCCCGACATCCACTTGTACGCCCACGCACGCACACACTGACGCCGAAACAGAAACGCAGACCTCATTTTCTATGTACAAGCGTATGAAAATGTGTGCTCACTGAAGCGACGACGTAAATTTAGTCGCATGGCACGTGCACTTGAACGGTAAGCTTGAGAAACAGAGATATGCATTTCAATTTCAACTATAAATTCTTAATGACTTCAACTTACCGCTATTGCATTCGCGTACTTGTAAAAGTTACAAAATCATAATGATGTAAATATACTCAATCGGTCAGAATTGACATGAGTTTGACACGAGCAACACTTTTCTTTGGTCGATCATTGCATCACTTAATTCGATCCACACTGGGTGCTATTTTATTGTGGCTTTTCTAAACTAAGCCAAAATTTGTAAACATCTACATAGATCATATACGCCAGTACGACTGTTAACGAGTTGATTTTTCCCACCTTTGCTTGTTCACTAACTTGTCTCAGAATAAATGTAAGTAATTATTGACATTATTTACACTCAGACTATTATCTTATCATTTTTGTTATTATTATTATCACAATGCTTCGGTCATTTTGCTCTCCGGCCATATTCTGGTGCTTGTTGATCCGGTAAACTTCAAAGAATATCTAACAGAAATCTTTATTTAATCCATGAGAGTAGATTGTTCTCATTTCGCTGCGAGTTAGTTCTCTCATTTTTATCATCATTTATGAACTGTTATCCACTTTCATGAGCCCAAGACAATTTACTCCTCCTGCTCCTTCATAAAACATGACAACATTCTGTAAACCTATTTTACGTAGACCTTTAAAGGGCGAAAAGAAGGCATACAAGTACTACCATGGCTCAACTGAAAGTTTTCACAGACTTTTACAGTACATCTTATGTCAGCTGTAGAAAATCGCCCTGCTTGGCTTTATCCTCATTCACAACAACAGTTAACTTGCCATTATTGGGTCCGTCCTTTCGGGTTGTTCCCTTCTCCATAGTCATTACTGTACCTTATATTCATAAAAATCCTCCAGCTTCCTTCTAGACACTTTATGGCTTTTAACTACAAAAAACAAAAACTACCCACACCCCAAAATAACGCTTTTATGAATTCTAATGAGCCATAAGTAGAACTGTTATGAACGAAGTGTGTATACATATTTTTACAAATGTTGTATCGTGCATTTTAGTAAAAAGCTATATTTATGGGATATATAAACAAAAACATAGCCAGTTAGCTAGATAGCTATCTATCTATCTAGCTAGATAGGTTACAGACCAAGACACATATAAACAGTCTTCGAGATTAACAGATTAAGATGTAAATGACGGAGATTGTTATGAATAAATTAAGATCATTAATAAAGTAAAATAAATAAGAGAGAGAGAGAGAGAGAGAGAGAGAGAGAGGAACAGATTGAAATAGACAGAGAAATATCTATGAACAGATTGAGATTTGTTTAGGTAACGTACACATAAACAGTGATAGATAGATAGATAGATAGATAGATAGATAGATAGATGCTGATTGATATCTCAGCGGTTGCGAATATTAATTTTCCCAGAAGTGTTTGACTTTCCCAAGGGAAATTTGCATCTTTCAATGTTAACAAATCGTACCTTGGTTGTACCCAGAAAGAGTCCCATGATTGGCAAATAAAAGTGCTTACCGTTGTATTTTGCTGTTATTATGTTGAAAGAATATATTCCCCCTGAAAGGGGGAGAAGGGAGAGAGAAAGATGCTGCCTAAATTTTGACAGAACAATCAGATTCGGTGAAAAAGAAAACCTGAAAAAGTAATCACAGAAACGTCTAGAAAATCAACATTCGATTTGCTTATAGTCGCCTTTTTCATTCCCAATCTGAATGGAACCGAAGAAAAAATATTTCAAAAAGGAAATTCTATCAATTCAGCGAAACATCTTCGAAATGAGATTTTTAAAAAAGTGCCTGGCAAGTTTCGTTGATTCCAACAAAGCCCACAGGTTGTTCTTGATAACTTGATAATTTTATCCATTTTCAGCTATGACTTCAATTTTATTTGAATGTCCTTTGGATATTCGTTTATTCGAAATTTTTCGAAATAATATCCTCCCATGTCAATGAATGTAATCCAATGCTTCCCAATTAATCACATGCATCGAATATTATCATTACACACTGAAAATTTCAAATTCTGTTGCCAAATTTTCAGGCTTTGCACTTAACAATCATCTTTCATGTGCGTGAACACACACACACACACATATCCGGTAGCGTTACTTTATTTAGGGGATGTGTGCGTAGTGGAGTGGATGTTGTAAATAACATTGGAGAAATATGAATCCCTCTCTTACTGCAGCACGAGGTTAATAGCAGGGAGAAGGACAACTCCGAATTCATAACTGCCTTGCAACTCCAATCTACTTGCTACATAAAACCACAGCAGCAACATCAAGCGCGGTGATGCTGAAAACCTATGTTCTTCAGGACTTGCATTTAATTTAGACACATGAATCCTTTATCAGTTTAAGTTTGAAATTATTCCATCATTTAATATATATATATATATATATATATATATATATATATTAAATGATGGAATAATTTCATATATATATATATATATATATATATATATATATATTACCAAATGGACTATACGACAGATAAATAAACAGAGCATTTACTTAAATACTTGTATCTATAACGTTAAACATAAAAATGTCTTTAATAAATAAATTGTCGGACTTTGTCCATTTCGTAATATATGACGTCATTTGTTTACATTTGATACGCCATGAGCAGTTATGAATATTCGAGATTCATGGAAGATTGAGTTTATAAGCAGTAAATTCGACCTTGTCTACCGAACGCTTCTTTGTAGTCTAACGGTAAGGCACGTCAGCGTAAATGACGGTTCCGTATAGGATGCAGGTTCGAATCCTGTCAAAGAACGAATATTTTCTATGAAAATTTCTCGGACATTCAGGCCGGTAAATGTTATTTAATACTGTTTATTATAAACAGAGCATTTACTTAAATACTTGTATCTATAACGTTAAACATAAAAATGTCTTTAATAAATATATATATATACAAGGTACGATGCATAAATTGTGGTCATTTTATATTTCTAATTCGCGCATGCGCAGTGTTTGTATTTGTTTTGCGTAAATAGGAGGGTCAGTTGGACACTATCTATGTGCAAAAAGAGCACTATGACACAATTGACTCCGCCAGAAATTTTGAAACGACATGCTGTACTACTCCAATACGAACATTTCAGAGTGTCTGAGTGTCAATCTGAGGATTCGGAAAGAGTTGGATGAGTCTAAGGGTGATGACGTAGATACGGTCGGTCGGAAAACACATTCTGATGAGAGAAGAATTTCTGAAATAGTTGGTGAGGGTCTCAGCCTCAAAACGGAGGCCTACATCGAGTGCCTTGAGTGGGTAGTGCTGCCCTGGGTCAAGAGGGTGGCTGTTGGAAGGTCCTATGTCTGGCAACTGGACTGTACACCATGCCACACAAGCAGGAAAACCCAGTCATGGCTGTCAGATAATTTCTGCAACCATACCACCCCTTAGATTTGGCCACCTAACTCCCCTTACTGCAATCACCTTGATTATTAGTTGTGGGGCAACAAAGCTCCCCGTAACACCAAAGATGAACTGAAGGCCAGGATTATGTCAGCATTTATCAACTTAAGGATACAGTCTAGAATAGTTGCAGAAGATTCTAAAATCGTCTGGATATCCTGGTTGAAGCAAATGGCGCTTTTATTGAATAAATTTACTGTTTAGTATTTCAATATATTTTGTGTAAATACATATTTTGTGCATTTTTGTGTTACCCATTAGTATTTTAAGATATTTTAGGGTAATATATCTGTTCAAATAAGATGTCAGTGTTATCTTTATTTTTCGTAATTTAGACGACATTTATCCATAGCACCCTGTATATATATATATATATATATATATATATATATATATATATATATATATATATATATATATATACCAGTGTTAAAATGTGCATAAAAAGAAAAAAATTGAAAAAAATATACGCAGTAAATTGCTGATGTCCCACGAAGACTGGACGGACAGGTCCGTCTACGAAGGTCTGGAGTCGAGATCAGAAGGTACACATCAATCATCTAAGTGACAAGTTTTACTTACATTAATATATATATATATGTATGTGTATGTGTATGTGTGTGTGTGTCTGTTTTTGTGTCTGTGTCTGTGTGTGTATGTGATGGCTGTCAACTTGTTAAATGAGTATTAACAATCGCTGACAAGTTTCATCAATGTTTTAGTTTTCTTGAGGAAGACATTTCTTGAAGACAGCAAGCGACGTAGGAAACTAAGTTGTTCTGTACAGAGCTTGGCATATATCGTAAAGTCTGTTCAACTTGTTCGTGGGTTTTCATTTGACAAGTGTGACCGGAGCGGTTTCTGTGGGTTTTCTGACACACACAGCATGTTATTTCCAGCGTAATTTCCAACGTAATACTGGTCGTAATTTATCAAAGTTCTTCCAATATGACCCTTGGTAGCTAACGTGGCCTGCATTGGAGAGACGTACACTGCTGTATTCCTCACATCTAAAGTGCTGGATTGTATTTCATCATCTGGAATTCAGCGCGTGTTTATAGTGCTCCTAAGGTATGTGAATTTGTTTATCATCTTCAGTTTGTAGCAATTCACAAATATTGATAGTTCGATGTGAGGTGAGCCCGAAGCAGAAAAGAATATGATCACGCTCCGTTTATTTTAAACAGTGTTTATTTCGTCTATCGGCCAGCGTACTCGAGAATTCTTAATAGTAGAGAAAATGCAGGATTCGAACCTGCTTTCCTCTTTGCAGAAGAAACCATCGTTTGATCTGGAGTGCTTTGACCGCTCGGCTACGAAGTGAAGTTCTTCACAATCATGCAAGCTTCTATTTTGCCTTTAAAGCACATTTACTCGAAACGCATATCGGCTCAGTTTCGTATTCGAAACGTAAACAAAGCAGTATCTAAAGAATTAATGGATTTTATTTTTTTAATACAACATACTTTTATTACTTCAAATATTTTATTTTTCTCAAGTATGCAAACCGGTAGACGAAAGGAATACTCTTTAAAATAGATGGAGCGTCTACTCAAATACAAGTATTCACTAAAAATAATATTTATATTATAATATATATATATATATATATATATATATATATATATATATATATATATATATATATATATATATATGTGTATATATATATATTAATCTAAATATTATTTATATATATATATTATTTTATATATATATATATATATATATATGAGAGAGAGAGAGAGAGAAAGGGAGAAAGAGAAAGAGAGGGATATTGCGAAAGCCGTATATATATATATATATATATATATGAAGAAATATAGTCTTAAGGTGTGCTATATTTGTGGGATAAAGTGCTCAATATCAGAGATAGAGCGTGTGTAAATATAAAAGTGAACAGTCTGTTTCATGCTATATGCAATCGTCAGGCCTGACGATTGCATATAGCATGAAACAGACTGCCGCCTCTTAGTGTTGACTTCTATGTTCACTTATATATATATATATATATATATATATATATATATATATATATATATATATATATATATTAGTTTTGACATTTGTGATTGTTTTAATCACAATATAATGGTTACTCTTCAAATATATTGCACTCAAATAGTTTAAGGACACCTAAATTATCTTCGACTGTTATTTTTTTTAAAGTACCCACAAAGAAAGAAGGTTTAAAAGAATGAAGAAGAGATAATAATACTAAATATGGTAATGAAGGTTTTGAAACAGCATCAGATTTACGGAACATCAGTGCAGATATATTCCTTCTTACCCTTTTCAACATTCTATCATATTTTAGACGTCAGATGTGTTTATGAGCTGATTATTTGATGATGAAGCTGAGTTCTGTCATTTGAACCGACAACAGTACTTCAGTTTTATCAGTGAAGGCCCTTAATAGGCTTCTATTTTTTCTTTCAAGTCATTATCACAAGAAACGAAGGTGAACAATCTATATAATTTTAGGCGTATGGGAACATAAC
The DNA here is from genome assembly GCA_963932145.1 of Acanthosepion lycidas. Classification (NCBI taxonomy): domain Eukaryota; kingdom Metazoa; phylum Mollusca; class Cephalopoda; order Sepiida; family Sepiidae; genus Acanthosepion; species Acanthosepion lycidas. Next base: position 66,044,143 of record OZ010590.1, on the reverse strand, counting down.
CTTATCCAATATTTCTAGAAATTTTTTATTTATAATTCACCTAATTCGATGCAACGGACTAACACAGTTTCCATACATAAAACACCTCATCATGACGACCTCTCCCCTGTGTTATCCACTACTTTAATGGAGTATACATAGTACTTTTCACTCGTCCTCTTCTAATGTACTTGTTGAAAATCCAACTAACGATTATCCTGTTCAAGCAATTCCACTTAGCTAGTGTCACGATCTTTGTCTTGGTTCCTCGGGAAAAATTGCATTGCAAGTTTCTCAATTTTAATATAATATATAACTTATTTATAAACATTCTTCTGTGATTCACAACAACTATTTCCGGCTACACCAGCATGACAGCTCTCGTCATAACAAATGCCTATTTACTACTGCTCGTAACAAATGTAAGCGAATCCTCGAAGAAGCTCAGTTCTTGTTTGCTGAGAGAATGGGGCACCGAATAGCGTCTAAAACATCTGGCTCTCGTGATTACTGGTGTCTCTGTAATAGGGTACTAAATAAGTGCAAGGTCTTTATTCTCTCCCTCTTCAATTGATTTGAGGTGTTTTAATCCTTTGCTGATAAAGCTGAATGCTTTTCCCGTAATTTCTCCTCAAACTCTATTCTTGACTCATCTGGAGTATTCCTGCCTAACTTCCAACTTAGAAGTGATTCTCTGTTGAGTGATATGCATATCCATGGTTCCATGGTTCCTGCTATCATCTCTAACCTTGATCCCCACAAAGCATACTGGACCCGATGGCATCCCTGCAATGGTCATTAAGAAGCGTGACCCCAAACTAGCTTCTGTTCTCTCTAAACTGTATAATAGATGCTTCGTTGTTGGTTCGTAATCTCTCATCACAAAGCCTTTTCTCAGACAAGCAAGCTTTCGTTTCTCCAGATCAACTGCTGATGGATTAACGATAATTGCAGAAAGAGTCTGTCGTGCTTTAGGTAAAATCGGTGAAGCCCGGCCTGAAGCATTGGAGAATTCGAAAGTCTTTCACAGGGTTTGGCACTTAGACCATCTCGACTAACTGAAAAGCTACGGTATCTCCGGGCACGTTTTTGAGCTGATCCTGTCGTTCCTATTAAATCGTGAAAAGAAAGTTATCCTGGACACTCGTCTACATCCTTTCGTACTAACACGGATGTCTCCCATGGCTCCATCCTTTCTCCTACGCTGTTTTTAATCTTCATTAACGCCCTGCCCGATAACATCTTTCAACTTAGCATCTACGCTGGCGACACTACCATTTATTCTTGTCTCGATAATTAGACAAGGTCAAAATGGCATCTGATGTACAAAACGGTCTCAAGACCGTCGTTAACTGGGGCAAAAGATGGCTTAACAATTTTAACCCCTCCAAATCTAAACTGTTCTCCATTAATAATCCGAGAGACCCCTCTCTACTTTCCATCAGCATGGCTGATACTATTCTCGAAGAAAGTTACTCATCGCAACTTCTTGGGCTAGCGTTCTCAGCTGACATGAAATAGAAAGACTACATTGAATCCATCGCTAGATTAGTTGTTAAGAAAGTCGGTTCACTGTCGGGAGAGACAATTTTTATCTCCGGAATTTATCTTGCATATCTATGTTTTCCATTCGTCCATGCTTAGAATATTGTTGCTATATATGGTCCGGTGCCCTTGCTATTTTCCTGGAGCTTCTCGATATGATCCAAAAAAGGAATCAGCAATATTATTGGTCCTAATCTCGCGGCCCGGCTTCAGTCACTTGCTCATCGCCATAAGGTTGCCTCTCTGTGCCTTTTGATAACTACTTTCATGGTAATTGTTCGGATGAGGTCTACGCTATGGTAGCTAAACTGTATGAATTTAAACGCATTACTAGACTGGCGGCGAGATCTCATCAATTTACAGTTGAGCCAGATAAATGTAGCCGTAACTTCTATGCTAACAGTTTCTTATCTCGCACTTCTCGCTTGTGGAACTCCCTGCCGGCTACATGCTTTCTAATGAACTTTAATCTGCAAAAATGTAAATGCAATGTTAATCGCTATCTTCTCTCCACCACCCCGAGTGCTCTTTTCATTCTCTTTATTACTAATGTTTCTGTTCCTAATTTTAAAAAATAATTTTCTAACAAAATGTCCATGAAAAACGTGTTATTCAACAGGAGCTTACATTTTTATTGAAATGCCTTCGTTTTCTATAAAAATCTTCCATTTGTATCTAAATGCATTCTTTTTCTAACAAAATTAAGTTTCATTGTATCGAAAATCACGTTAAAATACCATCTGCTAAATGTAAATCAAAATTTTGTAGCCATAGCAAAGAATAAGAGGCTACTGAACGGCATCATACAAATTTCGGAAATTCATTTAATTGAATTATCTTAAATTTGTAGAAGCAAAGAACTTAAACGTATGCTTTTAGTTTTCTATTCTGAAATATTTGTTCAGAAACTATACTTTTCATTTCCTTCTTTTAACGGTGGATATTAGGATATATAATAAACATGCATATATATTACATAAAAATGAAATTATACGACTATATATTTACTAGATATTTATGCAGTCACAACTCGGATTCATTAAGCAGATGCGTTAAACATACATTTGCAGTAGTGGTTACACACACACACACACACACACACACACACATATATATATATATATCTCGTGCCGGCGCGTACAACCCCTGAACCCCCTTACCGTGCTTTGTGACCTTCGACGTCATTTTGAGATTTTTTCCATCCAAATCGTGAATTTGTTTTGCAAAAAAAAAAAATCACTATATAAAATTCACTATTTTTTATCCATAATGTTGAATGTGTTAAATTATTCAACTTTTTAACAAGAAAAATTTCAAGTTGATGTTAAAAATTGGCGCAAAACATTGTTGATTTATTTAAAATGGAATAATCTATTATATGTCTCTGATTTATATTTAGATACATTGTATTTATTTTCAATTTTTCTAATAGAATCGTACACCTATATTGCATAGTGATTTTCCAAGCGTAGCTTGGATGGCACAAGGCCGGATTACATATGGTCCATTATTGTACATAATTATGGTACAGTAAAATTTGTATTTTATATGAATACTAGCTTATGAAAATTGAAATATAGTAGCGTGGAGTGCCTGTAACATAGATTCGGTGGCGGGCTGGGACCTTTGCACCAGCCCTTTATATATATATATATATATATATATATATATATATATATATATATATATATATATGTGTGTGTGAGTGTGTGTGTGTGTGTGTATATATATATATATATATATATATATATGTGTGTGTGTGTGTGTATATATATATATATATATATATATATATATATAGGGTGCGATAGGCAAATTGTCGCCATTTTATATTTTTAATTTTGCGCATGCGCTTTGTTTGTTTTTGATTTTGTTCACTGCACAGTATAGTAGGGTCAGTTGAGCACCGTCTGTGAGAAAAAGAGCACCATGTCGCAATTTACGCCACCAGTAATTTGGAAACGGCATGCTGTACTACTTGGCATTCACACCGGAAGATATTAAAGACATTTCAGAATGTTCGCGTGTTAATCTGAGGACAGTGCTGAGGATTAGGAAAGAGTTGGATGAGTCTAATGGTGATTATGAAGGAACGGCAGCTCGGAAAACTCATTCTGATTGTTCTGATGAGGACCTCAAACTCAACACGGAGGCCTACATCAATGCCTTTGGGAGGTAGTGCTGCCCTGGGTCAAGAGGGTGACTACTTGAAGACCTTAGGACTCTTCACCTTGCCACATAAGCAGAAGAACCCAGTCATGGCTGTCGGACAATTTCTGCGATTGCATCACACCTTACATCTGGTCACCTAACTCCTCAGACTGTAACCCCCTTGATTATTATGTGTGGGGCGCAGTTGAGTGTGAGACCAACAAAACTCCTTGTAACATCAAAGATGAACTGAAGGCAATGATTATGGCAGCATTCACCAACTTAAACAAGGTGACCGTCCAGAAGAGTTGCAGGAGATCCCCAAGTTGTCTGGATGCCGTGGTTGAAGCCAATAGCGATTTTATTGAATAAATTTACTGATTAGTATTTCGAGATATTTTGCGTAATTTTGGTAAATATATCTGTTAAAACGAGATGTCAGTGTTATTTTCATTTTCGTAATTTAGACAACAATTTATACATCGCACCCTGTGTGTGTGTCTGTATATATATATATATATATATATATATATATATACAAATGCAATCATGTTTCGAAGCGTATTAACACATCTCATCACATATGGTGATTAGGCAATTTATTTAGGCATATCATCAGGTTAGTAGACAATTTATTGAGATTTAAAACAAGATACACCTTCTTTTCACTAGAAAAGGGAAGAAAAGGAAAAAGAGTAAGGAAGAAAGATACAAGATACAACGTCTTTACACGAGAAAAAGAAGTAAAAGAAAAACAGTAAGAAAGAAAAGAGAGAAGATGGTTGCAGAGTTTGTTTTAGTGTTATTCAGATCAACTAATCGGAAAGGCCCACGCTATAAGGGAAGGAACGAAAGTTAAGAAGCAATCATATGTAAGGGGTCATGAACCGCAGATTTAGAATTGTAGACGGCATCCAGATGTCGTATACGGTCAAATGTAAATGGCTACAATATTATACACTAGACGATATCATTTCCTAGGAAAGATGAAAGGTAATTTAACGAGATACTCGACAAACTACAGGCCCGTTAAGAAATAAATTAAAAATTTAAATATATAGATCAAACAAAATTATTTAAACATATAAATCTAACAAAATAAAATGCAACTGTTAACTAAAGCTTCTTTATATAGGGCGTTAATAACAATTTCCAATCAATACAAATTGTCAAAATGTTAACCAAACTTCAATACAGCTGTGCTACATGTTACCAACACTACTAGAAGATTAATGTAAAATTAAACTAAATCGAAATTGATCTTACCGGCGGAAAGATAAGCCTTATATGGTGCATCAAGTTTTCACTAAAATTTAAAAAGGAGCAGTTATCAATTTTCAAAGTTCAGTAGGATTGTAGGGTCAAAGGTATGGTATGTTTACAATTTACCGTTAATCTTTGATTTAATAAAGCATCCCTATCCAAGAACCTAATAATCTGCATTTTCTCCCGTAAACACAGAAAACGACCTACATGTCCTTGCCATTTTAAAATTTTCCCATTTAACTTTAGGATTTTTATTTTTATCTTTCAGCATCCAAAAATATTTTAAAATAGGTACCAACATGAGATCGCTGGAAAATGAACATAACAGGATAATAATGGCCTTAAACTTGACGAAAACAATTTTATCGTCAAAATGTTTATGTTTTTATTAAGAGGAAAGAACAAAGTAATTTTTAATTATTTTTCAAAATTTTTCTGTCTTTAATTATTTTTCAAAATTTTTCTGTCAAAAGTTAGAATGCTCATTAGAGCATTCTAACTTTTGATTGAAAAACCTCGTTTCTCATCATCAGCCAATGTCCTACTAAATAACATGACGGATTTTTGTGTATTTTATTTTAATGGCAGTCATTAATTTTGAAAATCTTGCAAAAATAAAAATAATTGTCGGATTTTAATGAAACTTTCAGAAACTATTCACAAATGATGGAAATTATGATAAATATGTTTATATTTTTTTAAGTCATGGTAATTTTTTTTTTATATTTATTACCCCCCCCCCATTAATTTTATGAAAACTCATGAAATTCTAATTTGTACAGTTTTAGTGATTAATCAGTTAAAAGCACAAGGCTTTGAGGAAAGCAAATCATTTTTCTTAAGTTGATCCCCTTCTACCTTAAAATCAGCTCTGAAATGTAACATACAAAACTCAATAAAACAAAGATATTATTTAATTTCAAATGCATTTAGTTGCTTTTACTTGTTTGTATGAATTACAATTAATTGATGCACATCCAGCCCTCTTCCTCTTGAAGAACAGTTTTCGCTACGGAGTTTCCTCTGCACTCTCCGAAATGTCCCTTGATACCTCGATTTCTTAAATGAGATAGATATCACAATTAAGAGACGCGCGGAGCTAATTTGCAACGTTAATTTCGACGACACAGGCTGGAGGCAGGCAAAGATCCCTTTGAGTTTCGAAGCCTGGGCCTTCGATCAGCGGTAGATTTGGTCCTTCCAGCATATCTTTCTTCACTATCGTCCAGTCACGAATTAATTGATGAGATACTCGGTGGATCGTCTCAGTGTTTCTCAGGTAGTTCTTTCGAACAAGTTTGCAGCGTCTGGGCCCAAGAATTACTTTCTACCCCACTAGACACATCAAAACAAAAAAGCTGGGATAAAATAAAATGCGAGACCAATTTTACTAATTTGAGGCTCTCTCTCTAGATCAGCATCACCTCGCATTGCCTCGCCTGTCTACTATCTGCTTCACAACCGAGTAGTGGCGCCTGACTCAACGCAGTGCCCTCTTCATCTACCGGTACCCTTTTAGATGATGAGTGCACTCGGGTCGGAGTCGCGATCCGTCTTGGACTCAAATTATGTGAGCGTCACAGATGCAGATGTGGAGCCTCCATCGATGAGTTTGGTTTGCATCCTCTCTCCTGTCGTCGTAGTGCCGGCCGCTTTCCACGGCATGTAGCAATAAACGACATCATCAGAAGAGGTTTGGATGTAGCTGGGTTCCCTTCCCAAATCGAGCCCGTAGGCCTCGACTGTGGTGATGGAAAGCGGCCGGATGACATTACCATTTTCCCTTTTAAAATGGGGAAGTCGTTGATTTGGGATGCGACCTGTGCAGATACATTTTCGGCTGGTAATTTGATCAGGTCTGCGGTTGAGCCGGGGTCCGTCGCCCGGGACGCAGAGATAAAAAAAAATAATTAAATATTCTTCTCTTGCGGATAGATTTTTTTTTACTCCTGTGGCTGTGGAGACTTCTGGGGTTATTGGCCCTCGTTCGATACCGTTCCTTCGGAGGATTGGCGGGATGGCGTCTCGATCAAGGGACGAGCCTCGTGAAACGGAGTGGCTCTTGCAGCGTGTCTCACTGGCGATGGTTCGAGGTAATGCTTTCTCCATCATTGCGGCTGGCAGAGGATAGAAAAAAATTGTTTATAGTTACTTTGTTCAAACTTTTTTTCAGTAAATAAATTTCTCTATATTTATATGGATAATATTTTCTGAAAGCAAAAACGTTTTCTATGAAAAATAAAATTTTACAGCAATTATTTGTTATTTCTTAAATTATTTTATTTTTTTACATTAAAGTTGTTAAATATTCTAAAATTAATGAAAATCTTGTACTCCATAGTCAATGGTGTTATTAAGTAGATAAATATCATTTACAGATTATAAAATAAAGCTGGTTACAATCAGCAAGTTGCCAATAACTAAAAATCTAATATAACATGTTTTTTTTGTGTCCCAAAATAGCTTAAATTCAAATATACGGAAGGCCGGAAGCATCATAAAAACATTGCGTTGGTAGTAACATAAACATTTTAACGATAAAATTCTGCTTTCGCAGTTTTTATCATGCTATGCGTACTTTAAAATAACGAGATAAATAAGTTGTTCACATAAAGCTAAATTGTCACTTGTTACCTTCCGTACTATAACTTTTCCTCTCGTAAGATGAAATCACGCACATGTCACTTGTCAATCAACACCTCTGTAAAGACCGGCTTTCTATCATTTGAAAGTACATTTTTCCAGCGCAGAAAGTAAGTAATGTTTGTTTCAAAATACATTAAATAAACTTTATAATTTCTAATTTACTTAAATCAATTTAAAAAAAATCATGATTGATTTTTTAAACGAATTTAAAACGGTGATTTTCACTTTTGTAAACAAAAATTAAAAAAATGGCTGACTATCGATTTTCTGTCAATTTTGCTGATAAAAAAAAAATACAAAATTTTTAACGAAAATTTTGGATGTGCTAGAAATTATTAAAAAATATAAAAAAATAATCCAAAAAATACTTTGATCTTTCCTCTTGATAATAACATAAACATTTAGACGATAAAATATTATTTTCATCAAGTTTAAAGCCGTTATTATCCTGCTATGCTCATTTTCCAGCGATCTCATGTTGGTACCTCTAAAATGATGTATTATTTCTATAAGTATTGTTAGTAAAAGACGATACAAATGCAGAATATTAATTTTGATGTATTTTAATTTTGGATTAATCTTCTAACAGTGTTGGCAACATGTAGTATAGATGTATTGGTGTTCGGCTAACATTTTGACATTTTGCATTGATTGGATATTGTTATTAACGCCCTATATAAAGAACTTTGAGTTAATAGATGCATTTTATTTTATTTTGTTATTTATATGTTTAAATAATTTTGTTTGATCTATATGTTTAAACTTCTCATTTGTTTCTTAAAGGACCTGTTTATTTCCAACTATAAAAGATATTTTTTAACTCACAGGGGATGTAGTTTGTCGAGTATCTTGTTAAATTACCTTTGATCTTTCCTGGGAAATAACATCGTCTAGTGTACAAGATTGTAGCCATTTACATTCGACCGTATACGACATCTGGATGCCGTCTACAATTCTAAATCAGCGGGTCATGACCCTTACGTATGATTGCTTCTTAAATTTCGTTTCTCCCTTTACTTTAAACTTAGCGTAGGCCGTTCCGATTGGTTGATCTGAGTAACAACAAAACAAACCCTGTAACCATCTCTTTTCTTTTCTTTCGTACTCTTTTTTTCATTATACATATATATATATATATATATATATATATATATATATATATCAATGTTATAATGATAATGCATACTGTGCGTGTGGCGAAATATTCTGAAAGCCCTTTTTTTTATTCAAATCACATTCACATTTTCATGCCTTATCCGAGTTTTCGATAAATTTTCCCTCGAAATAAATGGATTTCATTTAAGATATCACTTTCCATAATGAGAACAGAAATATCTGTCATAAATTTAGCAACCAAATGTAAGAAGCTTCATGCCTCAAGAGGTTTTCCAAAATGGACCCATTAGATTACTTTAACACAAAGATTGAAAACAATCATGTTTACCACTTAAAGCTGCCAAATCGATTAAACAACTTTAAATATCTTTTATCTCAACTGCCCTACAACATTGTTTCTATTTGATCATTGTTTCAATCTTCTTAGTATCCATAGACATCTCGACATTTTGAATAAACGCTTCTCCTATCAATAACCAAAGCGAATATCACCAACAAGACAGGCAAAAGGAGAAAATTGAAATTGACAAAAACTATATAATAAGTATACCATAAAGCACCCAGAAAAACTAAGCGTCAGATGAATAAAAGAACATAACATAGCAAAATAAACAATAAGAAAAAGAATATATTCAGGTAATGCTCCCAAAGTGTATAGTCACAGAGGCTCATTAGAGAAAATAACTACTCTAAACAGACGAAAGAATTACCACAAACACTATTTTTGCTAAATCACTTCCGCATACTTATAATTTTCATGATATCTAATTTCATTACCATTGCGAGAGAAATGTATCTAGCAATAATGGAACGAGAAAGAAAGGAGGCTATAAAGACAATACGACCAGCTGGATACCACAAGTAAAGAAAGAACAGATAATATCTAATGCAGTGGCAGACCAGGGGGTGCGTAGGGTGCCCTGGGCCCCGGGCAACACTTTATGTGGGCGGCATTTTGCGGATGAAAAAAAATTGAAGACGCAAAAATTCATTTTTATGTTATGGTGTTTCAAAAAAGAAATCTAATATTTTGTTTTTTTAATTTAAATATTTAATTTAATTTAAATACTTTTTTTTTCACATTCATTCCTTTTTGTTTTGAAGATAAACAAGCCCGAGCGACTTGTCTGAGATGCCGGTACTTTGATCTGGCCCTGTTGTGAGCGACCTCTTGCTAAGACTACAAGACCACACCAGGACACTCCAAGAGATATCCTCACTATATTGTATATTTTGTACAACCAATATATATATTTGCCGCCCCACCCCATGTTTTTGTTATTGACTTTTAATGTTTATTGTTCATTGTTTAAAAAGCTTTATTTTAAAACACGAATATTAAAAAAAAAAAAAAATAACCGACTGAACTGATGGAAATAAATAAATTGTTATTAATTATTTCTGTCCTTATTAGTTTTAGTTTCAATACCATCTTTCATAACGCCGTAAGGTTTAAAAAAAAAAGTATACGCCGGCAAAAAAAAAAAAAAAAAAAAAAAAATGATGGGGTAGTTACTTTGCCTAAAAAATTAATTGTCAGTCAGTTCTCTGGAGTATAAGTTAATGTTTAATGCAAGTATCAGAGGTGAACATTTCTTATAAAATTTTAATGATTTTTTTAATAGAAATGTTCAATGTTCAGTTATTTTTATTACGACCATTACTATGGATTAAAAAATGTTTAAGAAAAAAAAAAGGATAGTAAATTTTAAAAATTGAATTTAAGAAGAGATAAACTTCTCTAATTATTTACTTCTATTTTTAAGCAACACTTCCCTATGCCATTATAAGATGTGAATGTGTGTAGCTAAGCTTAAGATAGTTAAAAATTATTAACCTTTTTTTGCAACCCCACTTTCATCCTTGTGCCAAATTGTATCTTAGTACAATAAATAAAAAATCCCTATGCTGTTGACTATGCTCTTTTCCTGTTTGTTTCTTTTTCTATTTTTTCATCGATTAGAATGAGTAAACGGCAAAAACTAAATGGTGTGGCTTACCGCAAATTGAAAGCTACCAGAGAACGGGAGGAGAGAAAATGTGCAGAATCTTTACAGGTTTTCCTACAGAAGAAATAGTTAATATCAATGCTATTAAGGATATTTCATTTATATTTTTCCTTCAAAAAAATTATGAATATGGGACCCAGGCGGCACCTTGCCTCGGTACGCCCCTCAACTAATGTAACAGTCCACTCTGTTTTATTTCGGCTATTTGTGGTCTATTTCTTAAAGTTTATTTTGAAATTCACTAACTGTATTCATTTGTAATTTGATTGTTTCCTCATTTCTTACACCGGCTCCAGTTCGATTACCAAAGTTAAGCAATGTCGTACCTTGTCAGATCTTAAAAGAGAGACCTCTTGGAAACACCGGGTACTGTAAGCGAACATTTACAATCTGAAATATGTCTCGGCTTTAAATAACTCACAAGGGGTTGATAAGCCTTAAAATAACAAAACGACTCAATCAATTCCTTATCATATTTCTTTTATTAATTTTCTTATGTTTGATTTTTGTTTTATTTTTATTGACTTATAAAAGAGCGTCCGCTGCCTCTTTAGCTGTCCTGTCGTGAATATGAACTTGTGACTGAATACTCATAAAATCATTCAAATTTTCTTTGCTATTTATCATTAATTGGGGTTTATTTTCTCCTCTCATCCCAAAGATTTACTCTGCGCTAAACCAAACGAATTTCATTAATCCGGCAATACACGGAAGATGCAATCAGTTGTTACTTGACATTAGGCAAAGCGTAAAAATCATACGAATAGCTTAAGTGGTTGGCGAATATTCCAGTCAAAATATTTATTTATTAGTATTTAGCTTAAATAAAGAAGACAGTAAAATTGTCTTCTTTTATAGAAAAGCCTGATATCGTTAGTTCATAAAATCGTGTTAAATAAGAATTACGAGCAATTAAGTACTATGACATCATTACATCTCTGCTTGAGAATCACTAAAATATAAGTGAATAATGTATTTAGCAAGGTTTTAGTTTATTGTTTTATGACATATCAATCTCAATGTATTAAATTTTTTAGGATAGGTTCGTATGAATAGAAAATGTATTCTTTGTAAGAAATTAACTGGGACCCTAACAAGTGTTACCACCCTGGATCAGGGTGGACCTGGGAACAACAGCAATTACGAGGTGGTTCCACGCTCCTCACGACCTCCCGATCAGAAGCTTTGCTGTCGGATGTAGTTTATCCTCATACCCAGGAGTTTTTATCTTAGCAACAGTGCTAAGATAAAAACAATATGGAAATTAATTAAAATAAAAGTAATAATGAAATATGTATCGATATTCGAGTTCTGTAGCAAAAAGTAACAATAATACGATTAAGTAAAACTAGTAATAAAATAATAATAGTAGACAACAGCAACCAAAATATTCCAATTAATAGACTCGAAAAAAAAAATAGGTAAAAATTGAGACAAATAAATCTCTAATAACAGACTAACATCGTTCGATAGATACGAGTTCATGGAGATAGTCTTGTGGAGAAAATAACAAATTAGAAAGAAGCTCATGCGTTATAGTTCACTGTGTAGTGTACTTATCTCACAGGCTATTGGAAATAACTTTATTCAGCATTTGTCAGTTTATAAATATGGCCTGCAACTTAAGTCTACTTGTTTGTTTCCATATATATATATATATATATATATATATATATATATATATTTAAAAATTATAACATAAACATGTTATAACATCACTAGAAAAATAGCCATTTTGTTTCAACACTTCCGGTGTCTAGTCAAGGGATGGTGTTGATTGCAAAATAAACAGGTTTATTTTGAATATACATAATATCCACGCCGATAGCACGCTTGACGATCAGTGAGCATTCTGCACCTGAAGATTGTGTAGTCGTACGAAACTCCAATTGTGCTATCGACGTGAGATATTATGTACATTCACTAATACTTAACAGCTCTATTATATAACACTGAGCACTGTTTTTATAGCAATATATGTACGTGCAAATGTATGTGCGTATACGTATGCTTTTATCATACCTATATCTATCTATCTATCTATCTATCTTAGGAAATGGATTAAATTCCCCATTTTTCTTAACTTATATATTTATGTCTATATATGCCTGTAATGGTAAGTTAGTTTCGTAGACTATTGCTAATTGATTGATATTGTAGTCTGTTTAATCTTTATTTGTCCCCCTTATGCTACATCATTCTAAGTCTAGGAAATATATATTTTGTTGTGACATTGTACCAAACTCATTAAAAGTTAATAATATTTATTAAATGTGTGCAAAATTTCCCAGCGATAAACTAATTTTCAACTGTGAATTCCGTTTACCTGGGAATTTTTTCACATTCCTAAAATTATATGGCGTCTATGTTAGTAAGAGTAAGTAAACTAGCCTTTCATATTATTGTAAGTCCATCTGATTTGATTTCCAATCGCAATAGCAATAATAATAATAATAATAATAATAATAATAATAATAATAATAATCATTAGTCGAAAGCATTTTGGCACGCAAGTATCAAAACAGGAATATAGTTGCCTGATCCGCAAAATGATGCTCCCTGCTATACTAAACGATTGGTACGGGAATAGTTCCAGAAAAATGGAGAAGACTTTGCTGTTTTGTACTGAATTGTTAAAAAATGAAAAGTCTTTCTTAAAAGTTTTATTTTAGTTTTAATTTCAAGCTAATAGATTAAATTTAATATTTTCAGTAATCAAAATACTTTGCTGTATTTCAAAATTAACTTAAATTGACTGGAGTGAATTTTCGCTTTGAAATCAATAATATTCGCCGATTTTAGCGTCATTTTTAGCCATCTGTCATCGTAATGTTATTCTCTTTATTAAAACTTTTTTCAGTCATAAAATAAATTTGAAACTTTATTTGAGGAATGGATTTTTAACATGGCGGGAGCTATTTATTTTTAGTTGTTCACAGGTTGACAGTTTGAATGACAGACGGAATTTTACCTAATATTTTTCTACAGTGGATATGTCTGTAAAGTTTACTTGAAAAATATAACGTGAACGCTTTTTTGTATAATTTTAACTACCTAGTAATCTTTAAAATTTAAGAAAATATTCTTTGCTGCATTTCGAAACAAATTTAAATTGAGTGGAAGGAGATTTCTTAATCGTTAAAAATCGCTGATTTTAGTCATTTTTAACCATCTGTCAGTAAAATGTAATTCTTAAAAATTATTAAAAATCTTTCAAAAATAAAATGTACTTTTTTAAAACTGTATTTTAGAAATATTAACTGATTTATAGTTTAATTAATCTGATTTGAAACAAATATTACTTCTTTTTAGTTAAAATATCACAGAAATGCATTTTTAATACAGAGGTTGAGAGATTGGGAGCCGGAAGTTTATCTAATTTTTTTGACGGCGGGGATATCTTTAAAAATATTCTCCGTAATCTAATGTTTTATTGAATTTTAGGCACTTTGGATTTAGATTTACTATGGTTATCGCTTTTGTTATAGTTATCATTCTTATTTTCTGATAATGTCGTGTATGAACGTTCGCATTTACAAAAATCGGTATGTTTATACACATTTTTAAAAATTCCTTTTTAAATATTGGGCTTGTAGCGGACCCCTCGAGCGCCCCCGTATCACAAAAGGGTGATGAGGTCACAAGAGGCCCGCTAACATTTTCGAAGACGTTAAATCTGACAAGGTGAAACAACATAGACGACAGAACGAGGATATATAAGATATAAGCTAATTTATTCTAGAAAAGTAATAAAGAAATAAAGGTGGTCAGAACGGTAGAGATGCAGATGTTCCGGTGCAGGCATTGATGGTCGAGGTTGGTTGTTACAGGTGATCGCTGCTGGTCGTTGCAAATAATCGCTGCTGGTCATTGTAGTTTGAGGTTGATGTTGGTCGTTGCCGGGATGCCAACTTGACGTGTTGGGAAGGAAAGAGGAGCTGGTGTTGCGATGTTGTTCGGGCATGTCAAAAGTTCAGTGCAGGCGTTGCGTGTCTGCCAGTCGAGTCCGATATTAGTAACCCCCCGTAATAATTACAAACGTAGTGTACAGGAAAGGTTATAGACGACGTGCAGGCAGCCAGTAGGGACGGAATGCCGAGAATTGGCAAGGAGCCAGAAGTAAGAGGCGAAGTAGAGAGAGAAAGCAAAGTTTCCAACTATCGTCAAGTTGTCAGACAAAAAGAAATGGGAGCGTAACTTAATACACAGCCCGGTGGTCGACGTCTTGACCACGGAGGCCAGAAGCCTGCGTACCTAACGTTTAAGTCGCCGGCCCTAAATTTAGCGAGAAGTCACTGTCTTGTGGTAAGGGAGACTAGCAAGAGAATTGGTAAGCTAACACAGTAAAGTCTATCTATAAAATGAGCTTAGCTAAAAGAAAACCAAGACCTAAAAATGCCTAGAAGTATATTACGACTAGGTTCGTAATATAACTAAACTGAAAAGGTAACTTGCTAGTCTCTATCTCGGGTTAACAGCGTGTAGGGAGCACAACCGAAAGGTAAAGGTCAAAATGACCTCTCCTCTTCCGGTTTAAGGAGCCAAGGAGGAGCTAACTCCGACAGGCTTTAATGAATTGTACTAAGCTTTTCCATTTATGATTAGTAAATATAGTTTTTATTTAACAATATCACCTAACCAGCACAAAGTAATGTAGAAATTTAAAACTCTAAAAATTATTCTAATTAAAAATTTTAAAAATGAAAATAATTCTTATAAAAATTCATTATTTATCGAAAAGAAGTGTCCATAATATATCTTATCCATAAAAGCAATTAAAAGCTTTTCTTATTAAATAATTTCTTATTTTCGTCCTTTTCGAATATAGCTTTGAATATTGCTACCATATCTGGTTTGGTGCTCCTGTTATATATTTAGATATTCTTAATAAAATCCAAAGAAGAATCTGCAATGTTAATGGTCCTGAAGTGACGTCTCGACTTCCCGTCACTTTCTCACTGCTGTAATGTAGCATCCCGTTGCATTTTCTATAAATATTTTCATGGTAATTGTTCTGATGAACTTTCCTCTATGGTACCAGGACTTTATGAATTTAAGCGTAGTACTAGATTGGCAGCATCATCTCAACATTCTACAGTTGAACCCTAAGTTCTATGTTAAGAGTTTCTTCTATCGTATTTCTCGATTGTGGAATTCTCTTGCGGCTTCTTGCTTTCTGGTCAACTTTGATTTGAAAAAATAAATACAATGGCAATCGTTATCTTCTTTTTTTTTTTTTTGTTTTTTTTAATTATTATTCTTGTTCTTTTATTGTCCTCTCCCTTTAATATTAGTTTTTCTCATGTTCTCTCACATTCATTAACCCCTTGCATCCTAATGGCTTTATTGCCTTGCTTTGGGTGAAATAATAATAATAAAAAAAACTAATGTAAACATTAAGTGACACAGAATTTAATTTCTTGAAATTTCGTAAAATTAAATAAGTGTGGGGATAACAGATGTAAAAAAAAATATTTTTACCAAAATTTTCTAAAGATTTTGATGATAAAGATTGGGGCATTTTTCATCATGGTATGTTTATTCAGTGGTGGTACCTAATTTTACTTGATTTCAAAGAAATAATTCATCAATTCGATATTTTCTAGTCTTTCTTATTACAAATGTTACAAAGATTCTCTGAAGCAAATTAATTTAAATAATATTTTCTTACATTTATATAAGAATTTTTTCTTTCGAAGACTTTTTTGTTCGATTCTGTATTTACACTGTTAAATATATTTTAAAATGCCATTATCTGTCACATAAAGTTATTTAATATTTTTATCTATGATATTTTTGTTCATAACAACAAATGTATTGATAATAAAGTTTAATTTCTTATGAGTGTTTTTCTTTCTAAAACGTATTTTTAAAAGGTATGCTGAATTTTAGTTTAATTTATCATTAAAACACGAAATAGGAGCAAAATGTAATATTTTTATATTGCAAAATAAATGTCAATTATTAAGAATGTTCTTTGGTAAAGTTAATGTCATATAATTACATTCAATAAATTCGGTAATTTTAGATATCATAAACAAATGCGGTTTACGAAATGTTAACTAATACTAAAAGAAAAAAAAAACCTAATGATAAACCATGTTGTTTTAAGTCAGTTTTTTTAAAGTACTTCTCTAAGAATCATAAAAAAGTATATTTGTTTCAAAATGCCAGCATAATTTATTTGTCAACTGCAGTAGCCTTTAAACGTTAATAAAATTTAATAAATGTACATGAAAAAAATCGCCCCCAGCCAATCCACCATCTGTATGTCCAGGAGTGCCAAGTGATAAAATACTAATAACACGTTGTTCAAAGAGAGACCAAAAAAAAAAAAAAAAAAAAAAAAACTCGTCAGAACTGTTCGAAAGCTAGTGGATGTTGAAACGGATGTTTTGGGGGAATTAGATGAGACTAATTATATGGATTTGAAAGATAGTCTAATAAACAACCAAAATTATTTGTGTGTCCAGGTGTAACATTTTGGGTGAAATTATTTTAAGTATTTAGTTTTCGGACCAACACACTTCACAGAGTCTGACCATCTGTTGGTCCGACTGAGAACTTTTCACCCTCTCCCCGTACATTTTCCTCCCAGACACAAAGAGAGATATCTGTGAGGAAAAAATAAATAAGAGAATGGCAAAAAGAAATCTTTTTTTATAACAACACGTTTCGTTTCTTGAGGAAATTTATATAGACACTTGCACATGGCTTTATAAAGTTTCTCAAGGAACGAAACGTGTTGGCATAAAAAGTAAAAAGGTTTCTTTTCGTCTTTTCTTATATATATATATATATATATATATATATATATATATATATATATATATATATATATTATATATATATATATATATATATATATATATATATATATATATATATATATAGAGAGAGAGAGAGAGAGAGAGAGAGAGAGAGAGAGAGAGCGAGAGAGACATACAGACAGACAAGCGGGGAGATATGGATGGAAAAAAGAGAGACATACAGAGAGAAAAAATGAGAGGAAAAGTGAGATTTTGCGCGATCGCGCGCTCTCACACACATACGCGCGTGCGCACACACGCGTGCACACACACACACGCGCGCACGAGCGCGCGCAAAAATGAATTTTGCATATCATATGTACATGTTTTAAAAACTGAATATCTGCTTAAAAGTTATCCCTAAAGTTCTGTATAATTGAAATAAAATATAACGTTAAAATTAAATTAATCTTGTATTAATTTTTTTCTACAGACGGCAATGCATACGTTGCTTCTTCTTAGTAATACAAGCGACTGATTGTGTGTCTGTCGATAGTTTTCTTTGCGAATTTACGTCTAAATAACATTTTATTTGTCATGTGTACCAATTTGTTTGATACAGTAGATTGAATACCCGGATATGTGCCTGCGTTGATCTGTGTGTACTGACAAATAACAAGAAGGCCCAGCAGTTGTTATATACAATCAAAATAGTTTTTCATATAAATTTTGTAAATATTAAGAATATGCTTGTATATCCCATTCAGTTTATGATAATCTATCTATCTATCTATCTATCTATCTATCTATCTATTAATTAATTCTTAATTGTTTAGATATGTCTGTATATATAAGGAACGTAGCACCGAAAAATGTTTGTGAAAATCTTATTGTCAATAATTACAGATAATTTTGTTGATATTTCAAATTTGCATCGTCTTCAGGTTATTGTCTATTTTCATTGAATACGATAAATAACAAAATAAGCAGTGACACATTAAATAAATTAACCATATTTATTATTTCCTATTTCTTAATCGAATATTCATCACTTGTAATCCGATTTTGTTCGGTACTTTCATCCTTAAACCTTTAAAACCAACCGACGAACAAGGTTTAGTGTACAGACGACTGTATGTGGCGAAATGTGCTCACATGAATAATAAAAAAAGAGACGTAATTTATCCCTGCTCCTAAGCCATAGGTAGATACACCAACCAGTCTACCGACATGTACACACGCATACACATCCATGGGTGCGCGTACAATCTTTAGTGAGCAATACATTTCTAAATATATCGCCTCTTCTACCTTTCTAGAATCAATCATAATCAGCATTCCATTTTTAAGTGTCATAAGAAACGCATTCAGCTCCCCCCACCGCCACACTAAATTTAGTCCACCTTCTCGCAACTGAATATGTATTTACACGTGTATAAGTGTCCATTTATGCGTATGAATAAAATATTTAATTTCAGAAGAATATTTGACTGATTGATTCGTTTTCTATGGCTTATGAACCCTTTGCAGTGTATTTAAAGCCAGATAATATTTTTAGATTGAAAGATTTTTTGGAACTAATATGGATTTGGTGATACAAATCTTACTAATTAACCCATAGCTGGGGGTGAAGAGGCGGATTCATATATTTAACAAGGATATTTTCGAGTAAATGAATACAACGAATCCAATTGAAATTGGAACACGTCTCTCCGATTAACAATTCCGAGCCATTATCCATTACACCACCGGCACATCCAAGTTTACAGCCCCTGGTATTCTCAAGTGGTGATCCCATCTTGGTACAGACCAGACTCGACGTTACTTAAAATGTCAAAAGTACTATACAAACACACACATATACACACACATATACGCGCGCGCACGAGCCCGCTCTCAAACACATCCTCTCTAACTCTCTCTTTCTATCTCTGTCTATATATATATATATAAAGAGAAAGAGAAAGATTTGCATATTGTATATATATATATATATATATATATATATATATAATTTTAGGCTCGTTGCCTCACTGAGCAAATGACCAAATGTGTAAACCCAATATTTTTTCAGCACTCTTCGCATATATAAGCTCTCTCTCTCTCTCTCTCACTCTCTCTCTCTCTCTCTCTCACACACACACACACACACACACACACACACACACACACATATATATATATATATAGTGTATAGGGGCATCAAATCATTGTTCAAACATATATTGTTAAATATAACAGACAACGAATGTCTATTATGTTTTATCATGAGCCTTTCCAAGCGTTGGATAATGGCTTTATTTTCAAGAGAAAATAAAAACAAAAACTGTTCAACATTTGGATATTCCTTTATTATATTGGTCGTCGATCTAAGCTTTCGGCTCACATGAGCCAGCATCGGAGTGGCTATATAGAAATGTTCCCCGTCAAAGACGACATCCTGTTTTGTTTATATAGAAGTTTGCTATACGATGATAACGGCCGCGGAATAGCAGACGCAGGTTGTAAACTCGTAATGCAGTTCTATGACGTCGTATATGACCACGTGAGAGAAAGAAATGTTATCAACAGAACCATATGTTTAAATGCATTGTAATATGTTGTGACTGGTTTGAAATGAGTGTCGGTTGCTTTGTTTTAATGTAGATGGCCTCTAATATCTTAAGGTTCTTTTTACTGTGTGTATGTGTGAGTATTGTTGTGTTATCAACTAATATCTCTCTAATATTATGTACATAGCTATCTCTCTCTATCTATCTCTCTCTCTCTCTCTCTCTATATATATATATATATATATACATACATATATATATATATATATATATATATATATATATATATATATATATATATATATATACACTGCGTCTTACTTTGTTAGGTACTTCATATTTTAGCGATATATAAAAATCATTACTGCAATGTAAGTGTTTATTTGCAAAATTTTGACAATTTAAAATGCGACAGTTAAAATGAAAGCAGTTTCGTTCTGCCCAGATTGAAATTTGTATGAAATGTCTTCAATTCCGAAATCTCAAATCTTATGTAAATCTGATTTGATTGATAAACAGAAATGTTTAATATATTTATAGGATGTAAAAGGTGAAACAGCTGGACATTGCAAAAGTGATGATCAGGTGAGATGAGATGAAATTCTTTGAAGACCCTGGCCAACACCAATGAAGGTCTGACAAGAGTATTTTAGAATATTTAACTCGCTAAGCTGTGTTCAGTATAAAGAGATAAAAAGCTATAAAACACCCCGTCTTTGTAACATATAAAAGGTAAAAGATATCAGATCATAAAACACCTGGTAAAACACCTGGTAAAACACCTGGTAAAACATGTGAGACTGAATCTGAAGTTCACCTTTAAAAAGACACCATAAGGAAAAATCAAACGGAAATGGACAACAGAATATGTGAAGACCAAATTTACAACATTTCTCTTCATTAATGAATGTCATGCAAACATCGACGAAGCAGAGGAAGTATGATGTTTTTGAGTGAGATTATGGATGATTAAATGGTATGATCAGGGAGAATTCCAAATGGTTTTAAGATGACTACTCAGGCATACAATTATTTTGTGAAGTCACAGTTTTATTAAAAAGCCAAACCTTTTCAGAAAACTAATAAATATTTAAGAGAATGAGTTTCAAAGACATTTGTTTGATGAAGTAGCTGATTTGCCAGTCCGACCTTAAAGCGAGTGAAAACTTCTGAAGAGAAGAGTTTACTTTGGCGTAGAGTAACCTATCAGCAAAGACGAAGTTAGAAATACTATTCTGTATGCTGTGCAGTTTGTTTCCCGTACAAAAGTTTTAGAAATGCTAGTTTCAGAACTTGGAACATACATTTGCACATGAATATTGGCTTTACTATGACACAGTTTTTATTCAAAACATTTGTAGTCGTAAACGTTTTATGCATGCATTATAATTTTTAATACCAATGTAACGGTATTTGGAATTTGAGCAACCTGCATCCTAACGTGAACCTGGGAACATCAAGTAAAATTTATAAAACTATTTCCCCATTATAAAAGTAACATGTCGTCTACTATAATTTTCTGTTGAATAACTTGCACATTAATTGTGCAAATATATTCGTAAATCCCGTTATTAGTTTTCTGAAAGTTAAGAAAACTCAATCAAGACGCACTGTATATATACAAGGGGTTGTTAAAAATTTGGTCAAATTTTGTGAAGTCAACTGAACCGAAAACTTTTCAGTACCCCATAGTTTAGTCTATGTATATGTAGTATATTATTTGTGTGTGTTTGTGCATGCGTGTCTATATACACTAACACATATATATTTGCATCAAATAAAGTTCCTCAAATGATTAGCAAAATGAATTTTATCTTCAAAGGGTTCTTTGCTATTTTTGGCCTTGTGCCTGACGATTAGTACGAGGAAGAGTGCTGAAATCACTTCCTAAATGTTCAAACGTCAGAAGCACTGCCTTGTAAATATCTTATAAGGATAGTGTGTGTGATCCCCGCTACGTGTGATCTTATGCCAAACTAAGTTGATATTTTCGGATGCACACGCGTGTATCTCATATAATACATTTAGCAACGTCCATATTGAAGACTACATTAGATTAAACAAGTACAATGTCTTCTGATGAAATGCTATAAAAATAGGACATTTTTCTTTAGCACATTTTTCTGCAAACTCCTGAAGAAAGTCATCTAATTATAAGGCTGTTGATTTTACCGATAATTGTGGTAGGTGGAAGCAAAGTGGGCGGGTATTGTAAAAATAGAAAACATAATAGTAGTAGTTGTAGTACTTATAATAAACTTCTTCTTCTTCTACTACTACTACTACTACTACTACTGCTGCTGCTGCTACTGCTGCTACTGGTAGTAATTATTGTAGTTGTAGGTTTTTGTAGTTAATGCGGTGGGGTTATTGGATCGTTTTGCCGCCTGCGATTACGCTGTCAGCCGTGCCCCATAGTAATAGGAGTATTACGAGCAAAACTGATGGCAATCGCTTGTGTAATCCAGTCGTGGAGTGTTAGCTTGGGTATCGGAGATAAGTGCAAGAGGTGATAGGTATGGGAGAAAAACTTAAGATTCTATTCTAATTTGAAATTTTCTCTATTTTGTGTGATAGAATCATTGATCATTTTAAAGAATTTCCTCCACCCTTCATGCCCCGCCGGACATTTTAGGCATTATTTCTAATGGTTTCAGTTCTTGAAAATGTTTAGCACCCGAAACCTATTTCTAGAATATCAACAATCTACTCAGTACTTAGTTATTAGAAGAATTTTGTTCTGAAATTTTCATTGTATAACATTTGATTTATGTTTAATGTTATCCGTAGAATTAAGTGCGTTGACAAGAAAGGAGATTTTGTTGAAAATTAAATATTTTGTACAAAATAAATGCTTTTTCATCATCAGACTTAAATTATGTTCCTACGTAACTCTCTCTCTCCTCCTCTCTCTTTCTCTCTCTCTCTCTCTCTCTGTGAATAAATATTAATATTTATATATATATTTCGAAGTTTCTATTCTTTGACTTTAAAAGAAATAATACATTTTAAAAAGTTGATATGAATATTTTACAACTAACAGACTCCAAGGTAAAAATTGAATAATATTTTCTCTCTAATTATTTTCCTTCAGCCATGGGACGTTCAACCTTCGGATTAGTGATCCTTTAACTGCATTGAACATCCGTACAGGACAAACATTTCATTCTCATTTTAATCCTTGTTGGGATTATGATCGTAAATAATTATGAGTTTTATCCATTTCTTCAGTACAAAATAGATTGAACGATGATCTTAGTGTTATTCTTTTTTGAGGAACTTATGTCACGTTTTAATTTACAAAGTTTTTAAGCAATATCTCACACATTACCAGTTAAAATTCTATCTATCTATCTATCTATCTATCTATCTATCTATCTATCTATCTATCTATCTATCTATCTATCTATCTATGACGACGGTCAATTGTATCGGTCACCAAATGTAGCACCACGCCCTGAAAGGAAAAAGTCAAAGTCGGGATGAATGATCACGACTCCAAATGTAATTCTATGCCCTGGATTGATAGGAACTTTTAAATACTTGATAACTTGGTCGCAATCAGCAAATGTAACATCATGACCCCGATTACTACAACAAAATGTCACAGACGGGCTTGTGTTCCGGTAACTATTCCGGTGACGTCTTCCACATGAGATTCCTTTATTAACATTGTGTTCAGAATATCTGCGGAAGTCCCAAGCTCAGAATAGAAATGTCACAAGTTAAACGTAAGTAAAATTGACGGATTTCTAAGATTGTCTAAAGTTTTGGAAGGAAGAAGACCAGAATAAATTCAACAAGATATTCTTTAGATGTAGTTTATTCAAGTTGTTGAGTGTTGCAAATTAGTGTTTCTTCAGTTCTGCCGCCTGACAGCGGTACACAGGGGATCTAAACCTTCAATCGATTGTTCACAACTATAATGATGACAGAACCACAGTAGTCTGTGTTCGTTAGTTCGCCTTTACGCGAGAGAAACTTCCACTTACTACTATGATATGGCCTTCCTTCTTTGTCGTATCTGACATGTGTTTCTTCTCTCTGGCGGTCTTAGCGGACACCTCTGATTTGATTCCTTTCTTTCTGTCTTTTAGTGCCCATGTACATTCGTTTATATGCGAACCCCAAACTAGTAAGCTGATACAAGTGATATTTGAGTATGAATTTACGTTCTGCTCCAGTTTAAAACCACATGACCAGTCCTTTTTCATAACCGACTTTCCCGAAAACGATTCTTCCTATAAGACCACTGGTGAATATGTCTTTATGTAAACAAACTACACATCCACATGGATTTGACTGGGAATATGCGATGAATAGATTTTTTTAAGTTTCCAGGGTAATTAATGATAATTCCCAATTTCGTCCGAAGAAATAATTTCTTGTCGTCATTATCTTCCGACATGGCAGGTGTAGCGGTTGGTTAAAGGTCTCTACCGTGTTATTCCAAATCTTCAAGTTAATATTTCTGTACGATTCACTGAGAAACTCTCAATCCATCTTATTTCTTGAGGGTAATTAACTTTTTTAACGAGTTCTTTTCCTTCTCACATTTAATTCCAATCATTACCGAACGTAACCACGCTATCTCTATAACATTTTTTGTTCTGTACCCACATTTCACTCTGTTCGTCGTCTGCTGTCAAGTCTCATCGGGGTTCTACTCACCCCGATCGAGTGAGTTACCAATCACTTCATCATTCATCTATCTATCTATCTATCTATCTATCTATCTATCTATCTATCTATCTATCTCAGTCCTTTTCATATCTATCTATCTATCTATCTATCTATCTATCTATCTATCTATCTATCTATCTGTCTATCTATCTATCTATCTATCTATCTATCTATCTATCTATCTCGATACATATAAATAAATACAGACATGTGTATCTGTGCACATGAAAAAATTTAAATTAAAAAATTTTCTAGTGCATTAGAAAATTTTCAGTGTTAACGAACATTTCGAGTAAAATGCTTTTGGAATGAATGACTGACGCAGTTTCCAGTTTCATACTTTTATCACAGGCATCTCTCTGATATTGACTCTTTCCCTCCTCGCTGTAAAAGATAACGTTAACTAATAGAGTACATGAGTCTAACTCGTGAAGATGAACGCTTCTAATAGCAAGAGTAGTAAGCATGAAGATCACTCAAGAGAGGTCAACAACCGCAGAATTCATTTACCTACATATCTATTCGTATGAGTTCACAAGAGAGAATCAACATCGTAAAATTTACTCGAGCAATGGTTATAGGAATGAGTAAGAGAGAAAATAAGATGTCTTTTTTGGCTCTAGGTAAAACAAATTGCGGAGAAAACATTCCCATGTGGTCTGAACGCAAAATATTTTTCTTTGAAGTCGAATCGATATCTCTCGTCATCGGCATTATTTGGAAAGGAAGAATTGTTGTCTGTTGGTGATTATGAAGAATAAACCATACTAATAGAATCAATTTTCTTTCTGGAATTAAAAGAAAAGTTAGTTGGATGATAAAATATCTAGCTTTGTTTTAATTTTAATTGATAAATAATTTTATATATCTATCTTAATTACTACATTTACACCAACTAAATCCCAATATGTCGAATGTCCACGCTATATCAGCATACATGAAATGTGCTGACCAAGTTGTTTTTGTATATATTTTAACATCATAATTAAGTATATTGTGGATAATCTGAAAGAGGACGATCTTATAGGACCCAAATCACCAAGAGGGTGTGTTTAGTCGATTGGAATCTATGCGAACAAATAAATATAAATGCTGATATGCTCGCAGGAGAGCGCTCTCAAAATAATGTCTTCTATTTATTCCGTGGAAACTAAAACAGATATAAGGAGCACAATAACACCATTGGATAGAGCAAGTTTTCAGTCACAAAATATAGTCATCGCCATTAGTTATACATTTCGCTAACGATAAGCCTGTACTAACAAAGGTTTTTTTTTCACATCCATCTCTGTCGATACTGTTTAAACACATTATCCATCGTCTAACTATGCTCACATCCACTCTTTGATCTTTGTAAGCAAGAGTAGATGAAAATCAATGAGTACAATGTTTTTGCATGGACGAATTCAATGATTCACTTCTGCTCCATACACACCTTCATGTTAAATATCATTTTGGAGTATATATATAACTTTTTTTCAAAATTGACATATATATATATATATATATATATATATATATATATATTGAACATTCATTACTGCTCCTGTAAAAAATATTTATTAAGCTTGGCTTATCCTGAGAAACAAACTGCAAGTGTTGGGTATACAGCGAAGATTAATTTTATTATCGTATTACTTATATCGTAATGGTCTGTGAAGCTTGGTTATTAACTAATGGCGATTTGCCTTGATATTTTAAGGTTTAGCTTAGTCGATAACAAGACTACAACTCATACGAATAGAATTGGTAAAACTGGCATGCTAAGAATCGTTCTACATTAGGCACCTGCATATATATCTTTGTAAAACTCGATGTGTATATCTACGGGAGAATTAAAATCATTCTTAAATATAGGAAATCGCTCCATAAGTATTATCCGAATTTAACATCAGAAAAATATCAATAATTCATTAGAATTCATTTATTATCATAGGTTTCAATCTTTATGATTCACGAGATTTATAATATATAAAATTATTTTGGTTTAGAAAACAAGAATACAGGAATTTCTCCATAAGTTCGACTTATGTAGACATTAAAAGATATGCACTAATCGGAAACACATTAATCGAATATAAACAAAACTGACAAAATAGTTACACATTTTTCATTTTTAAATTTTCGAAAATTTTTAATTAATCGATAACTAAAAAAATCAATTTTCAATTACTATGGTTAAACTGAAGAATGTTTTACCGCCCGCACTAATCGAGGATTATGGATGCACTGATCGTATTTTGGTAGATAAAATGTTCAGCGCACTAATCGAAAACGCATTAAACGAATGCGCATTAATTGATAGATTCCTGTATGTCTTTTAAGCACTTAGTTCATTGTGATATTTCTGTAAAGTTTGGAATTAGTGCAGTGAGATGGAGCAAATTGTGAAGAATAAAGAAGATTTTTTTCTAATTGTGGCCTTCAATCTTTTCATTACTGCGTGAAGCCGTGCATTATCCGAAGTTGTGAGTGATTAAAAGGGGCATTTTTCCTTCCAAGTAATGTTTAAACGCTTTAACGGCTGATAATTGATATCTGCTCTAATTGTAACAGTTCCTTGTAGCAAGTTAAAGTGAATGATATCAACTCAATGTCAACAAACACTGAACCAAATATTCATCGTTGGATGGAGCTTTCTTTTGGGTTGGGCGTCTCAATTAGAGGTTTTTTTTTTTTAATTTTCTTTTTTATTATTTTAAATTTTTCACCAGGTATCACCAGCCTGTCCGAAAATGGCGAGATAAGTTTTCAGGATATCATAGAAATGAAGATTTTTGCTTTACGTTTTTATTTTTTTATTTTGGTTGATTTTTTGTCGGATCCTTGAGAACGTATTTTTCAAGTTGTTGCCAGGAAATCTTTGAATGTCTTCAATTCACTTTTTGAACCCATTCTTTAACTGTAACAACCCGATTTATGTCCACTTCTCCAAACGATAAATCATTTCATGGTGCACTTCCTAAACTTTTCAAAAATTTTCAATCAACCTTTGTAAATTTGTTTCTTTTAAAGCATTTATCGAATAAATAGTAATAATATTTCATGTTGTTTCTCAAGCATTATTGCCTTTTCCAAACTCGCTAAACATTATTTTCAGAAGATATGTCCATCAGTTTAATAACTAATT
Organism: Acanthosepion lycidas; assembly: GCA_963932145.1. NCBI lineage: Eukaryota > Metazoa > Mollusca > Cephalopoda > Sepiida > Sepiidae > Acanthosepion > Acanthosepion lycidas. The sequence continues at coordinate 66,016,317 of OZ010590.1, read as the reverse complement.
TAGTTGAATCGTACTGTGACGACGTAACTTGATCGTTTAAAATCTTACATATTAGTATGAATTGTTAGCATTAGCATGAATTGTTATAATTTAAAGATTTTAAAAGAGCGAATGTCTGGTCTAATCACTCGATATCAGATTTCGAATATTATTTATGGGCTGACCGGAAAGATTTGATATTATTAGAGAAACATTTTCCAGTTGGGCAAGCGAACTCATAGACGATATTGGTTTATTGAAGTTTTGAGTTTTTTGTCTCATTGGTGGTAAGCATCGTAGAAGTTTAGTAAGTTTAATTTGCTTGTTTTTGTCGATAGTCGATATATATTGATATGTTAGATTTCGTATAATTTTTCAATTTGTTGGTTTCTGTAGATTATTTTAATGGTGTTTTTTATATTATTATTATTATTATTATTATTATTATTATAGAGGATATTAAATGTGTTGCATTTATTAAGTTATTTATAATGGCTATTTTGCATTTAATCATTCGGGATTGCAGTTGCATACGCATAGGTTTAAGGTATTTGTTTTTTTTTTTTTGTTTTTTTTTTTTATTAACGGAAGTTTTAAATTTATAAGTATTAAAAACATTTAATACACCCCAAAAAGGAAATTATGTTACTGGGCGTCGTATGTGAAATTAAGAATTGAGTTATTTTTGAAAATTCTTTTCAGTTTTTCTATTCTTTATTTTGCCCGTCTTTTTTAATTAATATAAAAAATATTGTCAATGTAGAGGCAGTAAATTGCTGGTATAGCGAGTTTCGTTTTTTTTTTTCTTTTTTTAAATTCCTTTTCTAAGATTGACATGTAGAAATCTGATAGTGTTGGAGCGATGGAACAAACCATGGCAACAACCTTAGTTTGTGTGCATATATTTTATAGGTGGTCGGAAAAGGGAAGTTGTGTGGGGCAGAAGACTAGTTAGCAGTTTTCTGAGAGTTGTTAGTTGTATTTTTGGAGGTGCATGTTTTTAGACGTTGTTTTTTCTTCTAATTCCTATCGTATCACTAACAAGTACGCTGGTGAATAAATTTTCGGATCCAATAACACAAATACGCTGTTACTTGGTTTATTTCTTTTGAGAATTTGCATGAAGTTGTATGTGGAATTTATGCTGGGTGATTGTTTTTAAAAATGTAATAATGGTGTAGGAATTTGTGGAGTTTCAAATTTGTACGGTTTTGTCCGAATTTGGTAGGCATTCATTTTTAAAAAAAATTTTGTTTATTATAAATTTATCCGTTTTTGAAAATATCTTCTCGACTTTGTTTTGAATTTTGGTACACACACACACACACACACACACACACACACACACACACACACACACACACACACATATATCTATATATACACACACTTCTAACAGTATAAAAATTATAGATTCACTAACCATGAAAACCAAAGTGAAATAAAACAAAAAACAAAAAAAAAGCAATCCTTACAACATCAACTACGAACACAGCCATAATGTACACATCGTGTTCGAGAATTAAAAATCAGTCTGTGTATTAGCAACATACACACTATTTTTAATACTTGAAAATAGCTACTAGAAAAGCTGAAAGCATTCAGAACAAAAAATCATTTGAACAAATTCGACATACACTATGTCCAAAAAAGAAAACTCTTGTTCGCATACAAGATATATAAGTAAAACACAAATATATGAGTAAAAATGAATGAGATCAACGATATAGAAAATAAAATATATAACTTAATTTTGAAAAATTAACTGGACATATTGTGCTCGTAAACCGGTGACATCGGTAAAACATATATATATATGTATATATATATATATTTATATATATATATATATATATATATATATATATATATATATATATATGTATGTATTTATATATATATATATGTAGGTTTGCCTGGCTCATTAGGATTTATCCAAATATATATATATATATATATATATATATATATATATATATATATATTCTGAAGATTCCGAATAGCTTGCGAAAGACGTAAAGATATCTTTAAAAATTGTCATTATATATGTATATATGGCCTGACGATTGCGTTAAAGCATGAAGCAGATTGTTTCCGCTAGGTATTGACCAAAATGTCCACTTTCATATTTCCATACACTTTACCTCATAAATATAGCATACCTTAAACTATATTTTTATTCGTATATATATATATATATATATATATATATATATATATATAGAGAGAGAGAGAGAGAGATAGATAGATAGATAGATAGATAGATAGATAGATAGATAGATAGATCATTGAAAAAGTTCGTGTGCTGGAAAGTTTCCAATTTCAACTCTTTAAGTTTCTGCAAGGTGTATTATGCCACATGCGATCTTGCATCGTTATGTTAGAAAATTATATTTTTTCGATTTGTTAAAATTGGTCGTTTTTCTTGAATCCAAGTTTCTTCACATGGCGAAAGGTATAGATTTTCAAACGCTTAGGAATCTCTTCTGTCAAAATCTTCGGTTTATTATACACGGTGGCAAGAAGAGCGTCTTCATCTATGTCGAATGTCACCCGGAGAGAGATTGCTCGTTCACCCTGGCGAAATCTGCCGAACCATTGTCCGAAGAGCTGGAATACAATCTAAATAAATCTTCAGAATGTTTTTTTTATCACGCTCCCGACGCTTACTCCTTTCCGAAATTCAAAGAGCATAATATGGCGAATGTGCAACGTTTCATCCTCCATCTTTGAGGCCTTAATTTGTGGACAAAATATTAACATTCAGCAAAATCTAAGTCGCAACTGAATGATGCAAATTTTCAATCTAGAACACATCAGAAATTGGCACCATAACAAATTCCAGTGTCAATTGGCGGGCATTTTATATTAACAATGAAAATCGGGTACACACTTTTGCATTAATCTGATACACACACACAGACATATACACACACACAGACTTATATATATATATATATATATATATATATATATATATATATATATATATATATATATACCTAGAAACTTCAGAGACAGATGTGATCTCTGCATTAAGAGAAAATCTTCATAAATATAACAGATCTGAAGAATTGCTAAATCATCGCAATGAGATTGTCTTCAAGTGCAGACACAAACATTGATGCAAAGTTGCAAACTACACCAAATTTTTGGGAGACGTGTCCTTAAGAAATCCGAAATATGAATTAACATAACATGGGACTATACATGTGGTTACTATGTAGGATCGATCGTGTAGTTTGATTTGTGTATGTATGTGGATGTATGTATATGAGTATGCATATGTTTGTATATCTGTATATTTTTAGTTATATAGAGATGAGTATATATATGTATATCTATGTGTCGTTTTCATGGATATATATGTATTTTTGTATATGTATGTGTGATATATGTATTACCAGTATAATATAAAATGTGTATTGACGTGGACATATATACATGTATCTGTTGTTGGAATTATGTTCGCCCTCTATATACTAATCAATGGAAAATACATATGTTTTCTAAATATGGTGCTACATGTTTTTAAAATTTGGTTATATGTCCCTAGTCGATTGAATTCTTTTGTTTTAGTTACTGTACTATTTATACTTTCCTTCTTAGATTTATATTTTGTTTATATATAGTTTTTTTATCTTTATTTTATTATATCATATTATTATTATTATTATTTTCATTTGTATTATGATTATGTCATTGCTATCTATATCTTGAAGGAAAATATTTTCTTTATTTTTGTTAACTTTTAATAGATTTTTCTTAGGTTTTTAATAATTACCCAATTAAGAAAATACTCCTTATTGAAAAATGAAAATACACATATATATGTATATAGGTGTATGTATATATATGTGTCTGTGTGTGAGTGTGTGTGTGTGTGTGTGTGTGTGTGTGTGCGTGCGTGCGTGTGCGTATGTGTGGATATTTACATAAATTAAAAAAAATTCTTTACATCATTTTTCTGTTACTGAAGATATTATTTTTTTTCGGTTTTTGAACTTTTAGTTATTATTATTATTTAAAATAATGTTGAAGTGTCAACCAAATGTAGGTATTTTTTTTTTTGCCTCAGTCCTGCTTCTATGTTTTTCTTTTTTCTTTCTTTTTTTACGTGTCTAATTTATTTTCTGTTTTTCTCCTTTCTTCTTTTTTCTTTACTTTTGTTTCCTTAGTTCTTTCTGTATGTCTAATTTTCTCTTCCACTTTCCTGTGAATATACTTGATAAATAGTTCAGTATATCTAGCACCCCACATCACATTTTACTATATGTCTCTTTATAAAGATGCATATGAATATATCTCTCTATTTCTCTTTTCTCTTCCTAGTTTTGTTTACTTATCTTTCGTCTTCCACTCTCTCCATCACATCCCTTTCGAGATATATATATCTCTTTCAACTCTTCCTGCCCCCTATTTGAACCTACCTCCTCATACTAATATGTGCATAAATTAAAAATAATAATATATAAATCTTTTTATGCCTGGAAAATTTGTCACCATACAAATTTCTGTAAAATAATCTGAAAATTATTTATATGGAAATGGTCGATCTGAGGAATTAGGATCGAATCTGAGTCCTAAGGAAATAAATTATAATCATGTAACCTTAAAGTTGTCTGTTTCCCAATAATAATTAATGTTTGCTCTGTTCTTACATTGAGCTCTCTGGATTATATCCCCCATGGAATTATCCATACGGATTACCAAACAATATCATTATATATATATATATATATATATATATATATATATATATATATATATATATATATATATATACTACAGGCAAAAATTTGGGGACACCCTGCATTTCTTTAAAAAACACCTTAAAATGAAAATCGGGTACACACTTTACTTTGTATTATTATTATGTCATTGCTATCTATATCTTGAAGGAAAATATTTTCTTTATTTTTGTTAACTTTTAATAGATTTTTCTTAGGTTGTTTTTTTATAAATAAAAGGATTAAATTTCAGCAACTACAGAATATTTGTTTTTATTTTTCAGCATTTCACCAGGGTCCCCTTACTAGCAAAATGTTCAAATTTGGATTCATCTGTCCACAATACATTTTGCTAGATTATATTTTGTATGAGAAATATATTTTGTTTTCACCATTAACTCATCAGTAGATTTTGTTAGATTACCAAACAGGCTGGGGATATGATTCTGGTCAAGAGAATCAGGACTCCCCTCTCCCCCCCCCCAAAAAAAAACAATATCATTCGATTTTGCAAAAATATTTTATAGCATCTGGTTTATTCATAGCTGGGAAAAATCACCTTTCAACATGACAATGATCCAAATCACTCTTCTAAATGATGTCAAAATTGACTCGAGTCAAAAAAGGAACAACATTTTGGAAATTATGACTTAACGGCCTCATTCTCCTGACATCTCTCTCATTGAATTAGTGTGGTATGAATTGGATAGGAGAGTTCAAAGAGAATACCCAAAGTGTAAGCTATTTCAGTGCTTGAAGAATGCTTGGGAAGGCTTGCCATCTACTTTTTTTCCATAAATGTTGGAAAGGATGCCAAGAATTTGCAAGGCAGTAATTAAGGCAAGTGGTGGTTTTATTGACGAAAGCCAAATATGATGCTGTTGTATTATTTCTTTTTTATACTTAAGAGCTTATTTTTGTCAAAATAAAAGATATTCTATAACTTTTCTAGCCGATACTATCTCTAGACCTGCCCCTATGTTTGCAAAGTAAATATTAAACAACACCATGTATGTACAGAATGCCTGCCTGCATGATTCCCGTACTACTCTTGTTTGTACATGGCGTTGTTTAATATTTCTTTTGAAAACACAAAATGACAACGAGATTTGTAAAATATGGCTTCCCACATGATGATAATGTTGGTGAATAAGTTTTGGAAGATGTGGCTTCTCATCTCTAATTCGCGCACGAAACAAGTATTACTGACATGAAGGCAGAAACTGCTCTCATCACAGAGCGCCACTCGACAGCTCAGGTGAACCGATCGCGACACTACTGGATACATGTAGGTTTGTGGCGTAAGCACGCGGTCTTGTAGTACTGTTGCAATTAATTGATTTCCCATGGTCAGTTTTGACACTCCTGAGGCCACATTTGCTTTAGTCTGTTTTATGGAGGCCGTACGATCTGCAAACGGAGCTCTTACAATGTGTCAAGCTAAGTGATACAAAACCATACTGGCTCATTTTTACGGTTCTAAGAATGTTCATAAAAAACACTTTTGCCAAATCAAAGAAGCATTGGTGGTGTGTTACGTCCAACATGTTCAGCAGTTCTCCAAAATAGCCATCCCGTCAAGGGCCCACGATCCGTCCCTGTCTCAAACGGTTCTGATTAAACAAAAGGAGCCCGAGAAGCATTTTGTAGCAATACATTTGCTTGTACTGGATTCCTTTACCACACTAAACTTTATAACAGCATGCATCATCATCTAACGCTCAGAGACAGAAGATACAGTGATATGACTGTCACTATGGCACAAGATGACTCAAAATTTAAACTTTTTACCATAAATCCCTAGCATGCATTTATTGTAACCATGTAAAAACCGACATCACCCTTCAGTTATTGCAATACACCAAGATTTATTTAGATAGGTAACCAAAATATAACAGACAAATTTAATAATTGTCTGCGAGACTCACTTTTTGACCATACCTCTACTGTAGACGTCCAATATAGATATCTATCAAGCTTAATCTGTTTCAGAGCCAAAAGAGTGGGGCATCCAACTAACTTTCTGCGAAACTAGCTTACTGACCATTACGCTATGTAAGGCACCATTTTTACATTAAATGAGGTTGTTTCTGAAGAATATTCTTGTGTAAGATTAATATTTGGTAACAGAGATTGTCCATATATTTTCAGATTTAATTCCTCATTTAAGCTAAAGAATAAAAATTAATTTATGTATGTGTATCCCAGTGACGATAATAGTCAAACAAATCTGACTTTATTTTTGGCATGAAGACTTAAAATACATCCTATTGTGGTGTAAGCTATGTCAGTTTGACAACAGTGGTTAACCGATGTCAAACGATGTCATCAAAGAGTATGTCATTCCTAACCAGATAAAGAAATTCATAGTAAAATGAAACTGAAATACAAGTTTTCTATGAAGTACAACAATGTTTTATTTCACAAATAGTAAGACGGATGTGGCAGATTTCGACCACCGTGGTCTCTAAGTGGTCAATGGCAGTAGAATTAATTTATGGAGTTTATTATCTGTATTGTAGCCAATCACATTATTGGATGTAAAATTTTATGTCAAAATAACATAGACAGATAAAGTGATAGGATAGGTCGCATAAGGTCATCAGAGATTAAAAGTGGATTAAAATATTTTTCAGTCAAATGAAGGCTCTTTAAAAGTTAAAATAAAAACTTGATATTTTTATGCTTTTCCCATCACCAGGTCTGTGTTGGTTGTTATGGAATTGGATCCCTAAACAACCTATTCATATTGGCACCCACTGAGTGAAGCACCAGTGTTGTATACTCAAAAATCTTGTCAAACAAAGAGAGTGCGTTATTTGAGACTAGAATTTAGTTTCAGTAATGACTATTTTTTCATGTTTAAACAGTTTCATTTCTTACATTTTTATGTCGTGTAAGAAGAAATATCATCAAGAAAATATTGCTTCATGTGTTGTCATATTCCTCTGTGGGCAGCACTGGGTATCTTTGCTAGTAAATATAAAAAAGTATAAAGTTAACCTGCAAAAATATACGTAATCAATTACCAAACAGGATTGTGATTGATTGATTCAATATTTCGCTGTTTATTCAAAAATGTTTTGAAGATAACGTGGAAAAGGTCCAAATATTAAAAAGAAACACCAACAAGCCTTTCTTGCTGAGTAAATATAGATTACTTTCAAAAATGTTTTTATTTCTCCTTTCTCTCCGTGTCCTTATCTTTCTGTCCTTGTTTGTTTCTGTCTATCTCTCTCGCTTTATATATATATATATATATATATATATATATATATATATATATATATATAACAATGGATATTTTTAATTCGACAATATTTCTTATTTCTATAAATGTTATTTTTAGTGTACAGGCAAGTAGACATTAAATTCACTGCTTACAAAACAAGTTCGATTTCTGTTGGAACTCATATTTTTTTTAGTAGAACTCTTGATCTCTAAGCCAGTAGACTTTAATTTCACTATTAATCCTCACCACAAAGAAAAGCAGGATACCTACTCAAAAAAGTGTACGCACTAAATATAGCATTTATAGAAATAATATACTTGGGTGTGTGTTTGTGTGTTTGTTTGTGTGTGTGTAGCTAGGAGAGAAATCATCGTCTAATAACCTCCAGAGTGTATTTTCTCGTATTAAGCGAAATAATAAGTAAAGCGGATTAAAGTAAGAACAATGTCAATAATGGAAGTCAAAAAGACTACAATGATTCTGTCTAAACATCATAGTTTCATGGCCAAACTAATCTAGGCGTTTCTACATAAATTAAAATGCTTCAGAAGAAATGGAATAAATGTTGTCTTAAATTACTTGTCTGGAAATGATCCAGCAATTTAATATTGCCTTTTTTTTATCTGTTTTTAATTTGGATTAAATGTTGAATTAAAATAATTTTAAATGTACTTTAAATGTACCCGAGACTGTAACATCAAATGTAAAATATGTTTGCTTTATTTTCCGTAGCTTTATGGTGACTGCTGCATCATATATGAGATGAGAGACAAGTTTTCTTAGAAGAAATTTCATGGAGGAAAAAATTAGCTTTCTTTATGCTACTGAGTATCATCTGTTGAAGACGTCGGACAGCTTTTCATTAATTTTTTAATTTTTTTTTTTTTTGCATATAAAATTTCGCTTTTGGAAATGTGATGACTATACGAGCATATACAGTAAAATGAATTTTAATTTATAAAATTAAGCCAGTATCTAAGTCAACTAGAAGTTACTTTTTTTAAGAATGTGTTACGTTCAATTGAGAGCTGTTTAGACGACATTTTGGGGGTTAAATGACAGAAGGAAGTTTTAAGTGTTAAATAATATATTAATCAAAATGCCTTTTAAATACAACTTTTCGTACCACTATTGCATTGTATTCTATCAAGTGATTGTCTCTCAATGCTCAGTAATAGAAATAATCCCAAACTTTTCCTTTCAGTTTAAGAAATATGTAAAAGTTTTCTGAGATTCTTAATGACAATTTCTTCAAACTCGCAAATTCTGTATTCCATAAATTATTAGTCGCGTATCAATTGTTGAAGAGTTTTGGTTGCTTTGTTCTTAAGTGCTTGTCGTATCCAGAAATCACTAAGAATCATCCACACTGGTTTTTAATCACTACCACCATCTCAAATGAAATACAAAACAGAACATTGAGTTGACACAGAGACTAAGGGTATAGAGAGCCTCTTATCTATCTATCTATCTATCTATCTATCTATCTATCTATCTATCTATCTATCTATCTATGCCAATACAAAATGTGAACTTTTGATATATTATCATTTTCTGCCCTCGTGAAAGAGAAACAGATAGAAAGAAAAAGTAAAGAGAGAAAAAAAAAGAGATAAAAAGAAAGAGTAAGAAACTTGTTTTCCCCACTGATTCTCTCTCGCTCCTTCAACCCTTCTTTTATTTCTCCTTCAATATTTATGAGAATAAAGAAATTGTCAATATATGTATATGTGTGTGTGTGTGTGTATACTCACATACACACACAAACACACGCACACACATATATACATAATTACAAATTGGTTGAAAATTCAAATTCCACGACAGCAAATAAAAAAGATATATGCGTATAAATGTGTGCGAGTCTTTATGTATGCATTTTTATACTTATGTACCGCAAAAAAAAGAAAAAAAAAGAAAAAAAAGCGATACGTAATGTTTAAAATGCATTAAAAAATCTTTCTTGAAGCTTTTATCTTTGTTTTAATTGCAAAGCTAGTAGATTAAATTTAATATTTCCAATAAGCAAAGTATCTTGCTGTATTTTAAACCGAACTTAATTGATGGAATGATTTCTGTTTTTAAAATTGCTAAAATCAGCCATATTGACAAATCTGCATTGTGGAATCTTTCATCATTGCGAACTGCCCGGATATATTGGCTCTCTGTGAGACCAACTTTGACTCGTCTATCCTCTCTTCTGACCTCTCGAGCCAAGGCTACCTTCCTCTCCCTAGAAAAGACTCTCAAACTCACATGAATGGCCTTGGAATTTACGTCAAGGACCATGTTCCACTGGCTAGAGAGCTGTCTTTTGAATCTCCAGACCATTCGTACATGTGTCTTCGGCTATCTCTTCTCAATGATGTAAGCTACCTCTTCTTCCTATATCGTTCTCCATCCTCTCAAGACTGTGGTGTAATGGAATGCATTTCTGACAGCATTGACAAGGCTCACTCTCTCTCTCTCTATCCGTTTGCTCACATATTCGTCTTTGGTGATTTTAACGTCCATCATACCAAGTGGCTTAAAAACGCTACTACTGACCTTGTAGGCATACAAACCCTTAATGTTTCAATTTCTCAATCCCTCACGCAAATAGTTGACTTCCGTACACCTTTTCTCTAAAACTTGGACGATAAGGCTTCTCTTCTCGATCTATGTTTTACATCCATCCCCGAGTCCTGTAGCGCTATGCAGTCCTGCCCTCTTGACAACTCCGATAATGCTGTAGTGTCTGTCAACATCTCCTTCATCTCCACCCTCTGCAAAGAACCTCCTACCACTAGACCCTCCTTCTGCTATCAACGAGCAGACTGGGACTTTCCGGGATTTCCTTCGCGATGTCCCCTGGGAAGTTGTCTTTACGCTCCCCATTCAAGTATGTGCTTCCGAGGTCTCCCCCTGGGTTAAAGCTGGAATCGAGGCTTTCATCCCCTCAAAGAAATATAGGAATCACTTCTTTCACCTATATCGTAGCGACATGTCTGACTGCAATAGACGTCTCTTTGTCTCTGCCCGTAACGAGTGTAAGCGATATTACATGTCGCAAATTCGGCTCCAAGGATTATTGTTGTCTCTGCCAGAGCGTACTTAACAATAGCAAACCCTTTACACCTCCTTTGTTCAACCAGTTCGAGGTTCTGACCTCTTCTGCCGACAAGGCTGAATACTTTGCTCGGAAATTCTCATTCCATTCAACACTCGACTCTTCCGGTGTACCCACACCCGATTTCCCCCTTAGAACTGAAGCTCTGTTGAATGAGTTGCACATAACCCCGTTATCGGTATTGGGCATTATCTCTAAATTAGACCCCCACAAGGCTAGTGGTGAAGACGGGATACCAGCCATTGCCCTGAAGAAATGTGCGCCTGAACTGGCACCCAATTTTTCTAGTCTGTCCAATTCATTATTAATATCCAATTAATAATGAATTGGACAGGTTGTAAGGTTGTAAAAGGTAGACTCCTTTTTGGCTTAAATGTCACTGTTTACATTGTCTTTTAACTCAAACTTAGCTTTTGCTTTCATGCATGTCTCTAGACCTTCTGAGAAAACCTCTGGAAAACTCTTTTTCAGTTCATTTTCAATTTTTCAGTTACTGTATTAGTACGGGGGTGGGTAACAGTATTCATCTTGTTGTACAAAGAGTTAATTGGAAGGTCCCAAAGATCAAACATTGCAATCCAGTTTGTTTCAAACAAATTAGCAGTATTCTTTAATGCAAATACCATTGCTTTTTGGTTTTTCCCACAAAAGAAACGTTACAGCTGAATTCATCCAAAAAGTTCAATCTCTTTCCTGCGACTCCATGTGCAACTTTCTCAGAAGTCAATAAATTGGGTTTACCCATTTTTCTCCATGTCTCTTCATTTATGATAATGATATCAGATTCTGTATCTAGTTGCAATTTTATTTTTACATCATTAATTTGCACAAAAACAAATTTCCTCTTTTGAGATTTTATTGTTAATTTCCATTTTAGGTTTCTTATTGTTACTCCATGTATTTATTATATTCACATACATCTTATTTTTCTCCATATTTTTTTTCTCCCTTTTTTTGTATCTGCAACGCATACTTTTGTGTCCTAATTTCCCACATTTATAGCATTTTTTGTTCTTGAAGAAACAATCACTTTTAAAATGCTTACCTTCACAACCGTAGCAAGTATTAGGTATTGAGGGGCGGGGTTATAGTCTTCTTTTTTCTTTTTCTTTTTTTTTTTTTTTTTTTTTTTTTTTTAATCACTGTTCTGTTAGGAGTTGAAAAACATTTGTAGCTTTTTCTTTTAGGTGGTCAGACACTCTGTACCTGTGAATTGCCTTTTCCTCAATCTTTTTTCAAATTCACAATACGTTGACATTCTTCCACTATTTTCTGGAGAGTTAATTTGGGATCCATTTCTAGTCAAGTATCCTGGATCTTTCAGAAGTTAAACCCTGTATAAATATCAGGCATTTAAATAAATCAGGAGTTAAATGAATTAACTTTAACTTTTCAAGATTTTTTTCTCTTCACAACTCCTGCGTAAGTGACAAAATCTTCATTGGACGTTACAAAATTAAGACATTGTCATTGTGTATTAAATAATGAACTCCTATTACCAAAGAGTTTTGATAGTATTAGAACAGTTTCATCAAAGTTTATCTTTCCAGGTTTTTTGGCAAAATATAATTTACATATTTTTCATGTTCAGCAGGTGACAATTTCCTTAATAATAACCAAACTTTCTATTCATCATTCCAATGCAAACAATCCCTTTTGAAGATCCCTTTATATCTTCTATAATAAGCTGGAAAAGTTATCACTTCACCTGGATTGTATACAAATTCGTTGATTGAATTAACAACAGCATCTGGAGTGAATGAATCTGAAGTTTTTCCTTCCATCGTTTTGGAAAATAACTCAAAAACTTCCGTTGTTGTAATTGTAATTGCTGTTCATGTTGTTTTTGTTGCTGCAATTGTTGTTCTTGTAGTTTTTGTTGCTGCAGCATTTGAATCATGATAGCTTTTAATTCTTCCATTTTGGTGTACTCTGCTGAATATTTTGCAGATTAATTTTTCCTTGTGTAAGTTGAAGGAATCCTTATTGCCACTTTTGTGATGTCAACAAATACTCGTTGTCACTTTCATAATGCTTGTTGTAGTAGAGACCTTGTAATTGCAGATACAACTATAGTAACGCTGTTGAACCATACCTGTGTCAAACGCCTTCAAATAACACACACTAATAGTACTTGATCGATAATACTTGCCCAAATAGTAACTACCGAATAGTAAGCCATATAGCGATCACTTAGACTCCACGCTAATTCCTATTTATGCATTTCCTTTACCATCACATGATCTACTTATTCAAAATGGGATCACCTGTGTTTGCTCTCTTGTGATCTGTGTTCAAACTCCGGTATCGACAGCAACACTTTATTGCTATATAACAACTATATACTTTTAATGTCTCCATCTGAACTTCAAAATTTTATTCACAAATTAAATCTTGACCTCTTCAAGGCTAGTATTCAGTTATCTTTCTTGCATAGCCCCCAAAACTTCTTTTCACTTTCTTACACTCATTCAACACCATACAGCAACCTTATACCTTGAGTGGCTCCTAGGCCTTGTATTGGATGAATATTAATAATTTTAAAGAAATGAATAAAACAAATGCTCCCACATCATAGCCCCCACTTGGCATCCCCCGTGGAAGCTTGACACACCTCATTTAGATCTAACACTAAGTCAACACAACCTATACACCACAAATAAAATCATTAATAGAAGTAAGATTGCCAAACTAAAACACATAATGCTAATATCAAGTCATATATATTGATAGCACTAAAACCTCAAATAAAACTGAAGCAACAGCCACAGACGGACAGTCTCACAAACAGATTAGGCAACCAAATCAAGCTTCCATATTTAAATCTGTATTACAAGCCATTAAGTTGGTGCTTAAACTCATTAAAAACTCAAACAACCAGAAATTGATCATATTCAGACATTCTGTCAAGTCTTATAGTTCTAAAACAAATAAAATCCAAACATCTATACATCTTGGACATACTAGAAACCTATACTGAAACAGTTAAATCATGAAAATCAATCATCCTAGCCTAGATTCCAAGTCATGTTGGTATACTAAACAATGAAATAACAGACAAACTAACTAAATATACCGTCAACATGACAACAACCAACATAAAGATACTCCATACAAACTTTGGAAATAAAATAAAAGAACATCTCAAAAGTAAATGGCAAGCAATATGGTACTCAAAGCCTAACAAACTATATGACAATATTCAATCAACTATAAGAGAATGGCTCCCAGGTTTCAGAAAAATAAAATGGGAGGAAATAGTTTTAACCTAACAGGACATGCGCATCTGACACACATTCACACATTCACACACTCATACTACTCAAAAATGAAAATCCCTCTCTCATCATGCAACAGATGTCAAGTACTTCTCACGAATACTCTTAAGTTGCCATCATCTCAGTCAAACCCAAACAAAATATTATCAAGCAAACAATACAAAAGAACTTTCAAAACACAAAAGTCAAATCTTCAATACCTCCTTTGTTCAACCAATGTGAGGTCCTGACCTCTTCTGCCGATAAGGCTGAATGCTATGCTCGGAAATTCTCATTCAATTCAACGCTCGACTCTTCCGGTGTATCCGTCATCGGTATTGAGCATTATCTCTAAATTAGACCCCCAAAAGGCTAGTGGTGGAAACGAGATACCAGCCATTGTCCTGAAAAAATGTGCGCCTGAACTGGCCCCTGCCCTCTCCAAATTATATAACTACTGCCTCAATGAATCTTGTTTTCCAGACTGTTGGAAGTCCTCATCCATTGTTCCTGTCTTTAAGAACTCTGGAGACCCTTCTGACCCTTCTAATTACCATCCTATCAGTCTCCTACCACTCTTCGGCAAAGTCTTCGAAGCTTTAATCAACGCCGAAGTGGTTAAGCAACTTACATCCCATGATCTGCTCTCCGACAAACAATATGGTTTCCGCTTTGCCCGTTCTACAGCTGATTTGCTTACAGCCATAACTGAAATTGTTTACCAAGCACTTCATAATAACGGAGAAGCTCATGCCGTGTCTCTAGATATCTCCAAAGCGTTTGATAGTGTTCGGCATGCCGGCCTTCTTCGTAAGCTTCAAGGTTATGGAATTTCAGGTCGATTGTTTGACTTAATACAATCATTCCTGTCGAACCGTGTATTGAATGTCGTTCTCAACGGATTCTCCTCCAGCTCCTATCCCAAGAACGCAGGTGTTCCCCAAAGCTCCATCCTAGGCCCAACTCTGTTCCTTATCTTCATTAACGATCTTCCTGATGTTATAGATTCCGAAGTAGGCATCTATGCGGACGACACTACTATTTACTCCTGCTTCAAAAAACAAATCAAGTGTCGCTGACAAAACTAACCTGGCAGTTTGTCTCGAAAAGGACCTCCAATCGGTTGTGGACTGCGGCAGGAATTGGCCTCATAAACAAAACTGCTCTCTATTACTCACCACAGAGAACCATCCCTGCCTCCTATTAGGATGTCTGACGCTCAACTCTACGAGAGCACCTGTTTGCGACTACGCGGTCTCACATTGTATGCTGAACTGAGATGGAAGAAATACATTAAGTCAATAGCTTCGTCTACCGCAAGGAAAGTTAGCTCCCTGTGCTAAGTCGATCCTTCAAATCTACAAATCAACAACCATTCGCCCTTGCATGGAGTATTGCTGCCATATATGGTCTGGAGCCCCTTCTGTTTGTCTCAGGGTCCTTGATAGAATCCAGAGACGGATCAATGTAATTGGCCCTGATCTGGCATCTCGTCTGCAGTCGGTCTCTCACAAACGTGCCGTCGCCTCCCTCTGTCTTTTTTACAATACTTTCAAGGTAACTGCTCCGATGAGCTGCTTTCGCTGACGCCCAGACTTCATGAATTTAAGCGTTCAACTAGGCTGGCATCTCGTTCTCACCATTTCACTGTCGAAACTGTTAAATTCTCGCTTGTGGAACTCCCTCCCCTTTTCTTGTTTCCCTGATAGTTATAATCTCCAGCTATTCAAATGTAATGTCAATCGACGTCTCCAGATGCCTTGATCTATCCCCTATCCTTCTCTTCATCCTTTCCTCTATCACTCCACTTTGTTCTCGCTTCAACTCTGTAACCCCTTGCGTGCTAGTAGCTTCCCGACTTGCTTGTGGTGAAACGCTTAAAAAAAACAAAAACAACAACAAAAAAAAAAAAAGAAAATAAAGAAGCATAATACACATTATTAAAAAAAATTCGAAAATAAAGTATACTTTTCTGAAATTTTATTTAAAGAAGATTAACTGATTTAAAGTTGAATTCTTTTGAATTAAAGCAATTATTACTTTTAATTTAAAATATGACGGAAAAATATTTCGCGAGATTTAAATAAGAGGGAAATACTTGTACTAAAATTGACGAAGATTTATATTAACTATCCCGTAGATCTCGTATTCTTAAAATATTAAATATTTTAAACATTCTAATAATTTTGTCTTATGACTATAAATGTTATTTTTCGTAGGTACACGTGTTGAGTTGCGATCATATATATATATATATATGTGTGTGTGTGTGTGCGCGTGCGTATGCGCTCGCGCGTGTGTGCGTGTACAAGTCTCATTGAAATAACTAACAAGCATCTACGATTAAGTTTTTTATTTAATTTTGAATGTGTTCTTATAATTTTCATTTCTGGTCGTTATATATTAGGTTGGTGCAAAAATAATGACGTAATAATGTCGTTTTTTGACGTATTTTTACGTATTTTTTTTTTATTATTACGTTTGCACCAACCTAATAGAAATTGTTCAAATGTTTTGTATGTACGAGCACTTTGAGCCATTATCAAGGATTTTTACTTTTAACTAAGTACGTGAATTGTTTTATGTATGTAACTAGAGTTATAGGAATGTTTTATTTTCTAAACACGGTCATCAGATTGTGGCCGTGTTCATAGTTGATATTATTGAGTGTTAGCTTTTTCTTTTTTTTATTAATAAAGAAAATTATAAGATGTTATGATCCGGTCCTTTGTACCACGGTGATAGTCCAAGGTAGAACCAATAAAGAAGAACTCGAAGGCGGATATGGAACAACACAGATATATTACAAACAGGAATATATACAGAGAAGTAGAAAAGTGTTAGTACAAACAATCAGGTTTAGTAGTAATTGTCTGAACGCGACTCTGTTTCGGACTGCCTCTGAACTCGACTGACTGACTCGCTCTGACTGACTGACAGACTCCTGACGGACTTCACTCCAGACTTCAGACTGAATTCCAGACTTCAGACGGAACGGTATTTAGTCACCCCCCCCCCACGAGGCCATCATGTGGCACTTGGCCGGTTTAACGTGGGGTTTCCGAGCCCGTGGGCTCGAGCAAAATATGCCCTTTGAACCCGTATAAACGGGTTCAGGGTCGGTTTACCTCCCCGAAAGAGACTCCGCCCTTCGGCGTAGCCTCCTTCGGGTTCCTCCCCGCCCGTAGGCTGAGAGTTCAACCGATCAGCGGATCAGCCGGTCGCCCGACTTCGGACTGAACGGTATTTAGTCACCCCCCCACGAGGGCATCATGTGGCACAAGGCCGGTTTAACGTGGGGTTTCCGAGCCCGTGGGGTTTCCGAGCCCGTGGGGTTTCCGAGCCCGTGGGCTCGGGCAAAAATATGCCCTTTGAACACGTATAAACGGGTTCAGAGTCGGCCTACCACCCCGAAAGAGACTCCGCCCTTCGGCGTAGCCTCCTTCGGGTTCCTCCCCGCCCGTAGGCAGAGAGTTCAGCCGATCAGCCGGTCGCCCGACTTCGGACTGAACTCTCTGCTTCCTCTTGAGGCGCAGTATTTATTACGTATGGAATAGTCCATTATGTTATTATGGGTCAGGTCCCGTAACATAAGAACACGTGAAAAATTAAATAAAAAACTTAACCGTA
Source organism: Acanthosepion lycidas (assembly GCA_963932145.1). NCBI lineage: Eukaryota > Metazoa > Mollusca > Cephalopoda > Sepiida > Sepiidae > Acanthosepion > Acanthosepion lycidas. The sequence continues at coordinate 65,998,380 of OZ010590.1, read as the reverse complement.
GTACCTTATCAGTTGTTTTTAATGAAACTTTATAAAAGAAGGATTGTTGCCTATATATATGATCGATGTTCCCATTTTACTGCCAAAGTTTGAATGTTTATTGTCGAGTGACGATTTGCGATCACGACCAGGCTCAATTTTATAGATCCAAATTACCAGAAGCCATTTTTGTAACGAACGTAATACGATCCATTGTGAAAGTGACTTCCGCCTCTATGTGTTGTTGACGTTGCCAATGGCTTCGTAGTGCTATGGCTTAATTTGAACCCAAGGAGAATAATAACACAAAATTGTGTTTATTCATCTTTGCTATAAGAAATATTTAAATATTTAATAAAAAATCAAAACAACTTCGAAAGAGCAGACACAGAGCTTTCATATAATTTATAGGTGCATACAACTTATCTAAAGGTCTTCATAAATGATCTGCCGACGTATATACATGTACATACGTGAGCTATAGATATAGGCGTGAAAGGGAATAATGAGATAAAAAGACGGATCACATTATTATAGGGGAAAACGGTCATTTATTTTGTTCCAACCTCATTGAATTCTCTCGAATTCTGCAGTCTCTTGTTTAAAGCAACGGAAGTGAATTGTGTCAACTAAAAACAGTTACACAACGAGAAAAGGAAAATATAAAAGAAACAGTTATAAAAAAATTGAGTTGAGAAGTCTTCAGAACACCTTGCATATTCATATTTTTTTACCGTAGAAAATGATCGCAGATTTTGTTAAGTTCATTTTTTAGGTCTTAACACCTGAGTTTTAAAATATACTTTTCCATTTATAGTCGTATCCTGTTCTCTCGGTTTCATAAACATCTTTAACCAATCCACCAGTATTATAAAAATGTCACTGTCACCTGGTGTCGTCAGTACAAGGGAGATAACTCTGTATAGCAAATGTTCCAGTCATTATTGACAAAAACGTACTTGAAGTAGTGAGATTTGTTAAGCTTGGTTTATTACAGCAAAAATCCCAACAATGGCAAATAGATGTCGGAAGATTTTGTCAACGCCAGTCTTACATGTGCACCTGACAACTTTGAAAAAAAAAACACACACACACATTCAATATTCTGGCTTTTTATTTGTATTCGAGCGCCGACTGCCGGTAGCATTTTGGAAAAGGGCAATACTCTCATTCCCAAGACTATCTGTTTTAAAGCATAAAACATGACAAAATGTTTTCAGGATGATGTGCATATAGAAAATGATTTGTTTTTAGTTTTTAATAAAAAGGACTTTAATAATTGTTATCAACAATTAAATTTTTCAGTTTTCGTCTTTTCTCGCTCTCCCTCTCTCTCTTTCACTCACACACATGTACACATATACGCACGCGCACGCGTGCACTCATGCAACCGCGTACACCCATGCACATTGTGTGAGATATTCCCATAATTTGATTCGCATCAAGAAATTGACTGACCTTACCTCTCATATTATGACCAGAAAAGAACGCAAAATGTATTGTCCTAAAACATAACCTTCTGAACTCTTCTTGGTATTCTTCCTCGCTTTGAAACTACATCTTCCCTTGGGTAAAGTGTGAATCCTTTTTCTCCTCCAAATTATGGATAAATAGCAGGACAGACCAGGTTCTATAGCCTTGGACGGCAACTGGTCTACTGCAGAAAAGAAATGGCAACCTACTGTGGGAAAAATCGTCAGTCATAATCACCTCAGCGTATATCACGCATAGCACATAGCTGACATGAGGTTGAATGCGTTCTAGAAAATTTCTATCGTTCGTCAATTTGAAACTTTAAAATCTAGGTTCCTAATTTCTCGAGGATTTGAAATTTATTCGACTCATCGCTGGTTTATCATGATGCTTCCACAAATTTTCTGTAACTACCAAGTAATTTAGAATTTGGGTAGGATTATCAGAACTTCGAGTGTTTGAAATAAGAATTATTTAAACGATTTCAAATTAGTGTATTCTTTTGTCTATATTATGTGATAACAAATCAAATCAGCTTGGAAAATGGGACACTGCTGAAAGAAATGCGACGGTACTGAAAAAATGGGAAGGTACTGAAAAGCTCTCAGCTTTCAGGCTTTTCCCATTTCACTTACGCCGTATCTGTAACAGTTTGGAGGATCCAGAGCACAACTTTCTCTGGTAAGCACAAAGATTTCCATTGAAAAACAGTTGTCAATTGTCCAGTCAGTACCCCTCTCTGATTGTCAGTCTCCCTCTCTATCTGTCAGTCTCCCTCTCTGCCTCTATTTCTCTCTGTGGTAAGTTCCTTCAGGATGTAAGTGATCATATCTTTCCACGGCCTTTTCTCTTTTGTTCTTTTTAGCTATATTTTCTTTTTTACAACCATTTATTCAAATTTGTCAAGTTGGCTACTCGCCCTGCTTTTCACCCAGGTTCGCTTGTTTACAATGTACCTTGTAAAATTTGTTCAATTCTCTAAGCCCTAATAATATGTTTCAGAAATGACTGCTATTTCTTGCTCATTAGCAGCCATTAAGATGTAAGTAGTTACTGATCATGAAATAATATGAGAAAAAGAAAATATTATTAAGAAAAGGGTCAATAAAAGAACATTAATTAGGACAGAAGATAACAATTGACATTGTATTTAAATTTTTGAAGATCAAAGTTGACTGGAAAGCAAAAAGCCAGAAGAGATTTCCACAAGCGAGGAACGCAAGAGAAGAAACTGTTAGCATAGAACTTACGATTATATCTAGCCATTTCAATTGTAAAATGATGAGACCTTGCCGCCAATCTAGTAATGTGCTTAAATTCATAAAGTCTTGACACCAAAGAGGAAAGCCCATCAGAACAATTATCATGAAAATATTTATAGAAAAGGCACAGAGAAGCTACGTTACGGGAGTGGGGGGGAGGGACAGAAGCCGAAATACAAAGTCAGTACCAATATCATTGCAGATTCTTCTTTGTATTTTTTTCAAGAATCTCTAAACCCGTAGCAGAAGCATCAGACCATTTGTTGCAGTAATATTCAAAGCATGGACGAATACTAGACTTAGAAATGTACAAGATAGATTCTGTTGAGAAAATACAGTGAACCAACTTTCCTAGCAATTGACTCAATATAATATTTCTACTTCATTTCAGCGGAGAACGTTAGCCCAAGTAGGTGCGATGAGTCACACTTCTGGAGGTTAGCATCAACCATGGTGATGGAAGGCAAAAAAGGTTATCTCAGAAAATTAAAAGAGAGTAGTAATGGTTTGCAATATAAACTAAGGAATCAGCATCAATTTTTGGGAGATGTTTCAATCAACAGTGACGATGCATGGGAATTAAAGGAAATAAATCTTTGAATATAAAAGTGATTAATAATAGTCAAATTGCGAAAAATTTGTTTTGGTTTGCCATCAAATTTATTCTTAAAAAAGAGAAAAAAAAACAAAAAACCTAAAATAACGAAGCATGCAAATACAAAAAAGATAAGAAGAAAAGAAAAGGTATTTGATTGTGTAAATTATTTTAAAATCAACTATTATTCAGTAGTATTTTGTAAGAAAACGCAGAATTAAAAAATAAACGTTAAAATTATAGAATTATTTGATTAGATTCTCAAGGTTCCTCCGCACATCTTGCAATCCACATATATACAATGCAATGTGCACACACAAACACACACACATATATATGTATATATTGAGAGAGAGAGAGAGAGAGAAAGAGAGTAGATATGATATAGGACTCGACACTTCACATTAACTGTCAGTTGCCCGTCTCAAGACTATTATTTCAAGCACATTTTAAGCGTGAAACTGAAGTCACAACGTGTCTCTGTATGTGTGCGCACGTGTGTAACATTTTTCACAGAGCGCACAGATACTGCACTCTGATTCGATATTTAATGCTCTCCTCAATTTGGCAAGGTTTAATGCATAACCAGTTTAACGTACGTATGTCAGGCCCCCATATCCATCATGTATACGCGTGGAGGAAGACAAAAGTTACCTACTTACATAGGTAACAGAATACATTAACACTTCCTTTAGTGTCACAGGTGTTTTGTAACCTTGGATTAGGTTCTCCTCTTGTTATACCGTGAAGTGTTCAAAGACAATGACAGTCACTGTATCTCGACTGAAATCCGAAAACACATCTGACTGGAACACATACTACGCTTTGATCACCCATCTTTGCAGAAGTGCTAAGTTTTAATTATCCCATCAATTTTGATTGGATTATTTACATAAGTTTCTTTGTTTTTGTTCAACTGTAGACATGATGCTCCCTACTCCCACGCATTGAAGTTAATTATGAACTCAATCATCCATTCTATGGTTGTATAGTACGTGCATCGCCAGTGCTACATACAGTTTTGAATTCAGAGTTGTCCTTCTACCAGACTGGTTGCCAACCACAGCTAGATGGCCAGTCTACACTGCCATTTAATCCATAGCTGATGGATTAAGAGATGGATATACACACGTGAAGGGTGTTTATGCGAAAATTAATGTAACGAACTCGGCCCGCCGATTGCTGTTTCCGATCTGCTAACAGTTGCACTAGTGTAAGCTTTAGCGTAGTCAATATCAAATCAAAGCAATGTTGAAGAGGTGATGGTAAAACACAGAAACATTGCCCCTAGGTACAGCAACATTTCATTTAATAAGCGCATATATTTAATAAATGGAGAGAAGGGGTTAACACTCAAACCGTTATTAATAAGATCTGGATTCGTTGGTTACTCGACTTTTGAACAGAGAATCATTTTCGGTTAAGCAAATATTTATATGAAGGATTAGTATTGCAGATTGCATGCTAATGCAGTGGATTTCACTGGGTGCCTCACTAGTGAAGCCTTTTGTCCAACTAGACTACCAATTATTATGACAGTGTAGTTAAAATATAACTGCTATAGTTGCCAGTCAGCTGTAAGTCTTGGAGATCGTTGTTAATGGGAACAATTCGAACTTCACTGGTTGTCCCACTACTTTTGTTTTGTACCAGATTAATCTTAGAAAAGTAAAGACATCATAATCTTTAACGATTTTAAGCATAACGATTCATCGATTAATTTCATTGGAAAAATGTGACGACAGTTATTAATGTAGCTTCTCTAGTCCCTCGACTGCTACAACTAGCCTAGCCTGTGTTCCAGCGTGTAGTAATGATGATTGCTCCTACGTTGGTCGTTCACCGATCCATTTAATATTTGCTCGATTGTATGAAGTGTCTCGTTGTTCACTGCTCGTGTGGGGCAAGTTCGAATCGGGTTGATAATGACCGTCCAACATCAAGCTTTCTTTTTCATGAAGGATAACAGGAAGAAGGACGAGGAGAGGAAGAGCTGATGACGGAGAAAAGAAGGTGAAGTTGTTGAGGGTGGGTGAGGATGATGGATTGAAGGAAAATCCATCAGCCGACACGCTTCCCTCGTCGAGACTAAAACCGAGATAGTCAAAAGATTTTCTATACAAATTACATCTTATCAAATGTCGAGCTTTCTCTATCCTTAGCCAATATCCTCATCACCACCCTAGCTCAAATGTTTTCTTTCTTTCTTTCTTTCACATTTATGCATTTTTATTTAATTTTTCGTATCATTTAATTTTTCTGTGTCTTTTTCTTCAATGTCATATTTTCTTTTTTGTTTTTCGTTCTCATTATCAATAGCTTTCGATTTTTTCTTTTTTATTTATTCACATATTTCACTCTTCATTTATCTATGGTTTCCATTCTCTCTCTTTCTTTCATTCATTTATTCTTTTTTCATTCGTTCATTAATTTTTCTTTCTTCTTAATTCGTTTGTCGTTTTCTTTCTTTCTTTCATCTTCATTCGTCCATATTGTTATTTTCATTCATGTTTATTTTTTTATTTTTATTCTCCTTTGCCTTATTAATTCACATTTTCTTTCTTTTTCTTCATTCGTTCACATTTTCTTTCTTTTTCTTCATTCATTCACATTTTCTTTCTTTTTCTTCATTAATTCATGTTTTCTTTCTTTATTTTTTAATTAATTTTATGTTTTCTTTTTTCTTTTCTTTATTTAATTTTTTATCATTCATTAACGCATTTTTCTTCTTGCATTAATTCGGTCACTTTTTTCTTGTTTGTTTTTTCTTCTTTCCTGCTTCATTCTCTTTGATTCTCAATTTCCAATTCACGTTGGATTTTTAAACTCATTTAACGACACTTCCTTTAAACACTTAAAGGATGCACACTCTCACAGAAGCAGACGACTACATACATATCTTCTCACGTCTTCATACATATAAACTCATGCAAAAAAGCGCGCGCACACACACATGCATGTGCGCATATATGCATTGCATGTTGTATTTAATGGCTTCATAAAACGCATAAAACTATTCAAAGCATCCTCCATCCAATATTTTACGTGTGATTCTCGGAAGTAAAGTATTTAAAAAATCTTTGTAAGCAAAGGAAATACATTTTATTTGTGTTGTGTATAGAAGTCAAAAATTACATCATAACTTGCATATCAGACAGGGAAATGCTCCACCATGCACCCAATCGAATTGGGGCACTTTCATGTCTATCCCCCCCACACACACATACAAACACAGGATTGGAAAACATATAGATTTTTACTTTTTTAAAAAGAACGTAAAATTACAATGTTATGAAATTTATAGGTCACTGTATCACATAATTTACGTAGAGGTGT
>OZ010590.1:65954642-65991535 GCA_963932145.1 Acanthosepion lycidas | reverse complement strand
GAGAGAAAGAAAGATATCGATAACAAGAGATACAATTATAATTGAGAGAAAAATATACCGAGAAAGAATTGCAGAATTTTCTGAACGAGCGAGAGAGGAGCGAATATATATATATATATATATATATATATATATATATATATATATATATATATATATATATGTGTGTGTGTGTGTGTGTGTGTGTGTGTGTGTATGTATGTATTGAGAGAGACAGAGAGAGTAAGAGAGAGGGGGATGAGATATCGAAGTAGAGAGAGCGCGAGACGAGGAATGCATAAGTGAAATAAGCACTTGACCTGATTACTTGATTGAATTTAGGCAAGGAAAGAAAATAAGAACTTTCTGCATTTATCTGATGTCTATCTTATATCTGCATTCTACCTTCTTTCACACACACATGCACACACACACACACATACAAAAATACGCATACACACACGCATGCATATGCGTGTACATTCATTCTCTGCCGCATACGCATGCACTCTATTACATGCATTTTCTTTTATAAGCACGTAAAAATGATCTTTAACCTGCCTCTCTCTCTCTCTCCATATATATATATATATATATAATTATCAGACTGTAATGTCTAATATACATGCAAATACTCTCTGTCTCACACATACACGCACCACATATATTTTGCCACACATATATACATAGGGACTTTCTCTTTCTTAACACCCTCCTCTCACGAGCATATGGGCTTTAGCATGTTTCATATATCTACATATGCAAATATATATATATATATATATATATATATATATATATATATATATATATATATATACTGATATATTTCTGTCATTTTGATTTTGCATTTATATATATATATATATATATATATATATATATATATTGATAATATTAGTGGTCAATATATATATATATATATATATATATATATATATATATATATATATATATATATATATATATATACATACAAATATAGATAACTAGACTCGTTTCGAAAAACCCTCGAAGTTTTGATTTGCCAATAATCAAATCAATCTCGAGGGAAAAAAGGTTTTAAAAAAAGAAAGAGCTACAAACATGAACTACTGTCGAACAAATCGCACAGATGCAGGTCTGAAGCCCAAAGAAAAAACCCCGATACGAGTAAACAACTAACAAAAGAGCTCAATACAACCGTAGAGCAGACATAGATACACCTAGTGAGCCAGACAAACCTACCTAGGTTTCACCTAAACGGATCGTCATATATATATATATATATATATATATATATATATATATATATATATATATATAATATAAATAAATTCCCAAGAGGATAGAATCCAAGTAGAACTCAATGTCCAGGACAGAGTAAGAATATAAAAGGCTCAAACATTAATATTCCATGGTTATAATTTATTATATTGGAATCGTAATCACAATCCAATTCATAAGACCTACACATTCAAAAAGAAATCGGAAAACATAACTCCGGATATAAAAAGCAAATATATATATATATATATATATATATATATATATATATATATATATACGAGTAGTGACGAGTTTTAAATATTTCTCCATGTGTAGAGAGAACGGTTTAAGCAAATTGATTATATTTAGTTTATAGATATGCATTATTTTCATTTATATGTGTCCATACTTGAATGTATATATAAACACGAATGCGCATACCTTTATATATATATATATATATATATATATATATATATATATATATATATATATATATATATATATATGTGTGTGTGTGTGTGTGTGTATATAGAGAGTTATGGATAGATAGATGGGTATGCGAGTGACCGCGTGATTATATATTATTTATATATATTTGAGTTATACGTATATACATATTTGTGTGTGTGCGAATTGAATAAAACCTTTATAATTACAATCCCCTGTCTTTTCCCCTCTCTCTCTCTCCCCCACTATCTATCTTTCTATCTATCCATCTATGTATCTATTATCTATCTATAAGTTGCATCGTATATTTATTATATCAAGCTGTGCGCTTCCTGCAATCAAATATGCAGTTTCAAAATTAAATATGCAAAGTAGAAGGCATCAAAATAAGCATAATGGAAAATAATTGCCACAAACGTCCAAAACATTTATTTCAGATCGATATCGATGTTAGTGTCATTTTCAAAACAGTTGAATCTGCTTTTATTAAAATCGTATTTAGACAAAATAATCGTCTTCGTCTTAAAGCCTCTTTTTACGTTTTATCTTATGCGAGAATCGTACATTTTACTACATGTACAAAGACCTATTTTACCAACCAATTTTAAAGCAATTTTTATTTTTTTTATCTGTTTGTAATTAGGTTTTTGTTTTTATTTAATTTCTTCATCAAATCAATCTTTCTAGATTCGAATATTTGGGCTCTTTGTCTTAGACCTTAATCACACACACACACACACACACACGCGCGCGCGCGCACACATAATATATATAAATATAAATATGTGTGTGTGTGTCCTCTGCTGGTTTACGAGAATTTGGTATGAATATATTGTTAAAATTTACTATATTTATAGGGGAAGTGTGTTCAGTATAATGAATAGAGAGTTTACAGATGGGAACAACGTTGACATAGGGATCAACACTGCATGGTGACTGTCAGTTTGATACGGGAAACTGTTTGTGAGCATTCAGCGTTGACTCTATGACCACATTGTCTACATCTTCAAACGCTCTATTTTCGATACTGAACACTCGTCCGCCATAAATATAGCAAATTTTCACACACACACACACACACACACACACACACACACACACACACACACACATGTATATGTGTATATATATATATGTATATGAAGAAATATAGTTTTAATGTGCGCTATATTTATGGGATAAAGTGCTCAATATCAGAGATAGAGCGTATATATATATATATACATATATATATATATATATATATATATATATAAACACACACACGCATACACACACATATATATACTGTATATTGCATTTTATGCATGTGATTATTTCTTAAACTTCGAAATCTAACAACAATCTGTGAAATGCTCTTGCCTTGTAGCCTCTATAGTAGGTAGTCATTGTAGAAATTTATTGTGTTTATTTTGTCTCATCTAAGGCCAAAATAATGGGGCATTTAGTGAAAACAAAACTTGTTAGCAATTGTATACGAGACTGAATTTCTACGCATCACATTACAACAGGCGTCCTTGAACATTTTATATCTTTTTACTTATTTATTCAATGACTCTCAGAAAACGAATCAACCAATCAATCATTCTCGGAATGTTAAGGTGATAGAGGCAGTAAATGGATCAAATCTCTTCCAGGATTGATAAGAAAAACACCAACATGTTTAGTATAAAATGAAAGACCATCAGATGTGAGTGAAATTGTTTGCTGTCTTGCTTGATCGAACCATTAAGGGAAGCATCAACTATTTTTAAAGTAAATTTTCTTTGGTAATTCCTTCAGAGTTTTGAACGCGATTTTGTTTTTACTTCAGAAATCCATTAAAACTATTATTATAATGTCTTGAAATGCTTATTCTCGAAATAAGTTTGAAATAATTTATTGTAGAATGCATTTACTACAGAAATGCACTGGAAATAATTTATTATAAAACGTATTTAAAATACTTTACTATTGTTTTTAAAGCCATTTACTCCGGAAACACATTGAAACCATTTACTATAAGAGTGTATTTAAAAGAAGTTACTATTGGTTATACGGTAAATCAATTATTAAAAAATTCATAAAATAATCAATTAAGACTTATTTTTTAAAACTGCATTGGAAATAATTTAATCTAGAAAGGCATTAAATCATTTACCATAGAAATATATTATAAATATACCGTAATATGTATTAGGAAATCATTTCTTATGATAATAAATTACTATAGAAATACATGGAAAATATTTTATAGTTAAAATACCTCGTAATATTTTTGATCCGGAATAATTTAGGTATTAAGTTCTATGGAAAGATAGAGGAATATTTTGAAAAAAATACGTTATAAATATTCTTTTTATATACAATGTCATAGGAGCTTATTTGCAAATAAATTGTGTAAGTTTGCTAGATAAACAATTTGAAAATAATATCCAATAGAAATTTACTGAAAACTGTTAACGTTAAAAGTTGATTATTGATGGAAAATCATGAAATACTCTATTGATAAGAGAAAATTGATAGTCTATTGGTAAGCAATAAACCAAAATTCACCTAAATCTGAAACACCTGTATTCCTATGGCAGAAGGACAATTGACCCTTGCTTTCTTTTATCTTATTTAAAGGTCGCAATTTCGTAATATTTGCCTTGTAGTATATTTTCGATTTCTCTGTTGTACCTTGGATTTACTCCTGGAAAATTAATGCACAAGTGAAAGTAAAATTTCAGAAGAGTTATAGCGAGAAAAATGGTTCTTCATTGAAATAAATTCACTTATTTCTCGAGCTTTCTTCAGTTCGCTTCCGGAGATGTATAAGCATCAGGTTATATTTCTGGTTTAATGCACAGTAATTTCATCTCAGATTGTTTTAGGAAGAGATTTTCAAGTGAATTCTGTTAATGGAAATTGTTGCCCTTGAGAATCGTATTCACATAATAAACGATTATTGCAACGTAGTGTATATTAAGAAGAGATAATCAACTTACTGACTTGTATCAAAAGTATTTTCGTTTCCACATGTCGTTACTCTTGTGTTTTCATTTATACACATGATATCTTTCATTCATTCTAGTTTTTTTCTGAAAGTTTTCAAGTGTTGATGGTCAAGTTCTCCTCTGCCTTGGGGGTTAAAGCAACATAAGTGACAACTGATAGTCGTTCAATTATGGAACCCTTAATTCATCCTTAAAACTAGATAAAACCAGTTTTTTGCAGTGGTAATTTATTTCCACCTCTTGAATTCTGTGAGTAACTCGAGCAACTTTAAAAGAATGTCTCAAAATGGCCAGAATTAAAACATGTTAAAAGACAAAACAAAAAAGGAATAATAATAATAAATAATGCAGAACTAATTTAAAATCTTCTATTACTACCAATGAATTCTCTGCTCCAGGCTATGTTACTCTTTGTCGAAAATATTCTAGGATACATATGCATGGCCTTGGTGTTTATATCCGAGGAAATCTTTCAATGGTAAGGCAACTATCTCTCAAGTCCCCAGGTGATTATTTCATATACTTTCGACTTTCATTATTGCACTCTGTTAGCTATCTTGTTTTTTTTTATAGCTTTTCTTCTTCTCAGGACTGTAATAGATTAGACACAATATCTAACAACAAAGAAATCTCTCTCTCTTTCTCTCTCTCTCTCTCTCTCTCTCTCTCTCTCTCTCTCTCTCTCTCCATTCATCAGCGAATATTTTTGTGTTTGGTGATTTTTAATTCTCATCATGTCAAGTGGATTATTCATTCTAATGTTTATTGATGTTGCCGATTTATACAATTTTTCCGTTACTCAGTCTCTCAGTCAAATAGTGGATCTCCCTACTTATTTTCTTAATAATTCGGATCAACATGCTACTTTACTTGTTTTTTTCTTACATCTTCTAACTCTTTTCGACTTCTATTATACAGCAATTTCCTATTCACAAAACTTCTTTCTGTTACCGGCGTACTAATTAGGATTCATTTCGTGAGTTTTTCGAGATGCCCCTTGAATTGATATTCTTAACTTTCCTATTGAGAATTGTGACACTAGGTTTCTTCTTGGGTTGTAACTGGCATCGATGCTTTTTTACCTTTTCGGAAATACCAGGTGAAACCATAATCTTATTGGTTCACACCTGCCTGTTTAACCGTTATAGCCCACTGGAATCTCTTTTTCCGGCTGTACCAGCGTGATAGTTCTGATCACAACAGACACCTCTTTGTGACTGCTCGTAATAATTGTAAAAGTGTCCTTAAAGAGGGTTTGTCTTTATTTGCTGATAGAATGAGACAATGTATAGCCTTTAACAAGTTTGGTTCTCGTGACTACTGACGGTTCTGTAATAGTGTGTTAAGTGAGAATAAGTCTTATATCCCTCTTCTCTTCACTCAATTTGAGGTGTTAACATCTGCTGATAAAGCAGAATGTTTTGCTTGTAAATTATCTTCAAATTCGATTCTTGACTCATCTGGAGTATCTTTGCCTGGCCTTCCACCTAAAGCTGAGTCCCTATTGAGTGATATACATATAACTCTGTCCATGGCTGTCATCTCTAAACTTGATCCCCACAAAGCACGTGGATTTGAAGGTATCCTTGCCATGGTCCTTAAGAAATATGCTCCTGAACTGGCTCCTGTTCTCTTTAAACTCTACGATAAATATCTTGCTGCTTGTTGGAAATCCTCTTCTGTAGTTCCAGTTTTTAAGAACTCAGGCAAACCTTTTAATCCGTCAATCGGTTTATTAGCTTCTATATCTTTTTGGCAGAGTACTAGAGGCTCTGAATTGTTGAAGCGTCTCACCTCGCAGTATCATTTTTCAGATAAGCAACATGGCTTTCGCTTTTCTAGGTCAGCTGCTGATGTATTTACGATTATTGCTGAAAGAGTCGATCAAGCTTTAGATAAGAATAGTTAAGCTCGAACTGTTGCTTTCAATATCTCGATGGCATTTCACAGGGTTTGGCATACTGGTCTTTTTCACAAATTGAAAGGTTATGTGATTTATGGATAAATTTTAACACTGATTCAAATTTTCTTATCAAATCATTAATTGAAAGTTGTCTTGAACGGCCACTTTTTAAATCATTTTGGCATTAATACAGGTGCCCTCCAGGCCATGGACCTATATTGTTCCGAATTTTCATCAACGATCTTCCTAATGTCATCAGTTCTCAACTCGGTATCTATGCTGATGATACAATTATTTACTCCTATTTTAATAGTAAGTGTGGTCGGCTCGATAATATCAAACTGCTGTAACGTATCTTCCCTGTGAATTTTCTATAAATATTTTCATGGTAATTATTCTGAGGAACTTTCCTCTGTGGTACCTAGAATTCATGAATTTCAGCGTAGTAGTACTAGAATAGGTCTCATCATTTTACAGTTCAAATCGCTTGATATAACCGTAAGTTCTATGCTAACAGTTTCTTCTCTCGCATTTCTTGCTTGTGGAACACTGTTCCGGCTTCTTGCTTCCCAGTCAACTTTGATCTTCTTTGACCTTTAAAAATTAAATTTACTGTCAATCATTATCTTCTGTCTTCTTAATTCCTGTTCTTTTAATGTTCTTTCTTCTTAAAAAATCTTTTTCTCATATTTTCTCACACTAAGTAACTCCTTGCATCTTAGTGGCTTTATTGCCTTGCTTTGGGTGAAATGATTAAAATAAATAAATAATAATAATCTAATGAAATGGAGAGTGTGCTAGATGAAAATATAGCTAAAAGGGATAATGAAACAACCAAATTTGAAGAAAAAAATGAATAAGAAAGGAGAAATAATTGAAGAGTTAATGAACGTAGTCCACATTGAGTGTGTGCAAGAGAGCCTCTTCTGAATAATCAGAAATAAAGATAAGCATACAATGTATGTTGATAATTTGGTTTTAAGAAAAATATGTAATGTAACAAAACGTAATTTGTCTGAACTAAACCAACTGATATATGTAGCCTCAAAAGTTCTTCAGTCAAAGTGAGGAATAAACCAGGAAAAGAAGAAATGCAATCCACCAAATAATAAACGAAATGGAAGTTAAACGCTGAGAAAAATATAAAAACAATGAGAGCAGAAAATTTTCTTCCTAAGAATAATGAACTATGGTCTGGTAAAATGGGTAAAATTAAGAGAAATTGTAGAGTAAAGAACATATATTGGAATTGGAAGAAGAACTGAAACAAGAAAACCAAGCTAAAGCGCAACGTCTCCCTAGGCTCAAATAACTCAAAAACTTCTATAGACAAAGCAAAGAAATTTTATTGAGAAATCGGAAGCCAAACACGTACAATAGAAAAACAGCACTGGAAAAAGAAATTTTAAAATGACATATGGAGAGATGAGAAATGTCACAATGAGAATGCTAAATGGTTAAAAGATGTGGATGGAAATACGGGAAAATCCGAGAATAACGATAGCAAATATATTACAAGAAATGAAATAAAACATGCGTTAATCAAGCCTAACAAATGGGAATCAGCAGGAATTGACACAATTCCAAACTCTAGTAAAATGATGCTAGGGCCTACAGTAAAACCAGAATGGTTCTCCCAAGGTCTCACATACTTGCTACCAAAAACTAATGACATAGAAACGCCTCAAAACTATCGACCTATCACTTGTTTGTCAACCGCTTACAAGTTGTTAACATCCCTATTAACCGAAAGAACATGCAGCCATCTTAAAGAACACAATATATGTCATATTGAGCAAAAGGTTGTTGTTAGAGCTCCACTGGCTGCAAAAATGTTGCTTATAAACAGGATGGTTCTTGAAAATACTTGCACAAAGCACAAAAAGCTTTGGATCTGATAAAGAAAGGGACTCAAGAAGAAATCAACAAAATCCCCCTGGTGCACCATCTCTGTAGGAAATCCAAAAAATACTTCTAACTAGCACAGGCTGTAAAGAGGTTCGTTCATTTAAGTTGTTTTTCTTTATAACTGTCTTTAGTTTAATTAAGCGGAAACAACAAAACATCACACACTTCGTTTCGTCATGTGCTTATAAAACAAATGCCGGTCAAAAAGAATATTTTTTTAAATAATAATAATAAAAATAATAATAATAATAAATCATATGCACATAATTCTGTAACAGTGAAAGAAAGCCATTCGTTGGGACTTTACTAGTCTTAGCACTTGCCTTCTCATATATATGACAGTGCAATCAGATAAAACATATATATGTCAGAAAATATCATAAAATAAACAAAAGGATTTTGAAAGTGAAACAGAAAAATATGGCACCTTAAAAGTACTGTCATGCTTATAATAAATGGAGCACTGTGTACGATAAAAAGGCATAGATAAGAGCATTAACAACTTCCCTAAATTGATTTAAAAATGCATTGTGTGAAAATGTTCATCTATTGAATAAACTATTATCAATGTAAAGGAAATATAAACACGGGAAATGTTAAGTATTACTTAACATCAGAATTAGTTCAAACAAAATGCATAAATTTACTACTTTGACTTTGACACCAGAACTCGGCTAAGGCATTGCATTAAACAAAAAGCAAAAGAAAATATTATTATTAGTAGTAGTAGTATTAGTATTAGTATTAGTAGTAGTAGTAGTAGTGGGGTAATAGATCGTTTTACAGTAAGTAAACTTTTGAGTAAGAATCTGTAAAAACAGAATTCCTTTCCATATGCCCTAATAGCAAAATGTGGTCAATTACTTTGACCAAGATAAATGGTTAAGATATTCAACCATGGAATTTCATCAATGACTTCAAAGCGTGTTTAAACACACAAATTGGACAAAATAAGAAAAAATTTAGACTCTTCAGAAATAAATATCAGTAAATCAACAAATTCATGTGATAATTTCCTTTTTATTACAAATGTTGCTATGAAAAATAGCGACATTTGTAATAAAAAGGAAGTTATCACCTCAAGTCACGAATATTATAAAGTCAGTATTTAGCGTTTTGACGCTAGTCTAGTCGTCTGCTTTTTACATTTTAAAAATATTTTCTGTAAAGAGAAACAGTAAGCATCTTTCAAATGAGACAATACCAAAAGACGGTTTTGAAATGTCTTTTGCTGTGGAATCTCTGAATTATTTGGACGTCATCATAAATATTGTCAACACATTAAATTATTGATCAGAGATTGAATTGCTTTATAACACTTACACTCCTTAAAAATTTAGCATCTGCCAGAGTAAATTTAACACACCATCGTTAGTAGTAGCTGACGAATTTCCTAAATCGAACATTGTCATAAATATTCATTTTTGACGATTATGTTTTTCATTTTGCTTAAGATGAAGAACATATTAATCCTAAATTACTCATAATGATAATGTTTCGCTTAAGAAATCCGTAGATTTTCATATTTAATACTATTAACGAAAATAAACAATATGGCGACATATTGGTAATCAGAAAAGTAAGGAATATAGCTATACAGTTTATTTGAAGAAGTCCTTCTGGTGCAAGGGTTGATCTTCAAAGATGGGATTGCTAGGATATGAGATGCTTATTCTTTATATCTGATAGACACCATTCAGTTGATGATCTGATAGTTACAACAAGAAGAAAAAAAGAGAAATAAGAAGAAATAAATACTTGTCAGAAAGTTATAATACTGAACTTTGATAGTTTCATGAGTTTAATCTTTACTGGATGCCGCAAATTTACTTTCAAACAATTATAAAAGTTGAAACAAAGACAAAAATGATAAATCCTTGTAATAATTTTTTTTTAATTCTTGAGGAAAGAATTTTTTGTTTTGTTGTGTTTCTGAAGTACTTTTTTTTACTGTGGTTGGTTGGTATTTGAATCTAAGGTCAAGGTCAGGATTTTGAAGGATGTTTTCTTAGAAACAAGAACGTTTTTCCTACATAGAAAATGACAAAAACATCGGGTAATATAATCTCTAGATATATACCTCGATTTTTTCAAAAAGAAAAAGACAAAAAATAAGACTTAGCCAAAATGAGAGTTACGAAAATTGTACCACGACCTCCTTTTAAGTGGGGAGGGCCAGCACGCCTTGAAAATTAAAATCTTAACTTGTTGCATTTCCGGGAAGGATTCTACGTGCGAATTTTAGAATATCCCTCTTTTTTCCCCTGACGAAACACTTTTTCTGTCATGTTCTATTCATAACTCGCTGGAAATGCTCGTTCCGCGTTTTGGCCAATACGCAGGAAGTGAAACACGATAGCGTCCTTTCTCACAATACTCAGTAACAAAATACCATATAGAAACAAATATAAATTAGCTCAATTTCTTTTTTAGGGACTTATATTTAATTACAAGCTTTAATTAAAATTAATCACCGCGTCAACAAAGATATAATGCTTTACTGTTTATATTAAATAATTATTTAGTTTTATAGAATTTTTATCGAAGTAATATGTTCGTTCAAGAAAAAAACTTACACTTTTCGATCCCTGTAATGAAAACTACAATCTATTTCGATTTGATAAAAACTTTAATACCTAAGTAAATCCCATCTACTATGGCTTTGGTGTCTGTGGCACTCAATGCTGAACATCTCCTGAAAGATGTGGAAGAGACTTCAGGCAACATAAATGTGGTTCTACAGAAGGATGCTGAGACCGAATATGTGTGTGACGATAAGGTTTTAGAGAAAATGGAAACAAAAAAGAAATTTATATTTAACATTAAGAAGAGACAGTTGAAATTTCCGGAGCACATAATGAAGAAAAATGGCGTTGAAAATCTGAAATTCACAGGATAGATTGAAGGAAAGTTGGACCGGAGGAAAACAGTGCCTAACATACAATGATGAGCTTAAGTAAATGGATGGTGGAACCGGGTTTAGATGAAATAGCAAAAAGAGAAAATTTATTAGGAGCTACAAATGACAGGACATAGTGGAGAGTCATGATCGCCTGCGTTCTGTGCAGACACGGCACAAGAAGAAGAAGAGTGGCTTTGGTGGGAAAACACATCTAAGTGGTGACATTGTGATCTCTTGCGTTGAAAAGCTGACAGCTTGCAATAGAAATACCTCGGATAGATCCAAGAGAATGGTTGGGGTGGTTGTCGCGGTTTCTAAGCCACAGTTCTCATGTTCAATGAATGGAAGGAGTGGTTGGAGAAAATCGTCTGCTCCCAATCTAGGTTGAACTCTCTTTCAGTACAAATGTTAGACAAAATAAAGTTTAGAGACGCGGACACAACAACACGCATGTGACAAAAGTGGAAGGTAACAGAAAAAAAAAGCAACTTCATAACAAGTAAAAACAAAAAAAAATGTTGGTTAAATTCAACAGTATGCTTGCGCGCATGTAGGCACATCTGCATAAAATGCGTGTACATTGATTTAGTGTTAATTCCCAATATTAGATTTTAATGGGTGTCTACCATGAGTTGGTAAACTGGATAATAAATTTTGGCTTGACGAGCGACAAACATTTAAAAATTTAGAAATGTAAAACCAATTTAAAAAATGTAACAAGAAAACGGAAGTGCCAAATTTGATGATCCCATCATGCGCCTCTCCTAAAGACCAGTACGGCTTCAGTTAAATATATCCACTCCTATTTCGAATGTTGACGTCACCAAATCTTTCTTGACCTGATTTTCATTTAAGATACCATCGATACTGGTTGACTCTGCCAGTCTTGACTGTATATTGGTATCGTTGAAATGAACACGTTTGATTATTTATTGTAATTTTCTTGTATTTAACATGATTTTTGGTGTTTATTATATATATGCTTACGGGATTGTTATTTATCAATGCTGAAAAATTAAGTTTTACCATCCCGCTTTTTTTTGTTGGTAGTAAACACCAGAACATATAATAAGTCACTACTTAATATGAATTCTTTTCTATTTTTTTTTTTTGTACAGATAATAAGTGTAGATAGGTTCAATGTCTCTTGAACAGGAGTAGAGGATCATCCCTAGTTCCTTGTTCAGGATATGGTTTACCAGTTCTCTTTCTTTCGCCTATCAGGATTACAATGATAGGCGAACCGTTTTAACAAGTTGGTAATCAGACTAATGGCTGTGACTTTCCATTAAGAGGGTATCAGGTTGGCAATTTGTTTGTTGCTGCTTCTAACTTGTCGTTCCGAGCAACACTTGCATAATATCGGGGTATCTATAATACCATGTCGTGCATGTGTAGGTGTCTCTGTATGTGTTTCCGATGGGCAACCCTGAGGCCATATTTTGCTCTGCTCTCAACTACGCACTGGCTGGTTTGTATTGTCATTGACGACAGATAGTGACAATTATGGTGGTCTTTTTTCCTCTCTCCTCAAAATATATCTCATGGAAATCACAACAAAAAGAAATAAAACTAAACCAACTAACAAAAAATCCACCTACCCGCCTCAATCTTTCTTTCTTCAGTATTCATAGCATCCGTTCCAACTTCTGCAGAGTAGAATCTTCTCTCCTGGAAAAGTCGCCAGATATCTTTGCCCTTTGTGAAACCAACTTGAATTCTTCCATTGCTACCAATGAATTCTTAGCTCCAGCGTATCTTTCCCTTTGTTGAAAAGATTCCATCATTTACAAGAATGGCCTTGGTATTTATATCTGGGATAATCTGCCGATGACAGAGGATTGTCTCTCGAGGCTGCTGACTACTCTTTTATGTGCTTCCATCTTTCGCTACTAAGCTCTGTCAGCTATCTCTTTTTCCTTTATCGCTCTCCCTCTTCCCAAGACTGCAGTATATTAGACGCAATAGCTGACAGTATAGAAAAGTTCTCTATCTGAGAACATCTTTGTTTTCGGTGATTTTAATGCTCACCACAACACGTGTCTGAAACATTCTAAAGGTGCTGATGTTGCCGGTATACCATTGCCCAATCCATCACTCAAATGGTAAACTTCCCTTCTTGTTTCCCTAGCCAATTCGAGCAACTTGCTTCTCTATTGGATCTATTTCTTATCTCCTCTCCCTGCTCTTTCTAAGCTTCACAATTCTGTCCTCTTGATAACTCGGACCTCTCTGTGGTAGCTACTGGTATCTCCTTCCAAGCATACATTAAACAGGAACCCCCGATCCATAAGACCTTTTTCCAATACCAGCATGCTGATAGGGACTCATTCTGGGATTTTCTTCGTGACGCCCCTTGGACTGACATCTTCAACCTCCCAATTGAAAATTGCATCACTGAGATTTCTGTAGCATTGGACATCTCGAAAGACTTTGACAGTGTCTGGAATTCTGGTCATCTCCACAAGCTGAAGCGCTACGGTATCTCTGGGCACGTTTATGAGTTGATCCAGTCGTTCCTATCAAATCGTGAAATGAAAGTTGTCTTGCCACTCGTCTACATACTTTCGTACTAACGTGGGTGTCCTCCAGGGCTCCATCCTTGGTCCTACGCTGTTTTTAATCTTCATTAAATACTTTCCCGATGATATCAGCTCTCAACTTGGCATCTACGCCGATGACATTACCATTTACACCTGCTTCGATAGTAAGCCAGTCAAACTCAAAATGGCAGCTGATATACAAAACGACATCAAAACCGGCGTTAACTGGGGCAAAAGATGGTTTGGCAATTCTAACGCTTTCAAAACTAAATCCATTAATCCTCAGAGAGATCACCTCTCTGTCATCAACATGGCTAATGCTATCCTCCAAGAAAGTAACTCATTGCGCCTTCTTGGGCTAGCGTTCTCAGCTGACATGAAATAGAAAGACTACATTGAATCCATCGCTAGATTAGTTGTTAAGAAAGTCGGTTCACTGTGTCGGGAGAGACAATTTTTATCTCCGGAATTTATCTTACATATCTATGTTTGCCATTCGTCCATGCTTAGAATATTGTTGCCATATATGGTCCGGTGCCCTTGATATTTTCCCGTCGGAGGTGCGAGGGAAGGCCGAGATTACAATTAATTTGTGGTCTCGGAGGAATCTTTCCTTAAAGGGGAGGGTGGAAGTATGTGTTTCACACATCTACCCGATGCTCCTTTACCGACTCTCGGTGCTTCCACTTCCGTATGGCACTTTGCTGGCGTTCGTGAGGCTCTTGTTCTCCTTCTTGTGGGGAGGCAAGGCCGCCAGAGTCACTCGGAGGATCTGTTGCCTTCATTCTTCTGAAGGCGGTCTGGGCATGGGTTGAAATGTCTCAATAACGATGAGGCATCACTCGCCTGGCTGGTGATTCGTGGGACCCAGTGGGTCGCCAAAAGACTTTGTTCAGCTGCCTTGGAAAATTCTCCAAACTACCGTCGCTGTGTTGGAGAGGTCAAGACCCTGTGTCACGCCTTCTTTCAGTACAGCCTGGTAGTGCCGTTGTGCAAGTTTGTTGAAGGCCTCATGGTCTGCATGCTGCAGGGAAAGTTATTTGTCCTTGAAGCCTATTCCGTTTGTAGCAATGTGGCACCACCGATGACGAAGGCTGAACAATATGTGTTCCACTGCTTGCTAAGAGTTATGAGAGTCGTGATTTGGACGACGTGTCAGAAGGGATTCTATGGAGGCGAGAAGTTCACCTCTTCCCAACTGATCTTGTACTTTAAGCATCAGTTTATAGTCAATATTAGGATGAAAAGGCAGCGGCTCTCTTCATCAGAATTCAGCAAAAGGTGGGTGCGTCTTGCGCGCTTGTATCGTGTGAAAGGGGCTGACCTTGAGTGGCATTTTGATCCGGTTAGGCATCAGGATATTGCTTTTCCTGGGTTGAACTAGTGCATCCCATCCAGAAACTAGGCTAGGTTAGGTTCAGTTGTTGATGTTTTAGTTTCTTTTTCTTTTTTTATTTCGAGTTAACTTAGCTAGGGTATGTATGCTCATTGGTCCCTTTTATTTTTGTCCCTATTTTTCTTTAAGTTTAATTACCAATCCCCTCCCTCGTTAGGTGGTCAGTGATGTCAGTTCTCTGGTGGATGCGGGGTGCCGTTCGTTTCGCGTGTGTTTTCGTATTTGTTGTTGTGAGTGCGTGTCAGTGTGTGTGCGTGTTAGTATGTGTGCGTGGGATGAATGATTGTTTTATACTATTATAGTCCTGCATTGATTTCGGCCAGTGAACTGGTATTTCTGCTACATTTAGTGATTGTTTGGGGGGGTATTAAAAATAATATTTTCTTTAGTTTGTTGTAAATAGTTTTGTATTCATCTTGTAAATACTCATTGGGGTTAATTTTTAGAATTATTGTTTTATTCCCCTCCCCCCACAGATACTGAATTGTATATAGGGGGATTAGTTAGTTTTTTCATAGAGACGATGAGGTCTTATGGTGTTTGTAGATAGAAAGGTACGTATGAATATGTTGTTTTGGTGTAAGGAATATTATTCGTACGATTGGGTCAGTGTTTGTGGCTAGCTAAGTTATAAATAAGAGAGAAGACCGTCCTTTCCCCAATCCCCAATTTCGTCCTTGTGCCACATTTCTGTGTATTTTACAGAATAAATATCGCTATTTTACTGGAGCTCTTCGATAAGATCCAAAGAAGAATCAGCAGTAGGTCCTGATCTGGCGGTCCGGCTTCAGCCACTTGTCCACCGCCATACGGTTGCTTCTCTGTCCCTTTTTCATAAGTACTTTCATGGTAATTGTTCGGATGAGATCTTCGCTATGGTACCTAGATTGTATGAATTTAAGCGCAATACTAGGCGGGTGGCAAGTTTTCATCAATTTATAGTTGAGCTAGCCAGATGTTGCCGTAACTTCTAGGCTAACAGTTTCTTATCTCACTCTTCTTGCTTGTGGAACTCCCTCCCGACTCCATGCTTTACAACTAACTTTAATCTGCAAAAATTTAAATGTCTATCGTTATCTACTGTTCTTCTGATTGTTCTTTTCTCTTTCTCCTCATTACTAATGTTTCTGTTCCTAATTCCTCCACACCTGGTAACCAGTTGCGTGCTAGTGGCTGTACAGCCTTGCTTGGGTTGACACCGATTAAAAAAAAAGAAACTAAAAACAAAAAAAACTCAGTACAAGATGGCACTAAAATCTACAATGTTTTATTTATTAATATCTACTCCCGATCTTACCAGAAAGTGAAAAGTTTTCATAGGAATAGATATCAGAATAAAGTTTAGAAAAAAGGGTTCCATGTTTATTATTTAATGTTTCTTTTTTTAATGTTAAGTTGGAATTAAACTGTACAGACATTTAAATGTGTAAATATAGTTGAAGCTGTAAATATTTGATATTTGAGGGTTTAAATATATTTGAGGGTGTAAATAAGAGAGTGAACAATGTATTTTTAAATCAATAATTATATACAGTGTAAACCGGATATAAGAGAAACCCGGATATAAGAGAAACCCGGATATAAGATAGATTTTCTCTGGTCCCAAATCAGAGCCATACTTACCTAAACAAAATAGACCAAACCCGGATATAAGAGAAACCCGGATATAAGAGACTACATATCCGGTCCTGACAACTCTCTTATATCCGGGTTACATTGACCATAACTTTAGTGTTGATTGGTAATGATTAATCGTTATCAATCAAGAGTAAAACAGTAATTAGTGGTCTATGGTAATTAATAATATCCTGTTTGGGTCCAATGCTTCCCGCTGAAAGATATGATAAATTATAAATGTCGAGAAGGCTTAAGGATGGTTATTGAAGAATTGCAATAGGGACGATACCTAAACTGAACTCCTCATTTACTTACTTTAATACAAAGAAAAATACCTTTTCGAAATTCAACGACTCCATCTTAAAAAGTACTTTGAATAATTTAATAAAAGAGAATATTTAATTCATCAATAACATTTAATTAAAGTCATCATATCTTATTTTAATCCAGAATAGAGTAAAAAGGAAAAGATCAAAAATACAAATGAATCATTTAGAAAACTTGGTTTAAAGCATATAACTAAATCTTTCAGGGTGGACCTAGAAATCAACACTGCATGGCGACTGTCAATTTTACGTCGTAAGCAATTATCCGATTATATGTTACTAGTATTTATGTGCTTACAGAAACAACACAAAGAGCTGTTAGGAAAAGCGGAAGAAACAGTTTTTTCCTAGTTTATTGTTAAGGGTTTTTGTTTTAGATTATTGACCTTGAGGTTTTTATTTATTTAACAATCAGAACCCTTTTCCAAAGCGAAAAGATTCCTAACTACAACTACCTCACGACTGAAAAGACTAAATAATTAATAATCTATAAATCCAATGAACAAATAAATAAATTTAATTATATAATAAATACATAAGTAAAATAAAAAATAAAGTAAAATAAAAATACATACGTAATTAAAAATATAAACACAAGATCAAAACGATAAATGATTTAAAACATGAGCCCTAAATAATGAAGAATGGCTTTCTTCTCCCATTTGTCATAATCAGCCTATAAGAGCTCATAAAAATGCCCATAAAGGGGTCCATAAAAGGGCCAATACGAAGAGCAACAACAATGGTTTGATGATTACTTAAGGCTTAAAAGGGGATGTCGCCATTTGTGTTGATTTCTATATCCACACTGTTTATATCTAAAAAATATCCCTATCTCTTTCCCTTATAAGTTTAGCAAATCTTAAACAAAATTATTATATATTCAGCCCGAAAGACCCGAACGGTGGAACAAGCGGATGTTGATTGCAACTGATCTCAACGGTTGAACCGGTTGATGAAAAGGGCTACGCATGACGGATATGCTACAGAAGGTGCCACTCAAAATTATAACAGAGTCAGCGACAGTCTGTTACAGTTTCATGGCTGGATGCTGCATGTCCCATTACATATGTACCGCAGAGGAAGGTCCTAAAATCAAATGTGCGGGTCACTTTTTGGGAAGTTGAGGTTCACCTTAAACGAATTCAAGCCATCGGCACTTGTTTCTACTTTGATTTTGTTTCACCTCCAACCAAATCTTGCAATTAACGTAGTAGCCTTTCATCGATACTTGCTCTATTAAAACAACATACGATAATTATTCTTTTTACGTTTTTAGTTTACTTTTCTTTATGTACATGAAAAAATGTTTGGTTTCAATGAACGTGCCTATTGTTTGAATGTTTGTGACCTTTTAACTATAATTCTGGTCAGTTTCAATATTAGGATTATGTTGATGAGTCGATTTTCCTGTATTCGAATACTTTTAGAACTTGACGAAGGCCGTTATATTTTATAATAACGTAACAAGCAAATGAGTGACAAGAGAGATTTTTCATTGGTTAAATGTATCATCAATTGTCGAATACATTTAAAATTCCAGTTATAATATTGAATATTTTGTTTATTTTTAATTTTATGGTTTGAAAATGGAATATTTCGATTTTTAAGTTAATATTATACGATACACGTGTAGATTATCATATTTACATTATATTAGTCGATATTGTTCAACAATATATTGATATGGGCGCGGATTGCAATATGATCTGCTAGGTGACAGAGTGATTGTTGCATGTCCGAAATACGAATGTGATGCTTGTATATTTTTAAGGAATACAATTCTCCAGTAAACAAGGAAATTCACACATGACATTGGTGCAGGTTAGGGTTAAGTTTTTTGAGAACCGACGTTGTTAGGGATAATGAGGTTAGATGTTATTAATTTTCGTGTGAAATCATTAATCATATATCTTTATCGTGTTCAACTGGAGATGTGTCCCATCGCATGTCTTTATTGGTTGCTTAATTGCCTTTATAATATAGGTGTACAAATGAAATGAAACCTGAAAAGCTCTTGGTTTCACCATTACGAAAAATCTGATTAAATTAGCAAACATCAGATTTTTGGTCAGTTTACGTAGGATTTTGCTGAAATTCTCAGTGCCATGTTTTTATACCAAAAATTAAAGACACATGTGAAATCCGGTTTTCAGTTTCTGCATTTAGTATTCATTCGTCCTGTATTGAGAAAAATAGCAACGGACAAAATACACAAGCAAAAATTCATGTTTCTTTTCAAGTTGGGTATGATGACTGATGAAGCCGATGGAGATCATTCTGTCGGAAGAAGTTCATATCCTGAATGGTTTAAGAAGCTCAAGAAAGAAAAAATTGATTTGGAGGACATCCACGTAAGGTAAATCACACGAATTTTAAAATGGTGACTTGCCAGTTCTTTTGAAGTATGACTCTCCTCGGCAATGTTGAAACTAGCTGATTAAGTTAATGCTGCTCACTCATCACTTGTAAGATCACGGCAAATTATAAAGAAGAATAACAAAACAGGAGAATGGATGACGTTAGAGCTCTGACCATAGAAGTTTGAATGATTCAATTGACAAAATAATAGGATGAGAAATTCTTCCTCACGAGGCTTATATATCAGATTTAGTGCCATTGAATTATCATTTGCCTCAAACAATGATGCAAAAATTTAAAGATATCTTCGATGTTCAAAATTTCAAAAAATTTATTGAATCCAATCTAAAATTCGTTTTATCAAGATAGTATTTAAAAACTTTGGGAATGTTGGAGGGAATTTATGGAAAAATTAAAGAAAATATTTTGATAGTCGAGTGGTGCTGATAAAGAAAGAATAAACAAATAAACCTGATGTCTAATCATTTATTTAGATTCTGGGAAGAGCATCAGCCAAAAACATTTTAGAACCTCCTAATAACATTCTGTTATAATGCCACACCCCCTAAAACAATTATTAATGTTTTGTACTCAATGTCTTGATGAGCATGTCTAAGAAAGCGTCGAATGTCGCTATTCAAGCTATTGCTGTTCTATTTCTTTATGGCATGTCTGGTTCCCGAGGATCCATTTCCTAGGAAACATCTCCCCATTATATTAAGCTCAATAGAAATGCCCTGATGCTTGCAACAGTATGCTGATAGAAATGAGCAATTTTTGAATCTAAACCATATGTGTGGGTTATCAAGTTTATAAATATTTCTGTGTCGCAGAATGAAAAGAGACCATTTTCAGTAATTTTGACCCTCATTAGGTACCTCCTTAAAAAATAAATGATTTTGTTTTTAGTATTATTCTGACTAATAGAGTAAGTTGCTGAATTAGACCGGAACTAGGGCACGAGCAATGTGGCTGCGTTCAGGAGAGCGGAACAACGAATGCGATCTTCATGATCAAGGCGAGAGCAGCACGAATGAAGAAGGACACACACTTGTGTTTCATAGGTCATATAAAAGCATTTGACAAGGTACAACACAAAGATCTATTTGTACAGTTAAGAAAACTTGATTTATTCGAGAAAGATATTAGAATAATTCAGAACATTTACTGGGAACAAACCACTTACATATGGATAGAAAATGAAACCAACACACAAAAACAGAAATGGGCGTAGAATAAAGAGGCGTTATCTAATCAGATTTATTTAACCTCTACAGCGAGGCGATCTTAAGAAAGCTAAAGGTCCTGCCGGGATTTCTTATTTGTAGGCACAACCTTAACAACAGAGGATATGCAGATGACACAGAAATAAAACTACAGGTACTTATAGACAATGTAGTAGAAGAAACGGGAAGAAAGGACTAACCGCCAACTCTAACAATACAGAATGTGAACTACGAATTGAAGATGTCAAAATCAAAACAGTACAGAAATATAATTATCTGGGAAATGCTAAAGCAGACGATAGAAAACCTGACAGATATTCGAAGACGTGTTGAAAATGCGTAATAGGTCTTCCAGAAACTAAGCACAATATTAAGAAACAGGAAATTTTAGAGGAAACAAAAATAAGAGTGATCAACTGCTATGCACAATCAATATGGCAGAGAATGTTGGAAATTTTCCTCACAGATGATGTGGAGACTTGAGACAACGAATATCTGGTTCTACGGAAGGATATTGAGAATCGCATGAACGGAATATGTGAACAACGAGGAAGTTATAAGGAAAATTCCAACAAAGAGGATACTTGTGCTTAAGATAAGAAAGAGACAGTTAAAATTTCTGGGTCACCTAACGAGGAGAGAGGGTTTAGAGAATTTCACACTCACCGGACATATTGAAGGCAAGAGAAATAAGAAGAAACAGCAAGTAACCTAGTCAATGAATTTGTATGAATTGATAAAGGTGGGAGGGTAAAGGACCAAAAGTTATTAAGAGCAAAAAGACAGTAAGTTGTAGAAAGCCATGATCGCCCACACCCTAAGAGACATAACAGATAAAAGAAGCGACGACGACGACGATCCGTTTGACAGATTATCTGATCAGACGTGCTTCTGAAGGAGGCCAAGTAGCCGACTAGTCGAAAGGAAAAGAACGATACAACAAATAAAGATGCTTGTCCAAATAATTCGCCGAATAATAAACTCAAAAGTCAAACATCCGAATTTGTAATACTTTAAAAAGAAAAAAAAAATCTGAAACCTCGAAGTTGATAGAATGAAGACTATGTTGTATAACTCTTCCAAGTTGGGAATACTCTTTTGAAATAATTGCTTTCATTGACCACTGGCGCCAGTAAGAAATATACAACTCTCTTAACCATGATGCGTATTTGTTAAATTTAGTTCGATTTAGCACAAGATTTCAAATGCAGTGTAGCTTGAACTCTCCGTAATAACCATGGTTCTTTCCCCGTCTCATTCCGCTGCAGGTAACCCAGCAAACACAGTCTCATATATATATGGGATTAAACCATAAGGTAATCCAGTTCTATGGGTGCTTTGGGACACCTTAGGTGCCAAGGATTATCACTAGCCCACTCTCTTTTAATAAAAAAAAGGCTTATTTTGGTACAAGACCGCAAAGATGTATACCTACTGAGGATCGACCTTAGCCAACGAGGCTACGTTTTGCTATTATCTCGCGCTGAGCACCCTCACTCCCTACACGAAGTCATTCATATATATTTGTCCAGATATCTATGCGCGTTACATATAATCAATGTAACTCCATCAATAATATAAAAATTGATTTTAAATAATCTGTTTGCTTGCTTTTCCTCTCTATTGCTGTTTACTAAAGTCTATCACTCCGCCATTATTCCCGCCGTCTGTCTGTTTGTCTTACAGTTGATCTTTTCCCTATTAGTTCCTTCTTATCTCTCCCCCGCTAAGATTCAGCTTCCTTCCAATACCGCCTCCTATCATTTCCCATTGAAAAGGTATCAACATTTTTCACTTTCACTTTCATGAACGCCATTTTCTTTTTAGCCCTGTTTTCATTTTTCTTCTCCTTGTTTCTTGCCTTATCATTATCGTCTGTAATTTCATTGAAAAGCAGCATCAGTTCACAAAAGTCCTTGCTTTTTATACACACGCGCGCACGTACACATCACCGCCTTCAAGTCTGTATTTCGTTAATTTCTTAAGGGCGTGCATGGGATTTAAATTATCTCATTACCTTTAGACTAGGTTTAGTTTCATCGAATTGTTTCTTCCTTCAGTTATTTTGCTTTCTTTTTGGTAAAAAAAACATTGAGAAGTCAGTAATTTGTGGTGGAACTGTTAAGTTAGTATTTTTCCGTCATCATTTATTACAGGCTGATTTGGGTCAAATTCGACTGCATAGTGATCATGTAATTACTTCTTAGCAATAGCAATTGACTGACTGAATTCAAGATTTCGATTTTACACCATGACCGCTTATAATATGTATTCTTTGAGGTTAGCGGTTCTGTTGCTTGGAATAATTTAATTTCATCTCAACTTATGGCTAATTTTACAAAATTAGTTTCTATATTTGATACAATTAAAGACTATTTTTATTGTAAGAAGGTCAAATATGCTACAAGAAAGTTCAATCTAAAGTGATAAAACTCTGTCCATTGCAGAGAAAAGTGAATAATACTGAGTTTTATAAGGTGTCAAATTCTCTATAAAAATAACAGACATTATCAACAAGAGACAGCTTATATATACTTTCTATTTCGCTAAAAGCTTGATGTGTGCCTTAAGTACTTTTGTAAAGTATACAAATTTACGAAGATATAACATTTCATATATGGAGCCTTGAACGGAATTAAGAATCTCATGATTGTTAAAAAGTTCTCGACCTGACCAAGAAATGATTTTAAAAAATCACAAAAAACCATTTGATCATTTGGCCAAATTTGAGGAAATGCGTCGAGCCAAGAACTTTACAGCATCCATTACTATTGGGGCTTTGATGATGTTTTTTTAAATGAATTTTGCAAAATGATTTTGACATTTTAGTAAAATTGTTAGCTAACAGATATATACAATATTTGACTCATCACAAATGATGTCAATGTCTATGTTGTCCATCAGTATCAGCGTGTCAACCCGAGAGATGTCCTTTTAGCCTCCAATTGAAGATTTCGCGTCTTCTCGAAAAAATGTTAGTGGCTGTTCTCAAAATGTAATGGCCGCACCAAATATGCATAGAACATGCATACATACGATAAACTGGATGACAGATGTATAAGGATATACCAGAGAGGGAAGAAAGAGAGAGTTTCTTACATCCTCGCGAGAGTATAGAATCTCTCTCTCTCTCTATATATATATATATATATATATATATATATAGTAGAAATATATATATATCTAATACATAAACATTTTTAACGGTCTGACAATGAAAAAGTTGCACCGAACTTCACAGAACATTAAGCTGCCGATATATACCCTAAATGACTTTAGTTTTAAATGGTAGCTGTTTAATTATAAATCTTTCGAAACAACTCTTTTGTCGGATGAGGACCCTTAACAAAATGCTAATGACTTGACCCAGCGACATATTTTTGTGGTTTTGTTTCTCCAAGCACTATTTCCCACTTGCATAAGCCTTATCTATCTTTCTCCCTCGCTTTTCACTCTCGTCTCTCTTTTTCTCTCTCCTCCTACCTCCTGTTTCCTTCATTTTATAACAGGCGCAAAATGCAATTATCTGTTCAACTCAGAAAACTATTTACCTAAAAAAAATATTAAATCTAAAAATCATGACCAAAACTTAGCGAATTAGAAACGAGGGAAAAATTTCCGAAAATCCTTCAAAGAATAATTTTCAATTTTTTTTTAAATATAATTTTTCATTTGTGATTTTTTTTTTAATCTCAGGATATTTGCATTTTAAAACTTATTCTGTTTTTACGATTTTTTTTTACTTTCAGTTTAGAACTGTTCTTCTCTTTAAATTCATTCAGTTTTCTTTTTTAGAATTTGAAATATTTATTTAGTTTTATGTTTACTTTTTATACCTTATAATAATATTTGTTTTTACTATGAAGCTTGGTTTTCTTCTAAGCTTTTCTTTATTAATTTAAAAGTGGGCAGTCATTCTTTATGAATATTTTGCTTCTTTTCATCAGGGTTTTAAAGTAAATTTTAAAATTTTAAGCTTGTCTTTTGTTTCAAGACTTGAGATTTATATAATTTTTATTTAGATTTCGATTTTTCTATTTGTTTTTAATATTCTTGCTTATTATTTATTAGTTTCATTTATTTTTCGAAGTCTCTGCAGATTTCACCGCCATTGCATTGCCTTTCCTAAAAATAGCAGGAGCGGCTGGATACAATCAATGTTCCAATCTGCACACACACGTCTGTAAAATGACATACATGTACAGTGATCGTCAATCATGCATATGCATGATTGACGATGAGGGGATGGCGTTGTGGTAACACAACTGTATTTAGTGCTTCAAGCAAAATTCAATGTCATTTATTTGGAAATAAGAAGTCTTACATGTTGAAAATAAAATTCCAATATTAACGTATATATTTTTCTAAAAGACATTTTAATTTTATAATAGTCGTCGATGGATTTTGAGCGATTTATATCAAAAGTATGATAGCATTAGTAGAAACTAATTAAAAACTAATTATAAAATGAGCTTTTACCTGTATTATTCTGTTATTATCAGATACAGACTAAATGGTAGACAGATTTTTAAATTATATTTTTTTTAGGTAAAATTACTTTCTTAAATTCTTATTGAGAATGACTTTCTTAAATTCTTATTGAGAATGAGGATAATATTTATCTGTGAAATGTCGATTTACTGTTCTTGTCAGTAAGATGGTCTTTCTTCGGATGCAATACGGAATTATTCTAAAAAACTTGTTCATATAACTTTAGAAAAACTGATTTTTCCTAAAATTTAAATTCTACTTATATATATGTGTGTGTATGAAGATAATGAGACAAAGTGGACGCGTTTCACCGGAGAAAGCTTATGTAAGTATCTTGGGATCTCTGAGGATAATTTGGTTGTTGTAAATGATATTAATTACTCTAGTTTTTCACTTCCTGGCTTTAGACTTGAAAAGAGTCTGTATACATTTGCGCTTTTTTTAAAAATCTATATCTGTATCAGACCCGTTTGGTATTGTATGATTTTAATCCAGGGACTTTTTATTATTTTTTGCATACACATATATACCTACCTACATATACGCACGTAGATACACACACATATATACATACACACAAATAATACAAACATACATACATTCTTACATACGTGTACCTACATATGCATCCACCCGAGCATATACATGTATTATGTATACATATACATGTCCATCAATATACACCTATGCACACACACACACGACGCACCATAAATCTATATGTGCACCCTAACATACATTCGCGCACACATATCCACACAACCATGTAATACATGCATACATACATACATATATATATAAGGGCCTTTAAGTCCTTACAAAACAAATTCTGATGCATGGGATGTGTTTCGAGCACTTATCAGCACCAGTGTTCATTCTTGCTTCTTTTTTCCAGTTTTAATTGACGCTTTAAAGTTTATGTTGATGAAGACAAAGAAATTTGGATAATTTTTTTTTTTTTTTTTGAAAACATGGATGATAAAGGTAAACGAAAGCAAAAAGTTGCATAGAGAGAAGTGTAGTTTGAGGAAGAGGAAAAAAAAAAATAATAATAATGTAGTTTGAGATAGAGGAAGAAAGAATGAAAATAAAAAAAATATTTTGACGAAAACCTGATCCAAAAAGAGCCAAGTGATTTTACGATATTTCAAAAATGTTAATTATGAAAAGTATTTTATTAAAATTATTTTAAAATAATTGATACTAAGAATGTTGCCCATATAAAGAAAGGGGAGAAGAGGTTGTGGGAAATATGGAAGGAAAGGAATACTGAAGGTTCAATAACATTTTCATTGAGAAATATTTTCCTTTCTTTTAAAAACAAAAGAGACTGAGTGGTTTTGTTTGTTTGCAGTTTTATTTTATCTATTTATTTTATGGCTCTTTTTGGTCCGTCGTCGGATTTGGCTTGGTTTGCTCGAGTTTATAACTTGATTTTGAAATTGAAAATTCTTCTTTTCTCGTTTCCGTATTAAATTAAAGAGAGATGTTTCAATTCGTTCGTCTATATTTTCTTCGTCACGAAGTTGTGAAAAACTGGATAATTTTTTTTCAAGTGGTCAAATTGTGTTGTCACAGTGACATTTTCCTCTGTATGCTTCTAAAGATTTCATCTGCTTGTCTCTCTCCCTGATATATAGAAAGAAATTTATGATTACCATATGTTTACATATACACTGAAATAAGTTCTTAATCTTACTATTTGGTCAGTTTTCATTTGTAAGGCATAAGGAAATCACTAACCAATAAACAATATATATATATCCGACATATTTTTTTTTTTTTTACTTTAAACATTATTTTTAGTGGATACACATATCTGTTTACGTTTCGGATACGAAACTGAGCAGTTATGACTTTCGAGGAACTCTGAACGAGTAAAGTATGTTTTAAAGAGAACATTGCTTGATTGTGAAAATCTTCGTAACTGTAGAAGAAATTTCTCATTACAAAAAATCGAAATGTTTGAATGAATACGAAAAGACGGAGAGAGAGAGAGAGAGAGAGAGAGAGAGAGAGAGAGAGAGAGAGAGAGAGAGAGGACTCGATTTATTTCAGGAAAGCTAATCCTTGACTGGTACACATCGATAATCGCCTGTCAATAATTCTTATCAATAGTAATTCTATGAAGCATTGTTCACATACCGTGTCACAAAGAATTATAGTATTGTAATATCTAGGTAACTCTTTGAGAGCCCCCATCACTCAGGATGGACTTTTATTGTTAATTGTCAAATAGATAAAATGCTTCTTTTGAAGAATGTAGTAAACCAAACTACTTCTCCCGTTGAAAGGAAAATTGGTATGAAATCATTCAAAGACTTTTCGAAATTAATTCGAGCTTAAAGAGCTGATTGAAATGTCTTCTCAAATCAGTCCTTAAATGATTCAGTGTTTTGCCTAGGCATCTACATCTAGACTTCGATATTTCAGTACATCTACTCTCTAGATTTAGTCAAGTGCATAATGCATCATTTAAATTTCATATAGCATGCCATAAGGCCATAGTAACTGAACACCCAGTACAGATTGATCATATAACACTTTCAAATCAGTTTGAGAGACGAAATTACACAAAACTGCAGCGCTTTTTTGTTACGTCCAGTGGCGTATCGAAGGAATTAAACAATCAATTCTACAAATTTGTAAAAATTTTCTATTGAGCTTGTGTTCTCTCTCTCTCGAAAAAAACAACAACAATGTTGCTCTAGTAGTCGTACTATGAACATGCTTAGCAAATATTTAGGTTTTAGCTGGCAGTGTTCGAATCTTCTCTCTTTGTCTTCCTTTATTTTCACGCTTATAATCAATAACGGTCGTTTTTCATAAGAATCGTTAATTACCAAACATATTTTGATTTGGATTCGATAAGTTTAGCTCGCCAAAGTTTTAATAGCGGTGTATCCAGAGAAGATCGAATTCTCTGCATAAGACTATCGTGATAAATATTGCACTACAGCGGGGAATCGATATAGAGGACAATAAACAAAATATTGACTCAAAATTATGATAGATCATTTTTTTAAAATGAAAAATAAAAGATAGCACAGAGTTATGGATTGATCATATACATACATTTGCTGAGTGCACAAATACTGTTTAGCATTTTAATGGAATATTTCATTAAGAAATAAAATGTTACAAGACTTAATAATATTTCGATATTTATTTATATCTTCTTCAGGGTAACCCAAGTAGAAATCGCAAATAAAAAAAAAAATAAATATCCAAATACAATTTTTCCCAATCGAAGATTTTTTTTGGTTCCATCCCTTATAATCTGCGCACACCGGTCCATACCCGCCCACACACGCAGAGAGAGAGAGAGAGAGAGAGAGAGAGAGAGAGAGAGAGAGAGAGAGAGAGAGTCAAATGGTAATTTTCTTCATAAAAACAAATTGAGAAATTATGCATGGACATTTTCATTATTCAAAAATCAAACTTGTTCTGGTATTTCACTCGTCTTCTACACCATATATAAATCGGTATTTTAAGTTTGAAAAAATATTTTTAAAACCAGGGATTTAGCAATATGGCGGTTAAAAAATGTAAACAAGTGGAAAAGTTTGCCTAAACGACTTCATTATAAATATTTTCTAAAATTCATATTTTCAAAAGAGTACAAACAAAAATGAATGGGAAATAAAATAGAAAGTAATTAATAAAAAAAAAAAATTAAAATCCGATAATTTACATGTAAAAATATAAATAAATAAAACCTAATAAAAATGTAAACAAAACAAATGGTAGTAAAAAGTTCTCCGACCTTTTAATACGACGTGACTGGTGAGCCATTCATACGGGGATAAGTAGAATCCCTATCAACAGCGGTCGAGAAAAAGAGTTAAATGTAGAAATGTGTTATGTTATGGAACTGGATAAAATATAAAACTTGTATTTAATCTTTATTAGAATTAAATATGAAAAAAGCACAAATGAACAATGTTAATTAGTTTCAAGAATTTAAATGGAGTTAAGAATATTGAAAACAAATTACGATAACTACACACGGCCCTCTACTTATCTGCTACACTCACCAAATCGGAAATTACAGGTAATACGTTACTTCATCGGACCAAATAAGATATTATCTCCTCAAGAAATGATTAAATAAAAATAGTTCAAGATTAAGTTGTTTTACATGAAGACCTGCAAATTAATGGCTAAATTGTACCAATGCATCATTGGTGACCACTTGACGGGTTGGGTTCCCATATAAACGAAGCAAGTTGACTAAGGCGAGCAGAGAGAAAAGACAGGTGTGAAATCCGCTAAAATCTCCAGAAAAAAGACTCACTAAATGTGAACAGAACAGAGATACTAGCAGATAGAATTAGAAAGTGTAATTGAACAGGGTCATCAGGTTACTATGGTAACCTTTGAAAACTGGAAGAAGGAATAAACAGATACTAGTGTTGTGAACGAACGATTCAGATTTCAAAGGACCCCCAAAGTCAGCAGGAAAGTTCATGGCCAATTTTTTTTAAAGAGAGCAAACCAAACAAGGGCCAAACAATTTTCTATGTTGATTAAAAGAGACGAAGGAAACTTCGGAAAGTTGTTTACTTTGAGAAGGATATTGCACCTGATCACAGGGTCGGCAAAACAATGGATATTTTTGAAGAATTTGCGTGCACCTAAATTCCACTTATCATCACTCCATCTGACTATTTTTGTAACCAATCCTTAAAAGGTGTTTGAAAGAGTGAAAATGTTCGAATGTTCTGCGCATTGGATGCCATACACTTATATCAAACTCTCTCAGTTTTAAAATAATCTGTAAAGTACATTTCTCATGATTTCTTACGTTCTTAATCTCGTCCATTTCTGAAATCTTCTTTTCAACAGAGACTTTATTTTTGGGATGATCCCCAAGTCTCATGGAGACAAATAGGAATTGTAGATGGTTAGGTGACAGACAGACATGATGAGTGTTTGGTAAAAAAATGTCCAACACGAGACTTGAAGAATTGTCAACATGCATTTATGATGGTTTACTTTTCGTGCAGTCGGAGGAAATCCCAGATTTTATTTTCACACTGTCAATCGCCAATTTTCTTTGATTGCAGTTCGCATATGTTACAAAATGTAAGATGTCCGGCTTCTTGAAGGTCTTCTAGAACGTGGATCAATTCCGACGTATTCCCAGCTAAGTTTAAAGAGTACGTGCCACAATTTTATCTGAGTTTCGCTTATCGAATCATCTCCGAAATACTTGATGATCATTCGAATAGATTCTGCGAACGAACGTGCTTTTTACAGGTAAAAACATGAAGCACATATTCCGCGTGCGTGAATGAGACACGATGGCACAAAATTTTGAGTAACTGTATGGGAGAGTCTATTTACGCATTATCAAATTGCATCAAGGCCTCGCAACCGGTTCTTTAGATATACAGAATGGTTTGATACATTCTGGACAGAGCTTTATAATGTTTAGTCGTGATTAATGGAGAAATGTTGAGTTAAGTGCATTGACAAGAAAGGATTATTAAAATACACATTTAACTGCCGAATCTAGATGCGTCGTCAGTGTTGTTGCTCCCATGTCACTAGAAGTTTCGGGTCTAAATAAACAACAGACTTCTTCGATGGGCGACCCGACCGAATATGATCAGTATTCGGCCCGCACCTAGAACAAAATTTGCCAATAGTTTTAGGACATGGATTATATAAGTTGCCCCAGTAAACAACAACCAATCAAGACTTCACTTGGCCTATTCGAAGTTATAGATTAGGTATGCATGGTTGTATTGATCTTCCTACATGCAGCCAAGATAGGGTGTGTTTTTTGGAAGAATAGAAAAAACCTCCACTTTTAACTTCTATAAAATAACTTATTTGTTTGGTCTTTCTTTTCTTTTTTACTTTTTTTTTATTCTTATTTTCTTTTCTAAACTACACTTAATAAAAAGTTTACAACAGAATGATTAAAATGATTTAGATTATTTACAAATTTAAAAACTAAGAGAAAAACATTTAACAAAAATCGCTTAAAAATAAATTAATCAAGCTATTTACATGTTAAATACTAGTTAACCCCCCCCCCCCAAAAAAAAAAAAACACGTGTAAATTTTAGATAAAATAAGTTACACCCCCCACAAAAAAAGAAAAAGAAAAAGATCCTTACCGGAAGGAATTCGTTTAAAAACTAAGACAAATAACATAACTAAAATTTCTCAAAATAAATGATCAAGATATTTACATGTCGAATAAGAGTTAAAAGAAAAAATAGCGTGTAAATTTAGCTAAAATAAGTTACACCAAAAAAAAAAAAAAAAAAAAAAAAAATTATCCTGAAGGAAACCGAAAAAAAATTAAAATTCCGTTTAAAGAAAAGGAAAGATTATTTGTAAGAATGTTTTGTAATAAAATAAATCTACTCGGAAGACTAGTAAGACGCAAAAATGAAGTCATTGAATATGAGACTGAATGCAATTCGAAAAATTGATTCTCGCAAGTTTCTCGTCATCTATATATACAGTGTAACCCGGATATAAAAGACCCGGATATAAGAGAAACCCGGATATGAGAGATTTTCTCTGGTCCCAAATGTGTTAATGTGAACAAAATAGACAAAACCCGGATATAAGAGAAACCCGGATATAAGAGACTTTGTATCCGGTCCCGGCAACTGTCTTATATCCGGGTTACACTGTACTAATCAGCCTTAAAAGTATTTAGTGATGGCATTGGGAACGTTCTTATTTTTAGTAGTTTTGGGCCACTCATTAGCCCTATTTATCCACAACCATCTGGTGGCCTTTTCAACGCCTTCTTTTTTGTCCAGTTATCCCTAGGCTAGTAAGGGCTCGTATCATTGACTGTCCGGCGAACCCCCTACAGCCGATCTCGACAGGGAAACAATGAGTGTGCCATCCTTTAGTTCTGCAATCATTTAAGAGTCCTTCATATTTACTGTACTTTCTCTCAAATGCCTCTTGCATATGCTCCTTCTATGGGACAGTTAACTCCAGCAAAATAATCTGTTTTGTGGCGTCCGAATAAACGATTATGTCTGGACGGAGTTTTGAGGACGATATATGTGTAGGGAATTTCAATTGTTTCCCGAGATCGACTCGCATCTGCCAATCCGACGCGGACGATAACAGTAATACTTTGGGATCCCTGGAGTTTCTATAATAGTAGCTTACCCTTGTCCGTGAAACCATGAACTCCTCAACTAGTCCTCTGAATGGCAGCTGGATGGCATTGGATGACCCATATAAGGCTGCGCTGCTTAAGCACCGAGGTAATCCTAACCATCTACGGAGGAAACTGCTAGCTCTCCTCTCTAATGTCTCCACGGTCGAGATGGGAACGCTATATGTCTGGAGTGGCCATAATGCTCGTGGGAGCACACAGTGATGGTATAGCCAGGCTTTGAAACGCTCTGGCAATCCCGATTTATCTATTTTCGCCAGCCACGAGTCAAAATCAGTACGTATAGCTTCGATAGCTGGTGTGTCCTTCAGACCATTACAAAAGGATTTACCTAGACTTTTAACAGGCTTATCGGCCAACGTCGGGATGGCTTTCCCTTCTATTGTGAAATAGTGTTTTACCACTCGGCCCTTTTTTATTACCACTGATCTACATTTGTTTGGCTTGAAATTCATTCTTGCCCACTCAATCAGTCTCTCTAAACCGCGTTAAAAGCCATCTACAGCCTGTAACAGAATGCGTGGTGACTGTAAGATCGTTCATGTAAGCCCAGATGGGTAGTTGCCTAACTCCGGTATTTGAAACGGGGCCACGGCATTCCACCTCAGCGGACTTCACAAGCATGTTCATCGCGAGAGCAAAAAGCGTGACTGACAATGTACAACCTGTAATAATTTCTCTCTCGAGTCTATGCCAGTCTGAAGAAACCAAACCGGATGCAACTCTTAGATGGAATTGACTGTAGTAATCTAGGATAAGCTCGCGGATACTACATGGGACGTAGTGTCTAACTAAAGCTTCTTCCACGAGTTTATGCTGTATGGACCCATAAGCATTGGCCAAATCCAACCACGAAACAGTCAGGTCCCCTTTATTTCTCCTTGCATCCCTTATTAATTGCGACAAAACTCCTATATGCTCAACGCAGCCAGGCATACCAGGGATTCCGCCTTTTTGTACCGCTGTATCTATAAAGCTATTTTTTAGCAAGAAAGCTGATAGCTGCCGGGAAATCACACTAAATAATATTTTGTTTTCTGTATTCAGTAACGAGATACATCGAAACTGCTCGATATTTCTCTTCTTTTGGGATCCAAACACCTTCTGCGTATCGCCATTGTTCTGCAATTTTACCTCGCTGCCAAATTACTTTAATGATCTTCCATAATTTCATGAGAAGACCGGGGCAACGCTTGTACACGGAGTAAGGCACGCCAATCGGACTGGGCGACGAAGCTGATCTAGCTGCCATTACTATCTGTTTGACCTCACTCAAACTTGGCACCCTCGTGTCGAACTCAACTTCTGGGGGTTGGGTTTAATGAGGCGATCATTAAATCCTAATTCCTCATCCCTTCTTGGGTCCCTAAAAGAGCTCTTCAAAAAGGAATCCACCCTATCTTTTGGGCATGCTAATCTGCCGCTCCTCTTATCTCCCAGAAGTCTTCTGGCGAAACCAAACGGGTAGGAGATAAACGAAGCCCTCTTCCCGGACCGCTCTTTCCTACGGCGACGATGTCCTGCTCTTCGCAGGTTTTTCAGTTTCTGTTTTAAATATTTCTCAGTTCCGAGAGGGCTGGTCGCTCTTCTTCACAAGTTCCTTAAATTGTTTCTTGACGGATCTTAATTCCTGCCTTACTTCTCTTATCCTTCCTTCACGCCTATTCTGAGTGTAGATTTTATTTCTCATTTTATCAATATGGCCGAAACGCTCTGATCCGTAGCTGACGATAAGTCTACTCATGGCTTGAAGTCGTTGGTCTATGTTACCTTCAGACGTACATTGGATTATAATGCATACGTCTTCATCAAAATCGCATCATGCTTTCTTGTTGCTTGCTGGGGGCCATTTCATCCGCTGAGAGACTACTCTGTCCGGCAAGGTCCGAGTCCACACTCGGTGATGCTAGGCGCTTTGGTTTGTCACCGGGACCTGCTCCACCTCCGTCTTACTTGGTGTAACACCTATGCGTTGTGAGTTCTCAGCTACTACTGCACATTTCATCTTGGCCTGGTGTATTTTTAGGCCACGCTGATTCTTGCACGTCTTTCCACAGTGGCATATCGAGTCAAAAGTCCTTGGGGCGTTTGCTGTGGTCGTAACCGTTGTATCCGTCCTACCGGGGATCTCATGCTCCCCCCTCTCGGGATCCCCTGGGGGCATTTATTCCGTGTTCTACCTGTAGCATGAAACGGGGGATCTCTTTACAACAAAGAGATGTCATTAGGGGTGCGAACCCTGCAGACTCTGTATAGCCGTCTTTCCGGCTTGCCAACTGTCTTTCCAGCTCTCACCGAGTCTTTCCTCAGTCGTCAGTCAGACTATTCCTGGTAGTCACTGTTGATAACAGATATAAAATTATTAAAATACACCTTTAAATACCGAATCTAGATGCGTCGTCAGTGTTGTTGCTCCCATGTCACTAGAAGTTTCGGGTCTAAATAAACAACAGACTTCTTCGATGGGCGACCCGACCGAATATGATCAGTATTCGGCCCGCACCTAGAACAAAATTTGCCAATAGTTTTAGGACATGGATTATATAAGTTGCCCCAGTAAACAACAACCAATCAAGACTTCACTTGGCCTATTCGAAGTTATAGATTAGGTATGCATGGTTGTATTGATCTTCCTACATGCAGCCAAGATAGGGTGTGTTTTTTGGAAGAATAGAAGAACCCCCCCCCCCCCTTTAACTTCTATAATATAACTTATTTGTTTGGTCTTTCTTTTCTTTTTTACTTTTTTTTATTCTTATTTTCTTTTCTTTTCTAAACTACGCCTAATATAAAGTTTACAACAGAGTGATTAAAATGACTTAGACTATTTACAAAGGAGATATTTACTGAAAAATAAATATTTATTGAGTAAAACAAATACCGTTTTCATAATTAGGTTACAGACTTATTGATGTATACGTACACACACACATACACAAACTGTTGTTGGAAAGTTATTTTTATTGACAATTATTCTGACAGCTTATGACAACTAAACTTGAGAATTGACATTTTCAAAATTCATTGAAGGGTGGATGGTAACGTACTGATCAGTTTGCTGTCTGTGCATCAACCATTCTAAATGGCAGATTGTAGGTCAATCGCAAGTGAATAATCTTGAAAATGATGGACCGTGCAACGCCATTACCGGGTGATACTGCATTGGTTCTTTTGTCGTGATGGCGTTTACTGAAAATAACTGTTCAGTATGAGTATATCGAAATATCTTGTTTACTCGTGACGAGCTAATATTGGGGTTTTTAATGCAGGCAGATTACATGAAGTTTCTAATCTTGATTTTGATGACTAAATTAGTAACCATTCTTCTAGTAAAAGCAAATGATTGAGATTGTATTTAAAACAAAATATGTATTCTGTTAATCTATTACAAACTTATCAATGTTTAGGAGACTTGTACCCCTCAGTTCCATTATAAAAATATGAATCTGCAGCAAATCTTCTTATGGCTATTTGTACGGGCAAGAGGAGTTTAGCAATAAAATGAAGGGAAAAGGAATTAAATAATAATAATAATAATAATAATAATAATAATAATAATAATAAAAATAATGCGAATATAATGAATTAAAAATTAAATAAACTCTTTATTATAAGAAGTATAAGATCGAGAAAAAAAGTGAATATAATCAGAATGACCAAAAATGATACTGTGAGAAATAAGAATAAAAAATTAATAATTTCGTCCGTATTCTTCTCCCTCTCTCATCCCCTCTCTCATCCCCTCTTTCTTTCCCTCTTTTCTCTCTCTAACGAAAAACTAAGTAAAAAAGCAAACGTTAAAAATATCTCTGAACGAGAATTCATTCTAAAATAAAGAAAGTTACAATCGTTTACTTTCCGATTTTGTAAAAAGGAGAGATAGATAGCTCGATCGTTCGATCGATCAATCGATCAATAGATAGATAGATAGTTGGAGAGGGAGAGAGAGAGAGAGGGGGGGACAATTCGACGAAAAATATGTTCTAAACTTTACTATTTAATACCGTTCACGCTAGTTAAATTTTCTCTGAAAATATCCAGCAACTATAGAAACAATTTGTCACTTGACTGAAGAGAAAGATCGAACTAAAATTGATTGAGTTATTGAAGGTAACAACTTGGCAAATAAATGGAAGGATGAACTTAGAAAAAGAAATGGCGGCCTTTAACTGTTCTTAAAAATAGTCCTCGTCATCACGATGTTATAGGTATTTACTAAGCTTAGTTTAGTATGGCACAAAGCCATGAAAGTTAAGTACCCAATAAGGACATAGCGATAGTCGGCGAAAACTGGCATATCGTTAACCCTATATCTACATAGAGAGAGAGAGAGAGAGAGAGAGAGAGAGGAGAGAGAGAGAGAGAGAAGGGGATGGGGAAGACTTAAGAGACCAGGTTTT
>OZ010590.1:65880400-65954442 GCA_963932145.1 Acanthosepion lycidas | reverse complement strand
GGGTGGACCGAGATGCCAACCAAGTACCACGTTTAAGTTCACGCAGTCGGGGCACCAGTGAAAATAGGTCGTCAGGGCAGATGCCATGAA
Source organism: Acanthosepion lycidas (assembly GCA_963932145.1). Lineage (NCBI taxonomy): Eukaryota > Metazoa > Mollusca > Cephalopoda > Sepiida > Sepiidae > Acanthosepion > Acanthosepion lycidas. Next base: position 65,954,352 of record OZ010590.1, on the reverse strand, counting down.
AATATTTGTAGAAAAGACAGAAAGAATCCACATCACGTCTATGAGAAAGTGACTGGAGTCGAGATCCCAAGTCAGAACCGATCACACTGCATATTTGTCTTTGGAGTTTGTCTTAAAACCTCGAGTTAAACAGCGGGGGTCTCAGGCCATATAGAGAGATTTCCCGGCCATAGTGTCAAATCTCTTCATCAGATCAACAAAGGCGATGAACAGTGTGTATTTTTTATTCCCTGCATTTTTCCTGCATCGTTGATCGACCAGCCCTAAACCCACACTGTGTCTCTGGAATGAAGCTTTCAGCCAATCTTTACAGGTGTTTCGGAAAGACCCAATCGAAGATCTTACCCGCCACGGAAAGAAGAGATATCCCCCTGTAATTATTACAGTAGCCCTTGTCACCCTTATTTTTGTAAAGGGTAACCCTTTTGGCGTCCCGCATTTTGTGCGGTATTTCACGTTGTTACCAGAATTGCAGTAGCAATGCATGTAACTGCGACAGAACATCCTTATTTCCCCTAAAAATTTCAGTAGGGATACCATCCTCACTTCCATTTAACAGGGCACTTATTGCTTCAGAAAGCTCGCCTTCGGTAGGCTCCTCATCCGATTCTGCAAATACACCGAAAGATGGTAAGACCCCTTCCATACTTGGATGTTCAGGAATGTCTTGAGCATAAACCTTGGAGTAGTGCTCTACTCGAGCTTCAGAAGAGGAAAGGCCACAGCTGCATTCAAGAAACTTATGAAAAATAGCATGGGAAAGTGATAAACTTGGATAAAAACCAAAACTAATTTACGAAACATGCGTCCTCTCAACACTCCTATACAGGAGAGAGACATGGACCTTGTATGCTGGTCAGGAGAGGAGGTTTAATAGTTTTCACATAAGATGTTTAAGAAATATTTTAAAATATTTAAAAAAATAAATGGCAAGATAGGGTCCCGGATACAGAAGTGATCAAAAGAGCTTGCATGCAGTCACTATATCCCATCCTACGGTCTCGGCATTCTAGGCCACAAAAATCTCCTGATCCGACCAAGCATAGAAATGAATACAATATGGGAGCCAGTAATAAGGAGTGCCAGAGAAAAGCGATAATAACAACAAAAAATGCAATATGAGCTCTGGTAAAAAAACATGTAATGATAACAGCAAAAGTTGCAATATGAGCACTGGTAAAAAAATAATTGCCGAAGACATTAGGTTTATAATACCCAGAAAGTCATACACAGATGTCCTCAAGGACACATGGCACAGTGGATAAAGGCGTTAGTTAGATCCAGTGACAGGACCCAAAGAGTGTGAGTTCAATACCTGATTAAAGCGGTGGGAGAGGGAATTATGCAGGAGATAAATAAATGGTTCAGTTCGACATTCCAACCACCTGAAGAAGGCCGGAGAGTACGAAACGTTGTAATAAATATGGCGACAAAGATGAGGAAAATAGTCAGAATAATGTAAATAGTGGCGTGGAGAGCTGCTGTTTTTGAGGGAGCAAAGAGCTATGAAGAGAATAAAGTAGAGGCAAATGCCCTATTCTACTACTGTTGTCAAAAACAGTGCCGATCGCACATTGGTTGTTTTAACCATGAGCGGCGCTGTGTTTCAAGATAACTTATTTTCCTCTGCTGACCGTCGCCATCGTCGTAAAAAGCCATATATATATATATATAATGTGTGTGTGTACGGGCGCATGTGTATTTTTATAATGTGGATATATACTCGGACACATGATTTGGCCACAAGACAAATGTAAAATAAATAGCGAACCTCTGAAATGAATTTCAGTGTAATAAACTTTCATGTACAACGAAGAAACCGATTCCTTAATATTTCGATTTGTGTTGACGTCATTTACGGAATAATGTACGCAGTTATATCAATAAGTTCATAGCCAAATAATCTTTCAACATAGTCTCCCTTTCCGAGACATTCTATGCAGTACTATTAAACACACATATCAAACATTAGAGAGTGAATATTTCAGATCAAAATTCAGCTGACTTCTTGACACAGATGTGTACGTTTTGAAAGAGGTCTAAATGAATATTAAAATAACCAACCTCGACTATTTTTAAAGCTCGATTATTATCGGAGTTACGTTTATTTTCTTTTTCTATTCGAACCTATTTTATAGGCGGAATTGTCTTTTCTGAAATCTTTTATTTCTTTAACTGTATTTTTAGTTAGACAGTCATTTACCTGGTCCAGTGTTCTCATTTTGGTTATTATAATCCAAAAGTTTCGGTCGTTGCACCCTTCGGCCTTCTTTAAGTATTTGTCAGGAATTATGAACCGGTCTCTTTATTCAATTCATAGAGACATACCGGGTCTCATTCCTCTGTCAGTGCTCGTGTCAGTTAATTCTTATGAATCACTTGTCTTTTTTCACCGAACCAGTGTAGATGTATCTTTTCACCCAACTGGACACAGGAATTGAACACCCGAGGGTTAGTAGACCCACTTAACCAACGTTTTTATCCACTGAGTCATGTGTCTCAAAAGACGATTCGGTAGTGGAAACTTAGAAACTAAATATCACTTGCCTCTCTTTTCAATTGAACCAGAGTAAGAATTTTACACCTCCTGTAATGTATTTAGCTTTTATATTTCTTAAGTTTTTCTTTCTTCCATATAGCCTACATTTTTATACTTGGCTTGCTTATTGGAGCCTTGCATTTGTGCAAATTATTTCTATCGCTTTATCATCCGATGACGTTCTCTATTATTCTCGGAGTAATCTATCCCCGTGCACTGAATAAGGTGGCTGGTTCGAAATTCCTAGGTTATGACAACAAAGACCTGAAGAAGACCGGGAGTGCAACGGCCGAAACGTTGTGATTATAATAGGGACCTCCACTGAATTTTCGATACCTAAGGTTTAAAATTGAAAAAGCATTCTTGAAGGTTTCATTTTAGTTTTAGTTAAAAGCTAAATGATTAAATTTACTATTTTCAGTAAGTAATATATTTTGGTGTATTTCAAATAAAAATTATATAGATTGGGATCTCAATTTTTTGGCAATTTAAAAAAATTTCTTTAAAACGGCCATTTTCTTAATTTTTAGAAATTTGTAAACAAAACAAATTTATCGATTTTTAAAATCTTCCAAAAACAGTAGTTGGTATACTTCTTGTTGAGTAAATTGTAATGAGAAAACATATCTTACCTCAGGTCTCCGGTTGGGGCCCGATGTGATATATGTGTATGTACAGGTAGCAAAAGGACTAATAATAATAATAATGCTGCTGATGATGACGATTCCTCATTCAATTCAGGTAAAAAAAAATTTTTAATTACTTTTCCAAATTTGGAATTGTTGTCGAATTGTGAAAAACGAAAATCGAATGAAAATCCTTTTGGACCTCAGAGAAATTTAAGATAAATCTCATTGTGGCGACCTAAAAGTGTGCAGTGAACATCTTCAGCAAAAGAGATGTACATGAAAAAGAAAGAGAATTAGAATCTGAACGGATGAAAACTGAGACGAGATCAATTCACGTTAGTTGTCTCTTTTCTTCTTCCGAAAAAGAATCTCACTTTTTTCTACTTATGTAAAACTTAGCGACTCTTCGACGAAGACAGACAAGTGATCTAAAAGAAAATTCACAATGGCGGGTGTGTTTGGCAGTTTCACTTGTCAATGAATTTTGTAAGATTTGTGACTGCAATCGTGAGAACAGGAAGTGCGTGAGTGTACATAAGTAACAAGAACAGCATTGATTTCAAGAAATAAAACTTAATTTTGTCTGATTTTGAATATTTATTGCTCAACATAAATGAATTCATTTTTTGTTGGGAGAGAGAAACAAGAACTGGAAAGAAAAAAATTGTTTTTTTTTAATATAATCTCTAAATTATCAAGCTTATACATTCGATTATGCATAACGCCATTAACCATTCCTGAACTTCAGATTTCTATTGAGGTTAGCCGACATTTCTTTTGAACTGTGATTAACAATTTCGACACTTCTTTATGCACTTCTTTCGACCTCTAACTACTTACCAGAAAAACTTACTATTGCACAAATTATATTTATTTTATTGTCCCTCCGATTGTAAGGAAAAAAAAACAATAAAATAAATCCTGTCGTTATATTTCCCAAGTAATATTTGTGAAAAGTTGTTAAACATAGAGGATAATAAAACTAAAGTCGAATATCAATTAGAAAATTGATAAATCAGTATTCAGTGTCCAGCTTGGTGGTTGAGAGAATTTGTACATTTCCCACTGAGCTCATTGGTCAGTGCTGAAGGATTTCGAATGTTTTCATGTTAGGCAACATATAACTCCTTTGAATATTGACACAGTACCATCTTCCTAATCCATGTTTCCGCATTTTGTCTAATAGATTAAATTAAACTAAAATAACTTTTTACTCAGCTTAGCTACAATTGTTTGGTACCCGGTCAGGAGCAAACTCACAACTGTTGTAATGGTCTGTGAACCTAATTTGCTTACCACTAATCTACAGTGTTGCCGACAGGTCTTATATATATGTAAGTATTCAAAACTCTACGTATTTGTCGTTTTTGTTATTAAAATTAATGAATTCTTGTTTTATTTCTAAATTTCCAGGAAACGTTGTGGAATTTCCCGGGATCCTGTTCGTTCATATGATTTCCAGGCAGAACACTGAAAGCGTTCATCTGTATTGCCATTTTGTAGTAGTATTAGAATACATTAACATTGGGTTCCAACGTAATTCTTTCATCTTTTCGTTAGTCTGAGAAAAAAAAAATCATTCATTAACTTTGTCTTTCTGTCTGATCCAAGATTAAGCACGATTAATATTTTTCAAGTATTTTACCAACGGTTTCTCTAATGACCAGTGTATTTCAAACAGGTTTTCATAAAAGATGTATAAAACTACCAGACTAGTTACTAAAAACGTCCATTCTATTAAAACTTGATGCCTTTCTGCTATAATTATGGCACAAGGCAGATTTTATAATTTTCCCATTTTTTTCTTTCTCTATTCTTTATCCCGTTTTCTGCTTGTCTGTCCTTTTTAGATTTTTCTTTCCTTTGCCACCATTTTGTCGTCAGTTTGTTTATTGGTTTTATCGAGTTTTCTTTCTCTTTTTCTGGTTTCCATGCCTTTCCCATTCCTGCCAGTGCACATTACTTCTTCCTTTCATTTGTTTTCTCTAATTTCGTTTTGTTTTTCGTTTCTTTACATTTTAGGCTTCTCGTTATTTTAATAATTCTATTGTTTATTTTTCATCGTTTCTCTTTCTTTCAAATAATTATTTCTTTATTCCTTTTCGATTTTTCTTTTCTCCCTTTTTATATTTCTTAAATGTGATTTATTTATTTAGAATATTATTTTTTTTTTCGTTGTTGATATTTTCCCAAACAAAATATTTTTCCCAATGTTTCTACGTTGCTTTTCCTTTTTAAGACTTGGTTTATTTATTTCTTCTATTTATTTTTTATTTATTTATTACTGATATTTTTTCTTTATCTGCGACCTTGACTTTTTCAACAGAAAATTTAATTTATTTTCACACTTCCAGTCAGTACTTCCTTCCTCCCTCTTTTTTATGTAACCTGGAACGCAATCCCTTTCCCATCCTTTTTACTCCATTTTTAATTCAGGATTTCAAATCCAACGCAATGAATTAATAAATAGATGTGATTCTGCCGAGTCTGTTAATTTTACAGTCGTCAACGTTTGTTTCTACAGCCAGTAATTCGACGGCTAATAATAATAATAATAATAATAATAATAATAATAATAATAATATTAATAATAATAATAAAAATAATAAAAATAAAAGATTATTATAAAAATATATTCAATCAGTTATGTAATATTGAAATTATTTTATACTATTCTTTTCTGAGGTATATTAATATTCATCATAATTATTAAGAAAATCTTTTCTATTATTAATATTGCAGTGTGTCTTGATGCAATCAATGGAATCGTTATTGTAACTGTCATAAAATCATTTTTACGTATGAGAATTATTGGTGCTATTTTGTTTTAAAGTCATTACCAATATCATCATTTTTAAATTTCAGTTTATGATAATTCTCTTTAATAATTCTATTTTATGCTAGAGGCATAATTATGAAAATCTGAATTATTTACGATTGTGGAAGAAATGCCTCGTCGACAGTTCACTTTGTTGATGGGTCTTGTTACCACAGACAATAAATTGTTATTTACTATGTTTAGCTTCGTTATGGAGGAATCAGCGAGGATGGAATGCACTAGTGAGTTTGAGCTATACTGGGTGACCAGTTAAACTCTGTGTGTGTGTGTGTGTGTGTGTGTGAGAGAGAGAGAGAGAGAGAATGTTTAATACATTTTCCTTTCAGTACTCACTTCCAGCATCCTACTTAGTCTTCTGAGTATCACTTCTCGGATCTTCCTACTTTCCCCATCCTCTCCATGTGTTTACCTGGAGTGTCTTGATACCACAGTTACCCTATTGTCATTGCTGTAAACGAGGTTTACTAAACTTTTATACGAATAGCATTTAGTAGTTGAGATCATATGACCACAAGTTTTTTTAATATCCCAATCACTCGTATTCTTGTATTCCAAGCATGCGAGTAATGATGAGTACACCAGGTACCTTTAAATTTTACAATTTTTCATCACTTTTTAAAAGTTCACATATTTTTCAGCTTTTCCTTTCTATTTGGTACTCTATACTATAGCAGACGTCATTATGCAAGTCACAATAAAATTAATATTAACCAATTATTGGGAAAAATTTTTCGCATATATTTTTTGTTATCGTGTTAGTTCTAATATTTATTCTTATTAAAAAATATCGCTAATAACTTGTTTTGACTGGTTAAGTTAATTTTGCGAATAAAGTGCAACATTTTTTTTTTGTAAATGGTCGTAAAAATGTATTTCGTTAACAAATTATGTCATTATGTTGAATAATTTTTTCTCACGCAAATAAGTGCATCGTGATATTCTATAACTTTCATTTATTTTTCAATTTTCATTCATTGGTTTCATTAACTTTTCTACTGTTTCGACTTGCAGTAGTTTTTCTTGCTTACCAGAGATCTTTTTGATTTGATGAAAGATGACGCCCTCCAAAATTAACAGAGTTTATGTTTAACTGAAAAATGTAAATATTGCTTTTTTTTAAAGTAATATGATAATTTAATATAATTTGTAATTATTATTTATTTTCAATAAATTCATCCAATTATTCCATTTATTATATACATTATTATTATTATTATTATTATTATTATTATTATTATTATTATTATTATATTTATTTGAAATTATATATCTATTGCTTATTATTATTTCTTTCAACTTATTCCACAGTTACCGAGTTTTTCTGTATTAGTATTTATTTGTTTTCGTGCAACTAAACTGAAATTCCTTCTTTTATTTTTACTTTTTGTTTCTACTTTCCTAAAGATTTATTTATCAACTTTGCGCTTTTTACTCTCGTTCATTTCTGAGAGTTTAGGTGTTTGTACTGTCAAAAAGGTTGTATAAATGATTTTATTGTATGTTAAATAATGACTTTATAATCTCTGAGTATTTTAGGTTTAAATCCCGATATATATTTTCATTCTTTGATTCTGCTATCATTTTCTAAAATGAATAAACTTTTCATCGATATTTGTGTTTATTTATGTATGTATATTAAAACTGGTTGGACAATGTCAAACTATAGAGAAGTATGACTATACTAGAATTGCTGATGGCTGTCGTTGGTAGACCGTTGTGGAGGAGATTTAGTGTGGCTTCTGCATTCGGATCCACTCCCCACTACGATTACAAAAGTCAAGCGGATGATGATGATGATGATGTATATACTATTTCATAATTTGTCTTGGTTTCTACCTAACGTTTTATATATTAAAGTAAAACGTAATGTATATAAATGTTTATATACGTACATTATGTTCCAAGGGTTATCATAGCCGGGAATGATAATAGGATCAAGCTCCCGCTTGATAAAATAAATAAATAAAATGCTTCAAATAGTCTCTGACAACTAAATCCAGCTCCAAGCAGGAAAATGGATAGATGCGGTTAAATGGAGCTCAAGAGACCAGGAAGGCAGGCCATCTAGGGGAAGGAAAAGAACCTGATTTTAAAGTTCGGCTGTCTTGCAGTCATATCAAGAATATGGAAAAGGCTATGGAAGTAAATCCAGACAGAAATCCCAGAGTCACAAAGGCGGTAGGCTGTCAACACTGTCAACTTTCCAACAACTTCTGCTGCCAAGCCGTCCCCAAATATAATGCCTTGTATTTGTTTGGGTCTTGTCGGCCTCCATATCCCATCGCCAGTCCAGGAGCGGGAAAATTCTGAATTGAAACCACCTTCTGCCTTGTAGGCCTTGCCTTTTTAACTTCTGAGAGAAAGGACATGAACATATCCGGTGCAAAAGGAACCAGTAAGCCATTGCATTGTTCTACCTTGAATGTAACTATGAACCAAAACTGGGAGATGAAGAGGCGCGTGATAGCTAACTGAATAAAGGAATGATGATTATTTTACATTCTCATGAACATCCGTTTAAATGATGTATCAGGTTTTCAAATTAATATCTGTAGAAGCTGAGAGCAATTCCATTATGTGGTGTCTTTGAAAGCTTTATTGTTAAGGTGGGAAATAGTCAGCATTGTAGAATGTGAAGGGACTTCTAAAATGAAAAATATGATCACATTGGTAATCATATTAAAACAAAATAGAAGCAATAATTCCCAGGCGTAAAAATGATTTTTATGACAATTACAATAACGATTCCATTGATTGCTTCAAGGCACACTGCAATATTAATAATAAAAAAGAGTTTCTTAATAATTATGATGAATATTAATATACCTCAGAAAAGAATAATATAAAAGCCTTCTTGATTGTGACCTGTACAACTTAAAAATGTTTTGTGCAAGAACTCATAATAATTTTCTTCATTTATCATGACGTCATCAACTTCGAAGGAACCCATAATTTTGCTGCCTTCCAAACAAGACAAATTATTAATCAATCTCTCTAAACGTCGTGGATATGGGAACAAAAAGATAAAGACAGTAGTCCGATCAATGTAAATAATGTAAATAATTGCATTAACTATTTTAAAATTTAAAAATTGGTTAAATTTAAGGAATGAGAAAAAAACTGATTAATAGTTGCCCATAATTATCTCTCTATCATAATGTATAAAAACCGATCACAAACTCATTTTGACAATGCTATTTAACAGTCATTTTTTTAAAAAATCATTTCACATCAAGCAATGAGGTAATGTCACTAGTAGGCAAGGGGTTACTGGGAGTGAAAGTGAATGAGAAGACTTTAGTGGGGAGAAATGACAATAAAAGAACAGGGTCTTGGAAGAGAGAAGATGGCGATTGAAGCTGCATCTAAATCTTTGAATATATATTGAATATATTCACCGGCTAGAAAAGAAAGTATTAGAATAGAAGATACAGTTGCATCTTGTTTAACAGTGAGACCGAATAGACAATCTAATAGTATGCTTAAATTCATGCAGCCAAGGCACTAGGGAGGAAAGCTCATCACAATAATTGCCATGGAAATATTTGTAGAAAAAAAAGGTGTAAGCCACGTTACGTCGGTGAGAAAGTAAGTGAAGTTGAGATGCCAGGTCAGGACTGATTACATTACAGACACTTCTTTGAATTTTCTCGAGATATATAGTAGGGACACCAAACCAAATTAGCAGCAATATTCCAAGCACGGGCGAATAGTAGATTTATAAATGTGCAAGTTGGATTCTGACGAGAAAAAGTGTCTGGTATAAATACAGCAAACCAACTTTCCTAGCAGTAGACTTTATGTTCACTTCATGTCAGTAGAAAATATGAGGTCAAGAAGGCGTAAAGAGTTGGTTCTCCTGGAGGTTATCATCAGCCATGCTAATGGTAGACAGAAATAAGTTCTTTGTGGTGATTAAATGAAAGTAGTTTTGCTTTGAAGGTGTTAACATCTACAAGTCATTCCTTGCCTCAGTTAACCACTGATTGGGTGTCTTTTTTGAGAGTTGTTGTCAATGTTACTTTATCGGACTTCCTACTAAGGCAGGGGTAAATAATTGTCATCATCAAAAATATCTTGTTGGGAACTGATGACATCGGGAAAGTGATTGATGAAGAAGATAAACAATGTAGATTCAAGGATAGGGGACTCTGCCCCCACTCCCCACATTAATGCACGTCCGTTCAACACGACATTGATTACACGATTTGTTATGAAGGATTGGAATAAACCAAATATTTGTTCAGAGACACTGTAGCCCTTGAGCTTGTGGAGAATGTCAGCAAGCCAAACTCTGTCCACATATCTTAAGCCACATTTCAGGAAACCATTTCTTTCACCAGTTGTTAAAGTCAACATAAATTTTAACAGAGAATTCCACTCAATATGTAATACTACGGGAGCGAACTTTATTCCAGTTGTTAAATGTAGCACTACAGACAGTGTGCCTTTCAGTAGCAACCTCAGAATGTAGAATCCTTGGTCACGGCACCAGATATAACACTATGGTCGAGGGCGTTGTCCCATTATCCCGGACACTGATCCGTCAACGCCCTAGACATGAAACTTCTTCATTCACGTTGAGGTCCAAACTCGGTTGAAACATCGTAAGCACGAGTCAAACATCTATAGCACAAAATTAAATTTGATGAATTCCCAATATTTGCGCGTTCTCCTTTTCAAAGACTGATTCTGCTCACTCACGGCTGCTACCGCGATATACACTTCTCGAGTCTATGTTCTGCCTGCATCTCGCACGTGTCTCATTACCGTTTAACTCCGCGGAAATCATAAAAAAAAAAAAAAATGGCGCGCACTATATGTATATAGAGTTCAGATTATTTTTCAATCACCAATGATATATTATTAAAATTTAACTATTAATTTTCGTTATAGTCCGCTTCCCACTTGCCCGAGTTCTAATTACCTTATTCTTTTTATGAAGTATTCTTCTTTTAAAACAACTGGTAAATATATATGTTCCTGGAAAAAAAAGCCACACGACCTTTTGATCATCTTGGCAGAATTTTTCGAGAATACTTTCGCCAAAACTATTTTGTCTAAGAACCCGCGCAAATCCGATAGTTAGATCTTTATGTAAAAAAGTTAATCTTCAGAGATTTTAACAATAAATTTCGATTTCGGCCTCGAAAGTAATTTATCACTTGTCATAAATTTGTGAGTGGAGCGGCTGGGCAAAGGACCATATTCATTTGTAGTAGGTTACTATGTTATCTCCAGCATGTTTTCAAAACTAGTTAACGCCTTTAATTAATTCATTTTCCACCTTTAACTTCAGTACTCATTAAAAACAACCATCCTCACACGTTCATTTTTTGGTTTAATAGCATAAAACCTGTAGTTTCTATATTTAACTGTTTTTGTTGGCGGCAATCAAGCCTATTTGCCCGAGTTGTTCATAAATCGTCACAAATATATAATTTATACGATGATAAAATTTGTCTGGACGATTCGATATCTTGACTAGAAAGGAGGAAGTAGTCTTTGAGGTGTATACACCATTTTATTTTGAAAAAACAACAACTAAATAAAAAAACTTATTTTGCCAAAAGAATTTCTTTCTTGTCATATTCCATAATTGTCAAAAGCATAGAAATGGCTTTACACAATTTGTATGTCATGTAACAACGAATGCTACTCTCACCAAAGACTCACAATGACAGAAATGATTGCGCTTGTTGTCTTCCTCTTAACGAATTTTTTATTACAGTGGTTGATGATGGACGCAGAAGTCTATTTTCTTTCATTTTTCATTTTAAATGCTTCATCTCAGTATGTCCTTGAGCTTGGCCTTTTAGCTGGACGCCATGATATTGGCACTTATGGAAGAGATATAATGGGAGATTAGTATTTAACAATCGATTTGGTCGATAAAAATAGAAACGGGGATATAAGCAGAAGAAAAATGCCGACGCCAAAACCTAAACATTGTCTTTCGTCTACGCATGAGATCGTGATTGTCAAAAAGCTAACGAGTTTGTTTTGTGAAATTTTGAAAACAAATTTAATACGAAACTGTGTAGAAATTGCCTACGTTTTAAATTCAAGTAACTTAAATCAGATACTTTCTTTATATTCATTATAAAAGTTCAAAAATTAAGTCAGACTTTTTAGATTCAATGAGTGTTGACAAGATAGCTTCTTTATTCTTACAAATATTTCTGACAAGAATATGGCGATGATATGCATATCAAATACAAATTTACACTTATAAAATGAATAGACACAATGAATGAATATAAATAAGATTATAAAAAAGAGTGACTAAATTATGAAGAAAGAAAGAGTGGAAGATATTAAAACACAAGATCGCTGAAACACTAGCGACAGACAATTCCCTGGTGTCATTAAGCAAAAGTTATTGAATTTGAATTCGGTACTGTACTTTTAAAGTTTGTCCGCCTTATATATATATATATATATATATATATATATATATATATATATATATATATATATATATATATATATATATATATATATATATATATATATTCCAGTTACAGTTACAGTAAACGTAGATGTCGACTATATATCTATAATAATCCCATATGCGTCACAATTTTTTCGTATTTGACATCCTAGTGATGAAATTGATATCGATTTATCCGACAAAGATAAGCTTAAATCTAAATGATCAGGGATAATCGGCGATTAAACATAGACATATAAGACATGCAATATTGAACTCTGTTTGCTGAGTGTTATAGGTGTCTGTTCTTCTAGACACGATCAATTACTATATATATATATATATATATATATATATATATATATATATATATATATATATATATATATATATATGCATGTTTAATTAAAAACACATATATATATATGCATGTTTCATTAAAAACATATAGAACATTTGGACAGTTTCTACACGCTCTGTGTCCATAAAAGAAAGCTCTTGTGCGAACACAAGAAAAATTAAATAAAAAGCTTAACCGTAATACCTTGCCTGTCGTTTTTAATGAAACATGCATAAATAAAGGATTGCTGCCTAAATACACAATATACATACATATATATATATATATATATATATATATATATATATATTAGTTGGCGGAGTTATACACACAAACATATATACTTATATATATTGATAGAATATGCTATTTATATGTGGAATACATGGTCTGAAAATCGCATTTAGTTATGAAATTAACAGTCTTAATTCCTTCGTTTACACTCTCTCTAACTCGCTCATCTTTCTCTCTCGCTCTCTCTCTCTCTATATATATATTTATATATATGAAAAGTTCGGAGAATTTAAACTTCGCCAACCGATTGTAGTAGGGACTTTCTCTTCCAGTAAAGCTTGAAATCTTTGAAAAACCGCTGAGATACACGAAGTATGAACAAGTAATTCCTTCGAGTGAGATGATGAAAAATAGGCCTTAGAGTAATCATTTTCATTTTATGGTCAGATTACACGAACATTTAGGTAGCATCTCGTGTGCTAGATGTGTGTACGCCTAATAGAGAGCTTAGCTCGTTGATCAAACCAGTTTTTTAATGTGCTTTGATCGATTTTCACCTTTGCCACATACATGTATTGTGAGAGAATAAGTTAACCTTAGTAAATACTTCTATGAACGAAGGGATTTTCCATTGTTAAAACGAATCTGGAATTTCGTAAACAACTGGGCTTTTCAATTCAATACAAATATCAAGAGGAATAAGTGGCTATGTTTTAAATGAAAAGGTGAAAGTTTTAGTTTTAATAAGGAAAGAAAAATTGTATGATGACGTTGCTAAGATTTGCAGTAAGAAAAGAATTTCAACCCGTCATATTACTTTTTTTAAAACTTGTATTATTATTATTGTTGTTGTATTTTAGTATTAGCTACTGTTTCTAATTATTATATCTAATTTTTGATTAAATTTTATCATTTTTATGTGTGTATAAGAAAACATAATTTATGTAGAATTCGGTATTTTTTATTATTTCAGATTTATTGCATAAAATATATTTTCTGCTTTTAAAGGGAACGCGACTGTTGTTGTTATTTGTATTTTTTTGCCTCAAAGATTTTTTTCAATACTGGTTTCTACATCGACGTTATGGCCGGCTGAATCATGGATTTATCAAAAATTGTATAAACGCTTGACAGGCATCAGGTTAAAAGGTGTACTTGCTTCTTAAGTTGTGATATAGGCCTTTACTTCTCTGAAACTAATCTCATCAGTCGTTTAATTTTATTGGAACCTATCAGTTCTTGATCATGAGCCCGATATGTGTTACTGAGGAGTTTGTTGTTGTTACCTTGTCTCGCACGCAAGAAGATGATTTTTTTTCAAAAGAGAACAATTCCGACACAGTCCCAGAATTAACCTGATGTGCCCACAGGAGCAGCTACTTATATTATTTATTATGGGTGAGCGTAGTAGAGTGATGGCTGTGTTCGATTGTCACTAGATAATACAATATACATTATTGTAGCCTTGTACCAGACAAAGATCAAGTGAGTAAATATCTGCGTATACAACTTAAAATAATTTTCTTTATTTTTATACTATAGCACTAGACTGATGCCCCAAAGAAAGGGGTGCTTGTTGTTAGCCTTAATATATCCAAGCTTATGATCTCTTTCTCATAAGCCTCTGATTCGTGTGATATTTAACCTTTCACATTCAACATGGTTTTCTCATATTTTGCGATCAGTTGTTTCCAAACATTATCCAAAGTCATCTTCATCTAAACACAAAAGTCATGATGCTAATCATGGCTATCATCTCTTCATCTACATTTGCTCCAATAAAATACGGTTGGAAAGCCAACTAATCATCGACTATGATTTTAAAGGCGAAACTGAAACAGTCCGTACGAGTTAATGTTTTCCATGACCACAAACTGTAAACAGAAATCGCTATTTCATAATATACATCCATTTCGTAGGGCAGCTTTCGTTGTATAAGAAAGCAATTACTGAAAGGTTGTTCAGTAGTAATGGTCTTCTACGAAAATAAGCAACGTCAATGTCACTTCTGTTGTCGGACGAAGGAAACGAAGTTCGGGTCGTAAACTATTACTTTTAAGTTCGATCCTCACAAGGTTCCATCTGGTAAGTTAAAATGTGCGCAGTAAATAAATATCTTCATATATGGATGGGGAACAACTTGCTTAGTGGTTGAAAGAGTTGTGTTCTTCTCACCCATACCAATGGCCGATATTTGAGCCGAAACAAAAAGCAGAATTACAATTACTTATATTGAAAGTAAACCCTTCCCTGTTCAAAATTGGCGCAACATGATCTTTCTACACTAATTCTTAGTACTCGTAGATTTCTTTGTATTGATCTCAGTGACTACTGACGTTATCTCCCAGATGGCATACAGATAATGATGACGCAAGCCATTACTCCCAAATTCTTTTCACATGAATATGCTGTATTATTGTGGCCCTGTTCCAGACTTAGCTCACCTAGATAAATCTTTACATTTTCTTAGGTAGATCAAATCTTTACATTTTCACTTGGTAGATCAAATGCAACATAACTCTTAATGTTATAATGTTATTTATATTGCTTTTGAGCTACCATTCTCGGCATTTAAACGAGTTGTTTCAATGTCAGTCAGTTATGTGCCATGCGTGTTACACGCTTAGGCGATCATGTATCTTTCAATACATGACTGGCGAAGCAGATTTTTCCCGCAGTAGGTTACCATTTCTTTCTACGGTAGGCCAGTTACAATCCAAGGCTATAGAACCCGATCTGTTCTACTATTTACCCATAGCTGGGGGGGAGGAGAAGAGGATTCATACCTTTCCCAAGGGTATTAGCACGTAAGTGAATGTAATGGATTCAACTGGAATTCAAACTCGGCTGCTCTCCGATTCTTCAATCCAAGCTGCTATCCATTACTTCACCGGTTCCGACCAAAATTGAACTATAAACCTGATTTAGTTTTCCACATTTTGCTATTTGTCATATGATTCGTATTGACTGTTGAAGAGACGGCTATTTCAAAAGAATATTATTTCCATAAAGTTTGATCCGTTTAACGATTTGAGGTAATGAACTGGAAATCTTACAACCTACAGTATTGTGATCTATCAATGTAACATCTTTGAGAATTGATATCTTTTAGATTATTGAAGATTTTACTCATAACAGACTGACAATACAAAAACTTGGCATTCTATAAATTTCATAAAATTGAATCGTGGCAACGAAAGTAATGTCGCAGTTGTCAAGTTGAAACTGTAGACTATGCGTTGTTTAGTACAATTAACTAACGATTGAGTCATATCATATGGTGGAGGGAGAACAAATTTTGATGTCAGACACAGAAAAGAAGAAATGGCTTAATGGGTATAAGCATAGGAAACTGGAATTATAAATGAATTTTAACTTTATATCAGCGACAAATGTAATTCAGCGTTTGTTTGTTTTTTTGTTTTTTCGGAAACGCATAAACTTAAATGTTTCTTGGGGCTGGCCATCATTTTTTCGAGTTCGACATGGTTGGTACTGAAAAAAAGAAAGAAAGAGATTTGAGAAAAAGGGAGAAGAGGAAGAGCTCAGAAATGGAATTAAAATGATGCATAAAGAAAGAGGCAATAGTTGAGAGGAATAATATATATATATATATATATATATATATATATATATATATATAGAGAGAGAGAGAGAGAGAGAGAGAGAGAGAGAGGGGGGGGAGAGAGAGGAAGAGAGGGAAGAAGGAAGACTTTAATAAAATAAAAAAGGAAAATAATTCCAAAAGAGAAACTGGAGAGTGGGAAGAAGAGATGAGCGGTGAAGAGTTAAAAGAACAGCGAAAGAAAAGAAAGAGAAAGAAATAGAGAGAGAGAAATAGAGAGAGAGAGAGCGCATGATAGAGATTTAGAAGAAGATGAGAATGAAAAGACACTAAAGAGTCGGGCGCCATGGCGCTCAAAGTGTTATTGTTAAATTGAATAATAATTCAATCGACAAACGAATGAAAGACGCGCGGGGCGGGGTGGACCAGGATTAAAGTGGGTACAACAAATAAGTTAGGGATGGAGGGGCCTGGGGACTGTGGATCATCATCATCATAATTATCTTTGGAAAAATCATTCTCTATTATATTTTCTTTTTCGTTTTGTTTTTTTGTTTAGAGTAGTCGTAGTAGTTGTCGTCGTAGTAGTAAGGAGAGAACATTTCTTTGTTTCACTTAAACATTCCATCGTTCCTTAAGCGATGACGACACAAATGGAAAAGCGGGTGAAAGAAACAACAAAGAAAATGAACAACAAAAACAACAACAATAATATTACAAAAAAGACCGGCTTTAATAATAATAATAATAATAATAATAACAGGAAATGTCAAACAAAAATACAAAATGAGGAAAAAATTTAAAACTAAAGAATAGGGTATAGATATTAATAAAGGTACTGGTTCTCTGGGAAAAGTTGGAAAGCCTGACACAGAATTTTTTATATTCAAAATATTAATAATAATTGTAACAGATATCATAACGATATTTAATTTACTGACTCTTGTATCTACACTAGACGCAAAAATAATGAAATAGATCATTATTGTTTGGATTTGGAACTGTCTATTGATCAAATGTGTGTGTGTATATATATATATATATATATATATATATATATATATATATATATAAAATATATATGTAATATATAAATATATCAGATATATATATATTTTTTAAAGAATATGATTCCTTCGCTACATAAGAGTTCTCATGTTTCAAAAACATTTATTTATCCTTTTTAATTTATTAATTTAAATAAAAACTACAGTCAATACTAAATTAAAAAGGGTAAACTTCCTCGATGTAACTCTAGATTTAATGAACAACATATACCTTACAGAAAACCTAACGCTAATCCATTGTATGTACACTCTAAGTCAAACCACCCTCCATCTATAATTAAGCATATAACCACATCAATAGAGAAAAGAATCAGCATGAACTCCGCTAATAAGGAAACATTCCGGCAACATAGTAACTTTTATAACATAGCCATAAAAAATAACGGATACAAAAACGGTAACATAAATTATAGAAACAATAGTACTAACCAGAAGAAAAACAGGAGAAGAAAAATCATTTGGTATACCCCTCCGTTCAACCAAATGGTTAGTATTAAGCTAGGTCATAACTTCCTAGCTTTAATTGAAAAACGCTTTCCTACTAATAGAAGACTGAGCAAGATATTTAATAAAAACACCTTAAAACTAAGATACAGTTGCTGAAGTATCATAAAAAAAAAAAACATAATAATAAAATCCTAGAAAAACTTCACATTATTAAGTTTCTAAATAATGAAAATTTATTAAACCACAGACATAAGTTAACGGTCTTTTTCCGACATCAACAAATTTTCGCATTAAATAATTAGCATAAAAAATAATCAAATTTCATAGTCTAATAAAAGGTTTAAAAGCTTAACCCAATCATAAGATAAAAACCCTTTATAAAGTTGTCAAAAAAACAAATTGTAGTTCAGTGCGACGCGTTTATGTACGAAACAAACCTTTAAGAGAAAAAAAAAATCAATAAATAAATAAAATAAAATCCTTTAGACACTTCACGACGTATTATGGTGCCAACAGCTATCTTTCGCTGTCCCTGGCCAGACGATGTGCGTAAATGAATGCCATCATTCGCTTTGAAATGGACATCCCCACCCCTACTTCGGCTTGACCTCTTTCCGAAGGTGACTGATATGTGGATACTCTTATGCTCCTTATCAAGATGGTCGCTCTAGCCGTTTCCATAGTAACTAATTTTGCGAATGAACATGCTTATAAAGATGCGTAGATTCAAGAATGGTTATTCCTAAATTTTCACTTGGGGATGAAACAGGGCTTGATACTTTAATTCAATTTAATTTTAATAATTATATTGAGGTTTTCGGCTCTTGTTTTTGAAACATGAGAACTCTTATGTAGCGAAAAAAAAATCATATTCTTTAAAAAAATAATTATAATTTAAGCTCTACTTCTGTATGTAGGACTGTTTTTTTTTTTTTTTTTTTTTTTTTTTTTTTTAAATAAAAACAAAAATACTAAAGAACTCCGGATTATTTACCTAACGTGTTCTTTCCTATTTTTCTACATATCTGCACACACACACACACACACACACATACATATATATATATATATATATATATATATATATATGTATAAAGAAATATACATAATATCTTATATTAATTGCACAACTCCTAGTTTTATACCCAGGCAATTTTCAAATGCAGGAATTATATTTATATTTATTTTTTGCTTGCTCGTATACCTACCTATATTTACCCATTCGGTTATATATATATATATATATATATATATATATATATATATATTATAATAAAAAGAAAGAATAGTAAGATATATAATCCGGTGTTCTTATTAATATTTTTATTTTTACAAAACAGTGCTCAATGCAATTCTACAGAGCATAAATATTATAAATTTACATATTTAAAAATATTGTTCCATCGCTACACAGGAATTATCATGTTTCAAAAACCGAAGCTAAAATATTCAAATTCAATTATAGAATTAAATTAGATTGAAGTCCCTAGTTCTGTTTGATTTTCAACCGAATTTTGGAATAACTTATTTTGAAATTTACTGAGTTTTATGAGCAAATACATTCATAATATTAGTTTCTATGGGTATGAGGAAACCCAATCATTTTAACAAGGGCGGTAGGATATTTTTTTCACTGACAACTATTGTATCAAAAAGTATAGGTTACTTTCGAAAAGAGGTTAAGTCAAGGTAGGGTAGGGGTGCCTTTTCAAACGAATGTTGACATCCGTTCAACTCATGTCGTCTGGTCTTTTTCAACAACAAAAAGGTTTTCAGCGCTTTTGTTTCGCTGTTAAATTTGTACTTGTATACATAATGATTTTTTATAAAAGCGTTGTTTGTATAGGAATACGTCATATTGAACTACAATTTTAATTTTAATTACTAATACACTATACATCTTTTAAAACAAATAAATGTAATAGAATTACTTAAATTATTTTAAAATTATTATTTAAATATCAAATCTAAATATGTATATTTCATTTATCAGTTTTTTAACTAAACATTACTTAAGGAAAGACAAAGAATAGCTATTTCATTTCTTTGATTAAGTAAATTTTTATTTTTTATATAATTTCTCATGTATGTACAAAGGTCATGGGTCATTTAATGACCTACATATTCTAGCTTTTCTTATTAATTTCCATTTCACAGTAGATGTTTTATTGGTTTCTTTTAAGTGCCAGAAATATTTCGATAGGGACGTCTTATTTCGGTATTTATTTATCCTAAAATAACTTTGATGTTGGTTGAACCGTTTTTTGAACTCATGTCTTGTGCATCCAATGTAGACTTTTATGTTGTCTGGATCCTCAATAGATGAGATATTGCATTGGTATATCTTTCAGTGCGACATTTATTATTAAGAGGACAGATATGAGGATTTCTGCAGTTACATAATTTTTGTTTATCTTCATCTCTTTTTTATTATTATACTGTCTAAATTTCTTTGGTCTTGATCTAAGTGCTTATTCAAGATATTAGTATTATGCTTCTTGATAATTTTTTCTAAGTTTTCAGTACGGCTGTAACATAATTTTAGGGTATTTTTATTGAAAATAGTACTGAGTTTACTATCTTCAGGAAAATATTTAACGATAAATGCAAGGAATTTTGGTCTTAATTTTTTCTTTACCATTTAGTTGTATGGGGGTATATACCAAATTATTTTTCTACTTCTGTTTTTCTCTATGCTTTCCATTTTCATTTTTTATGTAAGTTATCTTTGGGCTCTTATGACCACTTGTCTTTTAGAGCTTTATTAATATGTTCATAGAAAATCTTCTCATTTGCTGAATTTGTACTTGTTCTCTTTTAGATAGATAAAGGTATATGCTTAATTATAGATGGAGGATGATTAGATGTAGGGTGTATATACAAAGGATTAGTATTCGGTTTTTATAAGGTATGTATACATTTTTCATTAAATCTAATGATGTTCACTTTTTTCAATTTAGTGCTTACCGTAATTTTAAGTTCAGGCATTTAAATTCTCTATA
This sequence comes from Acanthosepion lycidas, assembly GCA_963932145.1. NCBI lineage: Eukaryota > Metazoa > Mollusca > Cephalopoda > Sepiida > Sepiidae > Acanthosepion > Acanthosepion lycidas. The sequence goes on along the minus strand of OZ010590.1, from coordinate 65,933,257 downwards.
TAATATCTTTCTAATTTTATCGATTTTGTAGAATTCTTTATAACCATAAGTCCATCGTCTCTGTATAATCCAATATAAGTTATATTAATTTCATGATATGTTGTGAGATTGTATAATATAAAAAGACCTATAAGGTCAGAAGACTAGCTGAGTCTAGTGATCCCATTGTGATGTCAAAGTGGTTATAAGAATTTTTTATCCATTGCTCAGCTTTATGTATTAGTACGGATTTTTTCGCGTTGATAATAATACTCTTTTCTTCTTCTGTTACGTCTGTGTACTGGGTAGCAAAGTCCAACGCAGTCATGAACAGTTCTTTTGATATTGATAGTATTTTTCAATATCAAACTTCATTAGTGTAGAGTTTGTTTTATCTTTGATATCAGTAAACCAGTTTGTTACTTCTTCCTATGTTTTTTTTAATTTGTTGATTAACACTGTCTACGATTTTTTTTTTTTTACTTATTTTGCCGATCTCAAGTCTTGTTGGGTTTATTATCCTTGTAGTTGGATTGACTTCGAAATTTGGTTTGTGGTCCTTTGGTAATATAGCACTCTTTTTCGGTACGTTTTCCTACTCTATCACTAATCTTCAGTTTATCGGTGATTTTTTTTACTGCTACTGTTAATGTTTTCCACCATATCGAGGTGTAACACAATTAAGCTATGGTAATTGGCTAACTAATTAACCATAGGAATTAAAACAGATAATAGACATTCTTAAAGCGAAAAAGAGCTATCTCGAAAGAGACTGATCGATGAAAAAAATGTTAATTCTTTTTACGAAAAAAAGATACTTTTCACAAAAGACAGTAAAGGCTGTAGAAGAAGCTACGTGTGAGATCTTGTCAGGTTGATTTATGTCTCGCCGAGGGAGATAGAAAGAAAGGCAAATATTAAGATATCAGCCAGACCATGGCGGTCATAAAAATTTTGCTTGAGACGAATGCCGATACAGGCATAGGGAATCAATATTAATTATCTTTCCAAGATATCGTTTATTTTTTTTTTCTTGGATACAGGCGAAGAGAAGCAATTTGGCAATTATAAAATTGTCTCGATATAGGTGAGAGGATTGTTATCATTTACTTTACCAACAGACACTAAGACGGTGAATAGCAATGTGGCATGAGATAGAAAATAGAGTGGAGAATTGAGATTTGGCGAGATAAAAGAATTTAATTTGACAGTGATTGATGAATCGGTAAAAAGTGACTTTTGGGTGTCCCAGGAAAAGTGAAGATATGATGACAAAATTTAATTAGCAATGTGGAATTCGTAAAAATTTCGTCCGATGAGAAAGGAGAATTTTGTAAACAAAAATTCTAGTTTATGATTTTAAGGAGGCCAGCTTAGCCACACCCACACTGCCGGAATGCTATTAGTCGAGTAGTAGCATGGGTGATGGGCGGAGGTGAATGGATGAGAAAGGCGGAGAAGTTGTTAACGCCCACTGAAAGGATCGGTATGAGATATCAATGTGAGAGTGAAAGAGTCTAAGAGGATAACTATCCTCCGACCTTCCCTCACGGATGACGGAGAAACCCCCGAAATGGAAAGTGATTAATTTTCCAAAAATGGGAAGTAATCAATTTTCCTGGTTTGACAACAAAGAGCCACGTCTGGCCCACACCGTGTTTTGATCGGTACCCATATAAACGAACGTCTGGTGGTCGTTCGGCAGTTGAGTTCGAGTTAGTTCGGGCAGTTGCAGTTGGAGTTAGAGTCAGAGCTAACCAGTGTGTTGCCTCGCAGAAGGTGACCGAGAGATTCCACGACTTCCTACTTCGCCTAACCTACCAATAGCAAGTTATACTGAGGAACGTAGCCAAGCCAACACCTAAAAGCTAAATTATCTTATGACTTACGATAACAACTTGCTTGAAACATACACATTTCGTAGGAAACGAGCTGGGAGAAAAACACAGTCCTCTATATAACAGAAGAATAAAGTTAAATTGTTATTTCTTAGCATACTTGCACCTCTTGGGTTTGTTTCTTTCTTTCTTTTTTTCTTCTTTGCGCTTGTGCAATGCCACCATCAATCTGGACTTAGCTTACTCTATGGCCCGACGCTTGATTGATCTCGTCTACCTAAGATCAATGTCACAATAGAGTTGGTATTGAACCGGTACAGCTGTGAAGCCGTTAACATCGACGACCAGAATTCGACCTTGAACGGCTGAGTGTCACATATTGGTATACAGACCAGGGAATTTCGCCGAGTAGCGACGACCACCGATCGACCGAGACACAGGCTGGTGGCAGTGACATAGCGTCAACCCCAAAACGCCCGTAGAAGAAACATTACAACTTCACGCTGCGACTGAGAGTTGACCACGTGCCGACCGCTTGGTATCACATATTGGTGCTGTGACCACTGGATTCGACCCTAAACTAACCACTGCCACAGGAGTTGCGGAGAATTTCGCCCAGGACAAAACGCGGCGTCTCAAGTAGACAAACGGAAACAGGCTAGAGTGGGAATCAAAGGACTTTGGTTAATTATAATCACAAGATTTAAGACCCTCTAGTTCGACAGCCTGGAATCAAAGAAGAACGACCTGGAAATCGTCTGTTAGGTGAGACACTTTTTCGGTTAATCTCCCAATAATATTTCGATTGTTGCTGCTCTGATTGTTTTTTTGTTTTGTTTTTGTTTTTTGTTTTTTTTTTTAATTGGTTAAATATGTTTGACCACGATTCGGATAGGGTAGACACAGAGGAAGAGGGGGTTGAGCAGGGATTGCCAGTAGACCTGAGGAAATTGTTGGGAGGACCGAGGGTTCCAGCCTTTGATGGTAATCCGAAAAATTTTAGGGATTGGTTGGCAATTCTGGATAAGAGCTGCATAATTTATGAACTATCAGACCAAGAAACCCTGTATTTGGCGTATGACGCCGCGAGATGGAAAGCGTCGGAGTTCATAAAGGGGCTCTTGGCGAGTGAACCCCACTTGACATGGGAAAGGCCAGAGGTATTGCTGATTCAGGAGTTCGCTGACGAGGGGACAGCGATAGAGGCCATGAGACCCCTCCTGAAGATGACACAGCTGAAAGACGAAACCCCTGGAGAATTATGAACCCGAGCAGAGAAGCTCTCTTCATTAACTTTCCCAGAGGAAGTAAGACACAAAGTATATTCGCCTTGACGTAATGAAGGAAGGACCGCTAAGATTGTCGGCAGCAGTGGCGCTGGCTAAAGAGAGCCAGGGAATTTGGGAGAAAGTAAGAGGAGGTAGGAAGGCGCAAGAGCAAAGTCGGGAGGTAGGAAGAAAGAGGGAAGGGAAGAGAGCCCCCGCGTGGAATCGAAGGGTCAAGCAGGAGGTGGAGAAGCCTGAGGTGTGGGAAGAGGATCCCAAAAGAAAGGCTTGGTCGACAAGGCATGGGTTTTATAAGCCCACGCCGGGTCGATACGAGCTGGTCTGCTGGACCTGTGGGTATGAGAACCACAGAGCAGTGGACTGCCCGACGAAGTGTGGATTGCCCCCAGACTTTGAGCAAGACAAATGTACTAGGTGTGGAAAGAAGTGACACCTAGCAAAGTGGTGCGGGATAAGGAAAGGTGCCCCACCGATATTATTAAAAAAGGCTGCACCTGGAAGACAGGACTAAGGAAAAGCCAGTGGGCCACCCCGGAAAAAAGAGTGAGAGTGGCAAAGTTAAAAAGAAGGAGCATGAAACGTTGGACATGTGGCCAGGAGAGCCACTTAGGTAGAGGGCAGTTCTCCCCGGAAATAAGAAGGAGGGTGTCCCAGTTAAAAAGAAGGAGCATGAACTGTTGGATATGTGGTCAGGTGGGTCACTTTGTAGTTAACTGCCCAACAAGAAGGTGCTGATTTTGTAGAAGACCAGGGCATCTGAAGAGGAATTGTGCTTTCAGAAACAGCAGAAAAAGACCAGAGGAAGTTATAAAAGTGGTGGTGGAGAAAGATATGAGGCTACCCCCTAGAACAGGGGTGTCGGGTAAAGGTAAACTGGTGACAGGGAAGAGAATGAGGAAAGGAACCCTGCAATTGGTCCCTGTAGAAGAAAAGGGCCCGGAAGAGAATGAGGTAGCTCTGTGTGAGGCAGTAGTAGAGGCAGCTGAATTAGTGCCCATTATGATGGTGAACCAGTTCCACAAGACAATAAATGTTAAGAGAGGAGAGGAGGTAGGAAAGGCACTACCCCTGCGAACTCTGAACCGAGTGAAATTCAATGAGAAGCAAAGAAAATACGTAGAGCAACCAGAAGAAATAGCAGACGAAGAGATATTGGCACCTGATAAATTTAGGGCCAGAGTGGGAGGTCTGCTAAGAAATAATCGGGATGTGATGGCCAAATCAGATAAGGAATTGGGTCAGACCCACACAGTAAAAATGAAGATCAATACTGGCGATCACCCCCCACCCCCACTCCTGTGAAATTGAAGCCTTATAGAACACCTGTTCATAAGAGGCACCTGGTGGAAGAGATGTTGGAAGCTGGGATGGATAGAAAGATCGATTTCCCCTTGGAGCTTTCCAATCGTGATAGTAGATAAGAAAGATGGCGGGCACCGTTTTTGTGTGGATTTTAGGAAACTGAATTCCATCTCTAAGCTTTTGGCGGTTCCATTACCACTAATTGATGACATATTGGCATTATTAAAGAAGGCGAAGTACTTCTCCACGTTGGACTTGAGGTCCGGGTATTGGCAGGTAGCCCTTGATGAGGCTGACAAGGAAAAGGTCGCATCTGTGTGTCACCTGGGACTGTTTCAGTTCAGAATGATACCATTTGGTTTGGCTAATGCCCTGGGATTTTTCCAGCAACTTATGTCAATAGTGTTAGGGGGATGCGAGAGTTTTGCAATGGCATATTTAGACGATATTCTGATATTTTCAGAAACACCAGAACAACACTTTTTCCATCTAAAACAAGTGTTGGGAAGACTAAGAAAGCAAGGTTTAAAATTAAAATTATCAAAATGTCAGTTTCTGAAGGATGAGACTAGATATTTGGGCTTCAAATGGACAGAAGACTGCCAAAGGGCATTTGATACCTTAAAAGCGTACCTGACAGCCGTTCTACGTACCCAGACCTCAGCAAGCACATGGTGCTATACACTGATGCCAGTGAGCACTGTGTAGGATCAGTTCTCACCCAGCCGTGCCCCGATAAAGAAGGACTAGTGTCAGGCATACCAGAGGAGGTGCCGATATACATTCTCTCTCATAAGCCCTCAGAGACACAACAGAGATGGCCAGTAATAGTAAGAGAGGCATATGCTATCATGTATGCTTTCCAAAATATGGCCTACTACTTGAATGATGCTGTCTTTACTATAAAGACAGACCACAGGCCCCTGCAGGCAGAATGGACAAATAAGAAGATTCAACAGTAGACGCTAAAGTTAAGTGGCTACAACTGTAAGATAGAATATTTGGCAGGGAAGGAAAATACCCGTGCAGATTTACTCTCAAGAATACCAAAACAACTAGAAGAAAGATCTGTAAAGGTAGAGCAGGAAGTGGATGTTAAAGCTTACAGAGTCGAAGTAATTAACTCTAATAAGTTAAAGGATCGTCCTATGTTAGAATCAGACGAAGAAGGGGACGCGCAGATGATGACTGATCCTTACTGGACAGAAGGGATTGAGAAGGAGCAGGCAGACAGTGACATAGCTGCTCTTAGAGAAAAGTTGGAGGCAGCAGAGACCACCAAGTATGCAATAATAGAGGAAAGGCTGTATTATCTATCAGGTAGAAATGAGGAAGTTAAAGCCAAGTTGTATGTGCCCAAAAGTTTGAGGCCAGCGATATTAGAACAGTGCCACAAGAGGTTGGGGCACATGGGAATTGATAGAACATATGACCTAATAAGGAGAAAGTACTATTGGCCCAAATTGTACGGAGAGGTGACTAATTATGTTTGGAGTTGTGTAGTGTGTCAATCGCAGAGTAGAAAGCAAGAAATGGCACAATTGGAAGGGATGGATGGGCCGAGCATCCCCTTCGAGAAAGTGAGTATGGATGTATCAGGACCATATGGGGAAACTGCACAAGGAAATAACTTTATAATGAGTTTTATTGATTGACTAACAAATTGGCCTGAAGCTTATGAGTTACCAGACAAGAAGGCTAAAACTGTAGCCGATTTGATAATTGAAATATTCCCTAGTTATGGCGCCCCTATGCAACTTGTAACTGATAATGGCGCAGAGAATATAAATAGCATAATTAGAGAAGTGCTGACAGGTTTGAATATAAAGTACATAAAAACATCTCCATATCACCCCCAAGGAAACGCTAAACTGGAAAGGTTTCATAGAACCTTGGGAGATGAGTTAGCTAAAGTCGCTTGAGAAAATACAGAAAATTGGAATCTGTACTTGACACAGTCACTGGCAGCCGTGAGGTTTACTATAAACGAAACCTCCAGATTTTCTCCATACTTTGTTGTTTGGCAGAGACATGGTCCTGTCTGTGGATAACTTGTTGAAGCCCCGAAGAAAGTATATGGGGGAAGATCATCATCAGCTGTTGTTGGAACAACAGCATAAAATATTTGTACAGGCCAGAAGAAGAATAAAGAGGGCACAGAAGAGAAGAAATGAGAGGGTGAATGCTGAAAGAAAGGTAGTAAAATTGAAGATTGGAGACCCTGTCTACTATAAAATTCACCAGAGAGAAGGAAAGCTGGATCAGAGATGGGAACCATACTACTGGATAGTAGAACAGACGGGTCCAGTATTGTATGTAACATGGAATCAAGTGGCAGGACGGGCAAGGAGGGCCCATGCCAATGATCTGAAGAAAGCTGAAATAGATAATCTAGATATGAGTGAGCCAAGGCTGAAGAAAGCAATAACAAGGAAGGTAACTCTAGTTGAACCAGCAGAAATGGAGACGGAAGAGGATTCCGAAGATGAAGAGATAGATCGAGTTAGCCATCTGGACAAAGCAATCAGAGTAAGGGAGCTGGAGCCTTCGGCGAAGACCAGCGGAGCTCAGTGGTCGCCTGAATCGGTGCAGAGGGGACCCTGTGATGTCACCGTCTCGCACCCATGTCCAAAGAAAAAGCAAAAAAAAGCAAGGAAATCCAGTCAAGCAGTCAAACACCCTAAATAAGAAAAGCTCAGTGAGTGGGAGGAGGAGGAGGAGGATCAGATACCCCTTTCCCAGTTCAGAGAAAGGTGATCTAGACGTTGAATCAACACGTAATGAAGAAGTCCAAAGTACAGTCTCGAAGCAGAAGGAAGAATCAAGAGAGAAGGAAAGGGACGAAACACCTCCTGAGCGAAGGTTAGAGATCGAACAGGAACTACTTCTGAAGATAAGATTGAGAAGGGTGGGGAAGCCCAAATCTCAGTAGAACAAAGAAGGCTGTGATGCATAGAAGCGTTCGGTGTCGACAGATAACGACACTGGCTCATCCAAAAACCTACTTGCTGACTGTGGTGGATGTGCATGGAGGGGATGGAGGCACGAGTTGAACCTCACGAAGGACGGAAGAAGATTATTGGCATTACTAACTGGCCAGCAGTAGTGTCATGGAGGGCATCTGGAGTTAGCTGGCGGAGGGAAGGGCTGAAGGGTTACAAAATTAGAAAAGAAATTATGAAATAATTGAGTGAAGAATTGAACAAGACAGAATGGTTAAGAAGAGTCAAAACAAGAGAATCTTGTTGCCTGGCAAGAATGACTAAAATGAAGGAATTGTTGATGATGATGATGATGGTAGCTACACGAACGGTGGCAAGATACAAGGTGGAAACAGAATACATAGCTTTAAATTCGGGTAGAAGAAAGTTCATGTTGCTAACAGCAGAAGAAGCTAAAAACTGTAGGAATTATGCTCTGGGAACTTGTACATCATTGAGCCCATCATGTAGGTGGTAATCACAGAATGTGCGTGCTTGAATTGTTTGAAGGGAAGAAAGAAATTGAGAGAACTTGTCAAGTGGAGATATTAGCAAACACGGCATTACCACAAGCTATCAGTGTTTCAGACGGGGTGTGGGCAGTGGCCACACAGAAACCAATCAACTTGTCTAGGGTTAGGGTTAGGGTCCACGAGGACACTAAAAGTGAAACCACCATTATCCCTGTTAAAATTGCCCCTGGGGTGTTCGGCATTTGGGACATCTATTTCTTTGCCCCCATATTATCAGGTAGAAGAAAAATATGAAGAGAGAGATTCAATTATAGAATTGATTGACAGAAGCTTAGTCAATTGTACAGAGCTGTGGGAGTCAATAGTGAGGGATTCCCCAATGTTACCTTGGATAAAATGCCAGCGTTAATGAAGCCGATGATAAAGATCGATATGAATCAGTTGAAGGACAAGTTAAGTGTGTTGGGAAAGGAAGATATGGCTTGGGAGGATGATGAACAGATTGCGATAAATTGGTCAGCAATAATGGGTACATTAATAATTATCGCCATAGGGGGAATGGCAGTATGGAAATTTTGAAGTAGGAGGGAATTAATTCGTGGTAATCAAATAAGCATACAGCAACTCGAGAGGGGGATGCCGAGCAGTGTTCTTTACCCAGACAGAATCAAGGAGGAAATTGTAAGAAAGCCGACAGAGGAGGCTAAAGTGAAACCGATGCGTACGGCGGAAAAACCTCCTCTAGCAGAGTGAAAAACATTGACCAAGAAAAACAAGCCAAAATAGCCAAAATAGCCAAACACATACACCCACAAGCAAACGCACACATTAAATTGCATGAAAAAGAAAATGAAAAAAATGACATTGCATGCAGAACAGAAGAAGATGAAAAGAACTTTAATTTGCATGAAAAAGAAAAGAAAATGAACATTACATTGCATGTAGAACAGAAGAAGAAAGACTGATCACGAAACATGCCGTGAAATGGAACAGGAATATAATTACATTAAACAGATGCATGATGCATGCTAAATAGTGTACTGGGATTTAGGTACCATTTACAAGTAAATGACAAGGTAGGCAAGGGAGGATTGTGACACTATTGGGCTATGGTATTTGGCTAATTAACCATAGAAATTAAAAGAGAAAATAGACATTCTTAAAGCGAAAAAGAGCTATCTCGAAAGAGACTGATCGATGAAAAAAATGTTAATTCTATTTACGAAAAAAAGATACTTTTCGCAAAAGGCAGTAAAGGCTGTGGAAGAAGACACGTGTGAGATCTTGTCAGGTTGATTTATGTCTCGCCGAGGGAGATAGAAAGAAAGGCAAATATTAAGATATCAGCCAGACCATGGCGGTCATAAAAATTTGGCTTGAGACGAATGCCGATACAGGCATGGGGAATCAATATTAATTATCTTTCCAAGATATCGTTTATTTTTTTTCTTGGATACAGGCGAAGAGAAGCAATTTGGCAATTATAAAATTGTCTCGATATAGGTGAGAGGATTGTTATCATTTACTTTACCAACAGACACTAAGACGGTGAATAGCAATGTGGCAATTGTAAAATTTTGGCATGAGATAGAAAATAGAGTGGAGAATTGAGATTTGGCGAGATAAAAGAATTTAATTTCTTAGCAAGTCAAGGATTCCGTTATAAAGCTAACTTAACGTAAGGACCAGATGGCAAACTTTGACAGTGATTGATGAATCGGTAAAAAGTGACTTTTGGATGGCCCAGGAAAAGTGAAGATATGATGACAAAATTTAATTAGCAATGTGGAATTCGTAAAAATTTTGGCCGATGGGAAAGTAGAATTTTGTAAACAAAAATTCTAGATTATGATTTTAAGGAGGCCAGCTTAGCCACACCCACACAGCCGGAATGCTATTAGTCGAGTGGTAGCATGGGTAATAGGCGGAGGTGAATGGATGAGAAAGGCGGGGAAGTTGTTAACGCCCACTGAAAGGATCGGTATGAGATATCAATGTGAGAGGGAAAGAGTCTAAGAGAATAACTCTCCTCCGACCTTCCCTCACGGACGACGGAGAAACCCCCGAAATGGAAAGTGATTAATTTTCCAAAAATGGGAAGAAATCAATTTTCCTGGTTTGACAACAAAGAGCCACGTCTGGCCCACACCGGGTTTTGGTCGGTTCCCATATAAACGAACGTCTGGTGGTCGTTCGGCAGTTGAGTTCGAGTTAGTTCGGGCAGTTGCAGTTGGAGTTAGAGTCAGCGCTAACCAGAGTGTTGCTTCGCAGAAGCTGACCGAGAGATTCCACGACTTCCTACTTCGCCTAACCTACCAATAGCAAGTTATACTGAGGAAAGAAGCCAAGCCAACACCTAAAAACTAAATTAGTTGACTTACGATAACAACTTGCTTGAAACATACAAGTGTCACACTTCGTAGGAAACGGGCTGGGAGAAAAACACACTCCTGTATATAACAAAAGGATAAAGTTAATTTGTTATTTCTTAACATACTTGAACCTCTTGGGTTTTTCTTTATTTCTTTACGCTTGTGCGACACCACCTTCAGTCTGAACTCAGCTAACACTACGGACCGACGCTTGATTGATCTCGTCTACCTAAGATCAAAGTCACAACATGGGTAGGTTACACTTCAGATCGAAGTAGTTACTCTAGTATCCAGACGTTGCAAGTGAGCTTGGAACGATAGAGATTGAACCGGTACAACTGGTGAAGACGTTAATATCGAGGACCAGAATTCGACCTTGGATGGCTGAGTGTCACATATTGAATTTCACCGAGTAGCGACGACTACTGATCGACCGGGACACAGGTTGGTGGCAGCGACAAAGAGTTAACCCCAAAACGCCGGTAGGAGAAACATTACAGCTTGGCGCCGCGACTGAGAGTTGACCACGTGCCGACGGCTTGGTGTCACAGAGGTAATTATTATTTGCCTTTTTATAGTTCTTATGTAAACCCTTATTAATCAGATTGTGGTAGTCCTTTGCTTCTATTTTGTCTGATTTCATTAGAATTTTATCTGTTGCGTTAATATTTTTCAGTATTTTGTCCAGGAGTTTTAGTTTTAGTTTCTGTTTTTGAAACATGGTAATTCATGTGTAGCGATGGAACTATATTTTTAAATAAGTATATATATATATATATATATATATATATATATATATATTATATTTTTTTCATATAGACAAAAACAGTTTACTCACTACAAAGAAGCAACCTTGTTTCGGTGCATTTATTTGCACCTCGACTGGTGAGAACCAAAAATGTTTATGAACAATTCTGTTTGTAAGCAGGCCGCTTGTGGTATCGCGCCTTCTTTTGAATTAATACTATGAACATTAAAATTTATATATTATTTCGTTCTCATTACATTCGGGTATATATTTATTTATTTTAGCCATATGATTAATGAATATATCAGCCACATTTTTCTCAGAGTGAATATATATATATATATATATATATATATATATATATATATATATATATATATATAACCTTTTTTCCACTTTATTTTAGTGTGTTTTGGCCGCTGACATTGTGCAGGAAACAGGCAAAGCTTTTTGTTTTGATTAATATGCAATTACTAATTGTTTCAAATTGTATTTATAATAACCCCAACCCAAGCAATAATGACCCATTTGACTATTAGTGTGTCTAGTGTAGATACAAGGGGGTCAGTAAATTAAATCTTGAACAGTCATGTAAAATTGTAATTCACTTTTCTATTTTTGCTCATTTTGTTTCAAGATATGTAACAATTTCATCGGCGTTTACAACAGTTTTTACCACTTCTAACACTACAAAAGCTCCATGTTACTCTACTAGGAACTTACAATTAATTAGGGTATTTAAATAGACAGTTTTGATACCTTCCTGATGAACAAATAAATTGAATAGCTAATTGCATTAATGTTTAAATGAATATAATGTGTGCTGGATGAGAAAATGTCTCTGTGAAAGTGTTGAGAATAAACTTTGACAAAAAAGAGCGCCTTATATTGTCATTCATTTTTTGATCAGATTTAACAATAAAACCCCAGCGATTCACTCAGTAAGAGATTAGTTCAATGTTATTATTCGCTTTTAGTCTACTCATCTCATTTTCTATGGCTTTCTACTAATGGTTTCAATTAGTAGAAGCAACGACTTTCTAGTATGTCCCACGTATACCAGTTAATGTAGCCTATAGTGTAATTTACACTATCTTTATCTCCACCAATAAATCCTTAACATACTTCAGTCAATCATGATTCCCACTTGTCTTAATCTCTGCACAAATCTTATTCGTTATAAGCAATGAGTTCAGTGGTTGACTTTTCTTACAATTAACTTATCATCACATTACATCTAATGGACTAATGCATTAAATACTATCAACTTCACACGCATCTACAAAATAGCTTTCTTCACTCATCAAGTTTCTTCTTGCTTTGTACAATAAACAGAATCAAATGCATGCATTACGAGTGGCTGGTTCTCTAGTTGTAAAAACTTCAAATTCAGGTTTCCTATTTTTAGAATTGGAACATCGATTATGAATATCCGCAGAGTAATTTAGACTTCAGGAGCCATCTCAAAAAGGAGCATCAAAACCTTCTATAATATAATTTAATGGAACAAATAAGGATCAGATTTGTCTTGTTTAATACAAAGATGTGATCCTAATGGCTTAGATGTGAATTTAGTAGCAGGTTCATTGATAATACACTTAACTGTACGAATATGGTGTACAGTCAGCTAAAAATCCCCCATTGGTCAACAAGATTTCCATCTTCTTCTTCAGAAAATATATCATAATTGGGTGTAAATAATCAGCTACAAAACTAAATCTATACCATAAGCGATGTTTGACAATAAGCTCCATAGAACGACATGAAACACTTACGTATATGACCCTATGTTTCTTTACTGTGTTATTTTACCTTCTAAAAACTTTTCATTAATTGCGACAACAAATATGATTGCATCTCTCATACTATAGTGACCAATAATTTAAATCTATTCTTTCACGAGATACATTCCCGAAGAAATAGCACCCTTGAGAAAATATTCTCGACAATTTATGTTAATATTCGTTTAGCTCCGTTAGAATTCTACTTAACTTCAACAGACGCGCCCTTATGAGTAGCGGCTTCCACTGAAAAAAATATATTACTTACATGTTGGTACAATTCAGAATGCAATGTCGTATTTTCTCAGTGGAATCTAAATAAAGAAATACGAGTATATCTTTAAGTCAACGCTGCTAGTTCTATTACAATTTATCATTTTGATAAAATTATTCTCAAGGTTGAATCTATCATCAAAATTATTCAATTTTAATTCATCAGTTTTTATATGAATTCTTACATCAGAAATTTATTACATCTTGTACTTCTGCTATCATCATCATCATCATCATCATCTAGGCCAATTCTGAATACGAAAGAATATTCATATGTAAAATGATTATGAGAATGATCAATAATTTTCGAAGACCTTTTTCTTGAACCTTTTTGTCTTTTGAAAGTTGTTCTTGTATATTTCATAGCATCTTTTTGGACAAATAAATCAATAGTTGTGTTTTGGTTTTTCACGTGTCAAATCACAGGACCTCTGTTTCTATTGTTCTTTGACTTAAGTCCTTGACCAATTGCCATTCTGAACCAGATTTCATAACATTGTCTTCCTTATAGTTCTCATGATGAACACTTATCTGTCTTCTCCACACTTTTCAAGACAAATTTTAATTCACTTAATGTCAAAACTTTGTCGCTCTGAGTAACAACAGTACTAAACAGTTCAAATTCAGATCCTTTCAAAACCATCTTCTGGCCCGTGATTTCCTTTTAGACAGCTTTAATGTTCAAATTGTCAAAGTTTCTTTACTATGAGGAAGCCTGGGGAGGGAATTACCGTGATTTTGTTCGTTTCCTTTTAATAAGCAAAACAGATTGTAGGTGACAGCACATTACAAGAAATAATGATAATTTTAGGCAGCAATAATAATAACCATTCAAAAATGTTCTGGGCAGAGAATTCGCACGTCAATAATAATAAGACAAAGGTATACAATGAGGCTGAGGAGAATTGCTAATATCACGCAGAATTCTCATATTAATAATAAAACCGGGAAAAAAAGAAAAATAATGCCTATTACTTAAATAAATAATCCTGTATGTGACTAATTCGGGATCTGTACTCAGAATTGTCCTTGCATATCAGGTTTTTGAGATATGAGCTTATTCGATTCATGCTCAACATAAATATTATATTCATCATGTATGTTGGTATTGTATATAGTATTTATATATATATATTTATATGCAAGGCAAATGGTATATTAGTAAATAGTACATTAATGTTCCAGGAATATATAGATAACAATGGGAAAAAGCGAAAAAATGTTCACTTTATTTCGGATATCTTTGTAACTGTTTGAAACTCTTGCGCTTGTTCGTCGAGTTGACCTCTTGTTGTAGTCATCCGCCTCTAATACCTTGATTCGACGCCAAGTATGTCCTGGTGCAACCTCTCACCCTACTTATCTCTTAATCAAATCCGTTGGGAAGAAAATGATGATAATGTAAAAAGTGCCTTTGAAAAGTTATCCACATTGCATTCATTGATTCACAGTTAACGTAGATTTCAGATCTTTGTGACCCAAAGATATATTTAGATAAGATTTAATTCTCCTCGATAAGGAATGCTATACGCCATCTTCAGTGGATTGGTTCATTCATATGGGCAAAGCACAATATTAAAATGACCTCGTATCACATCCTGTACAAAGTGGGTGGGTGGTAACCGGCGAGTAAATATCGGAAATGGATCCCATACTCGATCTATGGAAATTAATATACAAAAGGTTACTGAAAATTTCTCGGATAAATCAAGAAATTTCGTAAAAACATTCTGATATTTAGTCATTGGGCCAGATGTTGCGAAGTAGGTCGATCCGAGAATATTTCAGCACCATTCGTATTATTAAGATATATTTTATATTTAACGTAAATATGCTACGCGCATAGCTAAAAAAAAAACTGTGGTGCAGACTAGTATAGCATCAGTTGTCTGAGTAGCAGATAAAAACGGTCTTTGTTGGTTAGTGGATATATATATATATATATATATATATATATATATATATATATATATATATATATATATATTGTTGCTTAGTGGATGGATATATATATGTGTATGTGTGTGTGTGTATGTGAATGCATATGACCTCTCCAATCAAGTGCATAATGCGATATCCTGACGAACTCAATTAAGAAAGCCCACTCAAAAATGTTTTGTTGCTCAGAATAATAATAATAATAATAATAATAATAATAATAATAATAATAATAATGTTGTTCTGAAATTTTCATGTGTGTTAGAAATCTCGCCACACAGACTTTGGTGATTGATGAAGCAGAGGATCACATGAAAAAACAAATGAGAGCTTTAAAAATGAAGAAATCGTTAAGGAAATGAGTATAAGAAATGAAGGAAGGAAAAGTAAGAAAAGAGAACTTGAAATATTTTGTTAATGAGAAAAAATAAGTGTTGAAAGAATAAAACATAATAAAATAGAAGTCGTTAATGAAGAAGAAGAATTGAAAGTGACTCTAGAGAATGAAGGGAGTAAAGAAAAAGTCGAAAGGAAAACAAAATCTGTGAATGAATAAGCAGCCATGGAAAAAAAAACCCTAAATGGGATGAAAGAAGTGAATTCCTTATGTTACGATTTATTGACGATAAAACCTGCAAGGCTAAATTACGTGAATAGCAATAATAATGTTAAATAGACAATAGAGAAAAAAATGTATTGTAGTAAAGCACTGACTCAGATTTCTCTCTCCCTCTCTTTGTCTCTTTCGCTCTCCTTCTCTCTCGCCATTGTCTTCTGGACGGAACTCGTAAATAGTTATTCCGATCGGACTGTAAACCTTTCTGTTGTTGCATCTAAACAAAAATGTAGAAAAAAAGGAATGGGTGGAAAGAGGAGGAAATGAAATGAGAGGGAAGGCCAAGAAGAACAGGATACATTGAGAAAAATCAATTCAAGAAGGAAGACAAAAAGGGTGAAAATATGAAAGAAATGGGAATATAGATAGACACTAAAGGACATGAAAAAATGAAAGAAAAAAAATGAAAATCTTCCTGGTCCAAAAGAATTGAAAAATTAAGTAAAGAAAGAAGGGAATCGAAGAAAAATAAAGGAGGAAGAAACGAAGATGGGAGAAAAAGGAATGAATAGAGAAGGAATGTGGCGGTAAAAAGAATACAAAGAGAAAAAAAATTAAAAATGAATGAGAGTATGGTAATAAAAATAAATCAATGAAGAAGAATAACTGAAACAAATGAAATAAAAAAGAAGAAATGAAAAATGCAATGAATGAAAATAGGAAGGAAGGAGGTTGATATTGAAAAAGGTGTTGTCTAGCGATCATCCCCTAGCTTTTACTGGCAATGGAAATGGTGGGCGGAAAAGAAAAGCGACAGGCTACGATGACAGAACCTAAAACACATTTTCATTAAAATAATCATAATAGATGCAAATTTTCCTGTGTCTCCGAGCGAGGAGAGCGAACAGAGAGCGGGGGGGATAAAGCTTGAAAAAGAATTCAATGCGGGAGGGATGGGGACGATCAAAAAGAGAGGATAGGGTGTGGTCGTTTGAGGAGATAGTAAACGCAAAGGTGTAATAAAAACACTAGGTTTAACTGTGTGAATTGCTCGAAACTCTTTGCATTTGAACAATAATTAATAAAACAAAATTTAACAGACCTCTACTCACTCCCAGTTCACATTATAAGTCGATCTTTAATTTTTGGATAAAATTCTCATTTGCGATAATTGTCTGGGCGAACATATAACAAAGCTTTACGTGTATTTCCCCGGTCTGGAGGAACAGAAAAACTTAACCTTTGACTGGAAATTTTCCCCATACACAACACTAAAAGTTGTAAGGTCTATTGTACGAATTAGTTTCTATGGAAGTATTTTTGGGGGTGGGTGGGAACATATCCATCTAAAAAAAATGATGCACGAGTAGTGTAACGGAAATCAGCGATCCTAGTTCTAATTATGACGAAGCCTATTGTTTTTACATTCGCACTAATGTCTGTCTTTTCCTCATCTACTCTATAGGTTAAATAGTAGTGTAGACTGGCCTCTCTAGCCTTGGGTGGAAACCTGTCCAGGAGAATAAAAACTGAATTCAAACCATGAAGAAGACAACGCGAAGAGATTCTATTATTTTCACCGAGAATACATGGTAATTCACAGATAATAAATAAAAGGAATCAGTGGAGAGAAATGATCGCCAACATTCTAAAGGGACGTGGCATTAAAAAAACAAACAAACATAAAAAATGCCTTTGTGTTGTCTTTTTTCTCCTTGAATATAAAAAATAAATACTTCTATCATTTCCAAAAGGAAAATTTTTACCATTTATTATATCAGAATTTTAAATAGAAATGCACGAAGTTTCAGTAAAAATAGTTTCGATTTTCAAATCGATTAGGATAGAATCTTGTTGGAATCCAACTTTTTGTAGCTGGGAATATTTTTCAGATGTTAGGCTGAGTGTCAGTCAATAAAATTATTACCCATTTACAGGCTGACACCATCAAAGTTTTACCTCAAACTTTAGAAACTAAAATTTGACACGAGTAAATTTTCAATATCTCAGTTTTTTAATTTTTTTTTGTCATCATGATTTTGTGTCTATAAAATAAGCATGAAAAGAAAAAGGGTTTTTTATCTGAGTTGTTCACAATCGATTTTAGGAAGCGTCTTCCATCTTATTTATGGTTTCAACCTATTTTTCACCTCTCTCCTTTTCCGTCTTCACTTTGAAATATCCACGTTCTGTTGTATTTTTTTCACTGGCCAAAATCGAATGCTGTCTCGTGCCGGTCTCGAGGATCTTGGATTTTCTTCTCAGAAATATTTGGTGGGTACTTTGACAAATCACGTGACCATGCGTTTTCTCAACTCAAATTTTCTCAGTATTTTCGCCAAATTCAATTATACTAAGGTTTCAATTCTTCCCCAATTCTCTAACTGTTCTAATCTGTTTGTGTAGGATCTTTGAGATTGTTCCTGGTGCTTCAATGATTATTGGCACTACTGCCATTTTCATTTTTTTAATTCTCATCATCTAGTTTTATTCCGTTGCTTTCTGAAACAGTTACATTTACTATGTGATAGCTTTTTTGTCTACAAAAGACGATGCTTGGACACGCCGATAAGATTCGTCACTATTTCAAAATATCCTGCGTTTCTTATTCTTAAGGAAAGCTTCAGATATTCGTTCATGCCATTTGTTTGCTGATTGAATCCAAAGTATTTTGCACAATTTCAAAGGAATCACTGTTCATACTCAGTTGTGTTTGTTTTGTACTGTTTTTGATCTGCTTTGATATATTAGGACAAGTTGATTTTTCACTTTTTTAATAAATCATCATTGCATTCGAAGTAACACCAAAAATTAGATTCAAAGCTTTTACCAATTTTTGAGTATTTAGTTTTAAAGATCGCCTGAAAAATGTAAAGAAATATCTAATTTCCGCAGGTTTTTTCTTACAAACTGCCTTCAAAAGTTTACCCTTTTAAGAATAAGTTCAAATAAAGTTCATTTAATTATATTCAAACCAGGATTCTAATCACCACAAAATATGCAATAATTTACTGTATTAGTGTAAAAATTGTAAAAGATTACAAAAAAGGGTGTTCAGTGAATAAGATTTTACACCATTTGTTAATAAAACAAAAAAACAAAAATAATAGAAATGTATATAACACCATAATACTGCTGGGTCAAATTATGAGATAAAATGTTTAAAATTTGCATTGTTTATTGATAATCACTCGAAAATTACTGCACGGTAACATATTACATTATAATATAGCTAAATCGATCAGTATAATTTCACTTTGAAGAAAATGAATGTCTTATTTGATGACACAATGACTTAATAATGTGCTTGTACTTTGCATCTTGTCTATAAGCAATTTGTGAAGCTTCAGTAGTTAATTTAACTGCTCTTTCCACACCTTGCAAATGTGCAGATAAATTCAGCAACTCCAACGAGTTCAAACTTTCAAATAGAGTGCAATATCAAGCTTCCAAAATCGACTTGCCCTATTACTACACTAACCATTTCATCTCTCCTTTCAGATTAGCAGCATTCATCATTTTCTTTCGGCTTATTTTTTGCTTTGATGTAATTAGTTTAGTGATTGTTGTTTAAGATTACCAAGATAGCCATTCTTTTTTATTTCAAGTGTCCTCTGCTCATCTATATTCTACCTCCCTACAATTTCTGTGCATTAATCATAAAGATTTATTCTGCACAGAATACCTGAACAAGAGATTGGATTTCAAATTAAAATTTAAGCATAACATTGATCACATAAAACGGGAACTTGCACATTAATTACATCTATATTTTTCCGCCTTCTATTCGATATTTACCCATTAAAACATCACTATTTGTTGTTGGGCGAAATATAGATTTTTAGGATTATCATCACCTCTACTTCTGGCATTCAATTAATTCTGATTAACAAGTTCTTGAATACACCAACTGGCACAAAACAAACTTTCAACAAATTCCCGACATTAAAGAAAGATATTTTCCTTTTCCAATGTAACTTTTCACGAAAAACACTTTCAATATTAATGTGACATTCTTTTTTTTTTTTTTTTTTTTTTTTTTTTTTTTTGCTTAATTAAGCATTGGTTATAAAACCAATTTGCTAGTGTAGCGAGTTCAAGCATTGTTGAGTGCCTGTTGTATTCTGCAATGTTCTCAGATTTTCGAACTGAAATCGTTATTCAATCAACGGGAATAGAACGTGAATATTCTCATTCTGCTCTCAATACCAGGAAATATTATGTAGTATTAAATAAACAACAGAATAATTAACACTGTAGGTATTTATATATATATATTTAGACTCTGGAAGGCGAACTGTCTACTTCCCTGAATTGAATAAGGATTTTAGCTCGAAATTCCCAAAAGGCTACCGCATATGATATGCACTTAAAGTCAGTTGGTTATCTGCCACATCTGGAAGGAATAAAGCTTAATCCTGGCTCAAGCAGCACATCCATACAACGAACGAGAAATTGACGATTAATTACGAACTTTGAAATGACAAAGACGAATTAGAAAAATTAACTAATAATACGAGATTATCCCCTCATGTGAGCATTAGATTGAAAACAGTCTCCTCTTGTACAATGAATAAAGGGTTCGGGTTAATGAATACGACAGGCACTTCAAAGCCAAAGAATACAGCCGATCACGATATCACGATAACAACCCCCCCCCCAAAAAAAAATCAATTTACACTAATTTCTCTCAACGACTGCCAATTCCAATTTTTTTTATAGATTTTTTGTAGTTCCAATCTTCACCTGCATAACGGCAGCTACGAAACGTGGCATGATATTTACAACGTGCTGGACTTTTTGTGTGGATATAGGTATGTTCACGAATTTGTCGAAAAAAAGTGCCGAAAAGTCATCAAAATCTTTGTTATTAAAAGGAAAGGCCAAAATATTTTTGATTATTTTATTAAATATTTTTTTAATCTTTTTAGAACATTCGAAATTTTTTTATTAAAAATTTTGTTTTTCCTGCGTCAGCGGATGGACTATAAAT
Organism: Acanthosepion lycidas; assembly: GCA_963932145.1. Classification (NCBI taxonomy): domain Eukaryota; kingdom Metazoa; phylum Mollusca; class Cephalopoda; order Sepiida; family Sepiidae; genus Acanthosepion; species Acanthosepion lycidas. The sequence continues at coordinate 65,912,737 of OZ010590.1, read as the reverse complement.
TAGTGTAGCAAATTTTAGCGTCTTTTTTGCATTGAAATACACATTGATTTTGGAATTTTTTTGCAAAAATCAAATAATTATCGGATTTTAATTAAACTTTCAGGATTTATACACAAATGAATGAAATTATTTTAGATAGTCTTGGTATTTTTTTTACATATGAAAAATTTAAAGGTGTAATTTCTATTGATTATATTAGTTGAAGGCAGAAATCCTTGAAAAATTTAAATCATTATTTTTTTTAAAAATTGGATTGTCGAAAATTTGCTCTGAATTATAAAAATACAAAACCCAATAAATCGAAGACATTATTTAATTAGAAAAGCTTTTAACTGATTTCATGAATAATATATAATGTTAAGGATTATATTGTCTAAAGCAAAAAAAAAAAAAATTCTGATGAAAAATGATTTTTTACAAGAACTGTTTTCGTCCAGCAACGAGGTTAAATGCCATCTTGATTCTGGATCTGAACAGAATCGCCAATTTTTAATTCCCGAATTGGGTGACAATGTTCATTGTAAAAGTTTTCGTTCAGCATGTGTCTTTTAGCCATTGTTTCCTCCATTGTTTACGTATCTTGCGTTTGTCCTGTAGGACAGGAGGTGCTCTTTGATCAGGAAACATGTCAAGGTCCTGGACGTGAGTGTTGCGTTGGGTCAGCACGATCATGACATAGCCCACCACTGTGTTGTCTGCGACTATACGCTTAGCCATTTTGACGATCAGTTCTGCCCAGACATTGCTTTGCTTTTAATAAACCGACGAAGTACGTTTCCGTATTCCCCAATTCTTAAGGAAAGAGTCGTATTCTTGGGAATCAAAGGTTAGTTCCCCGCCAGAAGAAAGTTCTTAAGGTGTACCATATGTGCACAACCAAGTTCTCAGGGTGTCGCATACTGCCCTGGCCTTCCCAGATGACATTAGGGCCATTTCCACCCAACCAGTGTACCGATCTGTGTATATAACATAATTTATACCGTCGAAAATGTCAATCACGATTTGTTTGGAATGGGAATTCAGAGTTAGACAGTGGCATAAAGGGGCTCCTTAGGCTGTGAAGGGGCGATAGAGTTACATGTCTGGCATTGGGCTCTGGTCTATCGGACGCTAGCATCCAAACGAGGCCGAAATAAGCGTTGTCTCGCATTCACTAGCATACCATTTCTACCCTGGTGTGCAGAATGTAGAGATTCAAATACTTCCGCACGAAGTTGTCGAGGTACAAGCATTTTATTCTCCTTGATACTTATTACTTCGACGCAGTACAATTCCTCGCGCATGGGCCAAAACAGAGAGATCACCGATGTGATGTCATGGTGTAATTTGAGGAAACCAGCCCGTATATATACCATCAGTCCGACATTATTCATCAATGGATGCCGTGACAATGATCCTATCCCATGTGATAGCCTTCAATCTAGGATCATGCTCATATGTGGACATGAGTACAACCTTTATTGCACTGTCGATTGACACGACTGCATTAGTTGTAGTCGCTTCGTTGAATGACTGTCTACACTTCTGTTGTATATGCGTAAATGACATTTGGGGACGTTCAGTCGAATCCTCTGATGGTATCAATGCTGGGTACCGGGAGGGGCAGTTGGGTGCAGATTACATTTTCCAGAGAGATGTTTAATGCTGAATTTGTACAGTAGTGTGCGTTCCTTGAAATTCAAGAGATGTGTGTCCTCGATGGCCTGATCTGAGAATATTTTTATGAGTGGTTGATGGTCAACAGTCACTATCAAATCTGGGAATCCTAATATAAACATCAGACATGATTCTAGTCTATAGACAAGAGCCAGGGCGTCACATTCGACCGGTGTATACTGAGATTCTGTGTCGTTGGTAAAGCGAGATCCGGCCAAAATAATTTTCCATTTACAATCGCCACATTTAGGTTCGCTTCGCTAGGGCAATTACAGTGTTTTTCAAAAAGAAAGTAGCCGTTTCCTGTTTTACTGTAATCTGTTGAAAGGTGTGTCGTTCTATTGACTCGCTGACTGCATCCTTCCGTGTTGGGGCAATCAACTGTGAACGGGCAAAACTTGGCTTGAGCTCGTAGCCTTGCTAAAAAGTGAGTGCCTGATACGCCTTCTGTGTGGAATGAAAGGTCCACCGGTGAACTTACTTGCGCAAGCCTTTTACCACAACCAATCGGATGTGTGATAAAAGTTTTTTTCTCCGTATCCGAATTTAAGATTTCAGCCCCAATAAGGTCGAAAAGGAACCTGTTTACTTCAGGTGAGCAATTTGTTGCGTATTTCGACTGGGTTGGTAAGTTTACATATCTCTTTATACCGAGTCCAAGCGTCAAGGAATAATGCCCAGTCGTCCGTTGCGTTGAGTTCAATGGCAGAACGGTTTTTGTGTGTGTCTGTGTGTGTGTATGTGTTGGACGTTTGCGTCGCGTTAGGGGTTCCGTCCCACCGAAGCACGATAATTTCCCTTTGTAGCTCTATCATTGCGTGAATCGAGCAATGAAATCGAGAATTACGCCTGGTGCAGATGCTATGTCTTATTTTGTTACGATAGTTCCACGTATTCACCAGAATCCTGTTCACAGCGCTATGTAAAATAGCCACACTGACAACAGCAGTAGTTATTCTCAATTACTTTATTATCGTACCAACGAGATACAAATACACTTAGGTATTTATATAACACTGGACGATGTAACTTTGAAAGTCTCCCATTATCTAATGAGACCTTTCATTTCTACTCTACACGAGAAAGATTTTTAATTTTATAAAAATACAATTTAAACCTTGGATATTGCAGATCTGTGAATATATATATATATATATATATATATATATATATACACACACACACACACATATATATATATATATATATACAGGAACATTCGACATATGTTCATAATTCAATCGTGGTTGTTGAGTGTGGATGCAGGAAATTTTGTAAAATGGTACACATAAAAAGGTGTAAATGATTTGTAAAGCGAGTTTCCAGTTTCACTCGTAATTCAGGCAAATCTCAAGAGGAAGCACTCTATACCATTACAAATGTTGATAAGCCGTAAAAAACAAATTCGACAATCACCTACATCATTACAGAGCCACCAACTGCAAAACACTCTGCTTCACAAAAGAGATGAAAGCGTGACTCGTCTGAGCAGGTGACACGGTGGCAATCTTTTACGGCATAATGGCAATATTCTCCGTTTTAGGTTAAGCACAGAAACCAATTCCGTAGTATCAATAATGGCACTTTTTGTTGGTCGACCATTTCCAGAACAGTACATGTTATATGATTGGTTGAAAAGCAACATCGCTGGATTAGGATGACATTTGATGCAACAGTTCCAGTTACTGAGGACTTTAACGTCCTTGTCAGTCGCCAGGTGTACAATTCTTGTATGACTTGTAGGAGTTTTCACTTTTCACGTAATGCTGTATAATATTTTCTAGTATAATATGTCCCTAATAATCATTTCGGAGTTAACTTCTATTCATGTCCTATGGCTGCCACAGCTACACTACCAAAGCTACACTAAACTTTTTTTTTTATCATGTCACACATACATTATCAGAAGTAGGCTGTACCTTCACGGCCATTTCCGTCACTAGATGGGAGAATGGAGACAAAGAGAGAGGATGTCGATCCTGATGTTTGGATGCGAGCGGTTGCCGACGACGATCCGACTGAGTCCATTTCTACAAGTATGAGAATAGCGAAATCAACCATTCTATTGCTGTCTCCAACTTTTTTTTTTTTTTTTTTTTACTTCATTTTAACTTTTATTGTTACCCGAAGAGGTGCTAAATTTTTTGGGGCTCAACACACATTAGATTTTCTTTTGGCAGGTTTTCATAACTGTCCTCTGAACTTTTAAGCAATTTCTCGCAATTGTTCAATTTCATTTTTTTTATTATTATTATTGTTAATCTCTTATTTTGCCTAATTGATAAATTACAATTTATCATAGATTTGATGCATAGTAAAATATAGTATCCATACAGAGTACGGTATTATGCAGTCATCTTGTCCCCTCCACCGTAGAGAAGGGTATATTATTGTATATAAAGAGATATATTTGTATATGTGGGTGGATATGCATCTAAAAATATTATATATATATATATATATATATATATATATATATATATATATATATATTTAGAGAGAGAGAGAGAGAGAGGGAGAGGGAGAGAGAGAGAATTTCTTGATTGTAATTATTTTTCTCTTGCAGACAAATTAGAAAAATAGATCAATATAAAACTATTGAACATTCAATCGCCTTTCTTCTATACTTCTAGCTCGATATGACGAAAAGGAATCGTATTTTTTTTCTTATTACAGTCAAGTCAGAGAAGAGAATATTTTTCTGTTGTTAAATTTCATATTTTTTTTTAAATAACTAAATGAGTTTGATAGGATTTAGTGGTTGAAGTAAGAGATACTAGAAACCATAGAAGTTTTAACAACTTTAACAAATTTAAAACCTAAGGAAATAAAGTAAGGGTTGGGCATTCTAGTTTTGGAAGTTATGGACGTAGTTCATTGTGCATCAATAAGGATTCTCACTTGTGTCTGCCTGCGGACCAATCTACGTAATTGGAGATATTGGAATAGGGACGCGAATGATAATTTTTTGCCGGATTGTCAGCGACTAAACCGGCTTATTCTCTTTAGATGGGGGTGGGGAGGAATGTGATTGTCAAACATTAAAGGTTGAAAAGCAATATGTACCAAAGGGTGGGTGAACTTCGAGAGGTGGTGTCTCACTAAAATCTACGCAGAGAAGGTAGAACAATCATGACAATGCGTAAAGTAAAAGAATAAAAACAAATAGATATAAAAGAGGGTCATTTCCTTTGAAAATGATTCTTCTCTTGGTAAGCAGAATTATATACAGCAGGTGTCATTTCACTGTCATCAGCAACAAAGAAAAAATTATAATTGGCACGTAGAATGTATGATTCTGTATTAATGTAGGAAATTATAAAATATAAGAAGACTAAGGGCTAAATATTAGCGTTTTAGCAGCAGATGAAATTAGTTGAATAAATAATGCGGACTTCATAAGCGACGGTCACAGAATCAAACATGCAAATGGTAAGCTGAATATTTTTATGAAAATCTCTTTATACAAGACCAAAGCAACTACGTACATCTGAGACGGTGAAAAATAAGTTTTATGTTAAGCAATATTTGTTCTTGGTCAAATTACTCTAAATATTTCGGATAGCCCCTCGTGTGTAGCGTTTCGTATATATGTACGCTGACATGTCAAAAATGATAGGTTGGTGCGTATATGATCACATCTATCCCAAAAGAAGTACAGCAACTCGAGATGGAACTGACTCTTGGAAGTTCTTGGAAGATGTTTGGAGTGACGTTGTGTTTATACCACCTCAATAGCTGTTCACTGCACACTGATATTTTTACGTGCAGAAACTTGCGTGTAAATAGAAATCTACACCACTTACGATAAATGCTCGATTGGATTCATTTCGGGTGAACGTAGTAGCTATATCGTTTATCAGAAATTTCCAGAATTCTGTTCAATCCAATTCTGGACAAATTGGGCCCCATTGCGCGGTACATTATTCTCCTCGACTGACCCATTGTTAGAATATATATAAAGCCTATGGATGGCCACAAAGGAATGAAACATAACGGTCACTAGTTAATTACCTGTTTACGAGGATCAGCAAACCTAACACGCACCACATGACACAAATCACACTATTATGGAACCACTGCCACGGCACCTTTTTGACAACTGGGGGTCTGTAATTTTATGGGGTGAACACCACTGCCGAACCCTACGAACAGCTCAATATAACGTAAATCATGAAACATCGAACTACGCCACACGTTACTAGTAATGGCCTATTAGAGACTTGACGATCCCATGTGAGGTACTATATTCGGCGTTGTGGTGATGATAAAGGAACTCTCGTGTGTCCCTTGTTCTCATATCCCATGAAAGCTGAACTGACCTGCTGGATATGCATCTGACATGACATGCATTTGAAAGTGGATGTGATTTGAACCAGTGTCACTTGTCTATTATTACAGACAGTTTTAGCAAAACACTTCCAGCCACAATGTAGAAAAAATAAATCCAACTTTATCCGGATTCAAATAACCCCAAACTGATCTTCTTAACGTGTCTACACTTGGTCATGATCTCTGACCGCCCGTTCAATAATACAGTGCTCTCTTTATACGTTGCTATAGCTAGTTTCTCTTCTTGGCATAGCTTATATGTATTCCTGATTATTATGTTAGTCTTTAGATTTCATAATATACTCCATTTAATGTTTAGTCTTTTGTTATGTTTCTCTCTAAAGTTCCAATAGTAGCTTGCTAGCTTCATGTTGTACCTAAGTTCAGAGATTCTAAAAGATGAGGTATGATTATACGATCTCTTCTTGAACTGGCTCTCAGTGCAACCTATGTATTTTTGTGCTACTATCTTCAACTTCCAATTCAGGCACAATATACAACACGTTCCGTACGACATAATTCATTTAAAGGACAGTTATCTTTTGCCCAGCAATTGCATAAGACCGTATCACCATCACATATCACGTCATTTTTAGCTTTAAATTATTGTTATTCATTCTTTTTTATGATGTTGCCCATTTTGCTGGTGCAACTATAACTTAATTTGACCGAATTGCGGACGTATCGGGGAACTGCTTATCTAATATATTGAAAAAACTTCCTATGTTTGTTTTTACCTATTTGTTGAAAGGTGGGTTCAACCAGATTATGTTCCTCTTTCTTTTTTTTAATATCATTTCTTGGGTTCGTCTGTTCTTTAAAATACAGATTAGCGTTATGTCCTTCCTTTCTTAATGCAAATACGTATACTTTCTTTTTTCGTTAAATATATCTTCATTAGAAGAATTTTGCGACAGCTTCCATTACACTCAGATAACGAGATTTGTTTAATTATATTTGATAGGTGGTTAGACGCCATATTTATGTCTTAAAACCGCATTCAGTTTCATAAAAGGTGAGATGGTTCCGTTCGACAAGTTTAACTCTGTGTCCAAACTGGACAACTTTCTTGTTGATTTCTACAGTAATATTAAATTTCAAGTCTTTGAATATTCTATGTAGTTCTTTTTTTCCAGATGGAATCACTGCTTCTTTATTTTCCGGTAGCACCATCAGTCCATCATTTGTGTATATTCCATGGTCGTCGATATGGACGATCTTATTTTATTTAATATGAAGATTCCAATTAGCTCAGCCACCTCTGCTCCGTCGAACGATCCTTAGGAAACATCAAAATTATCCGTGTCTGATTTCTTAACCCATGCCTCACTTCCATGAAACAAAATAAACTTACGGCAATGCAAGATTGTGGTCGCGGTCGCAGTCCAGCGCCAATATGTGACGTCCACTGGTCGCTACGTCAATATATGACACTGCGCCGACGGCCCGTGGTCAACTCCCAGTTGCGGCGCGAAGCTGTAAGGTTTCTTCCACCAGCGTTTTGGGGTTGACTCCTTGTCGCTGCCACCAGCCTGTGTCCCGGTCGATCTGGTCGTTTCCGGTTCGATACCAGCTTTGTCGTTCTCAGCTCGCCTCCAACACTTGGTCACCGAAGTAACTGCTTTGATCTCAAGTCTAACCTACCCACGTTATGACTTTGATCTTAGGTAGACGAAATCAATCAGGCGTCGGGCCGTAGTGCAAGCTGAATCCGGGGTAAAGGTGATACCGCACAAGCGTAAGTAAAAAAAATAAGAAAACAAATCAAGAGGTTCAAATATGTTGAGAAATAACAATTATCTTTATCTATCTGTTGAATACAAGACTGTGTTTCTCTCCCAGCCCGTTTCTATGGATTTGTGACCCATTTTGAGTTTCTGAAGCCAGTCATGGTATCTTAAATCGTTCGTCAATAAAAAAACAAAAAACAAAAAAAACTTGCTTTTGGTAGGAAGACTAAGTAGGACATGATATCTCTGAAAGATAATTAATATCTAGTCTCCAGGGTCGCCTCAGGCCGAAATTCTTTTTATGGCCGCATGCGTTGGTTGGCTTTGTTTTTCTTTCAGAATTCTATTTCGTTTGGCGCGTCACTCCCTTATCGTGACATTAATTAATTTTGACAGAATCACAGTCTCGCTTTTTTCTTACGGATTTTCTGTCTTTTGCGAAAAGTATCTTTTGTAAATAATATAAATTCTTTTTAATGTTGCTCAGTCTATCTTTCAATATAGCTCTTTCTCGCCTTAAGTATTTCCCGTTTTTAATTTCTATGGTTAATTAGTTAGCCAATTACCATAGCTAAATAGTGTCACAAGATTAATCGCATGTGATCAGGATTTAAACATACAAATGTTTTTGCAAACATCAAGGCATCTAAATAAAATCTTTTGGGTGATAGACGAACAGAAATCTTTAGTATCATATTTTATGAACACTTTGCTATTTTTGTTAGAGATATTCTTGAACCACGAAATGCGCTCTGTCCTGCTTTTCCACTAGCTGGGCTTGGATTGCCACCCTTAGCAGTTTGCAGGTCAGCATTTATATATTTTTAAAACAAGTCTGGTCTTCCAACTTGATATCAAGCACTTTTAATGCGTACGATATTTTAATGTTTGTTTACTCTGTTTAATTCTATCTGAATTGCCGGGATGAAGAGTTATCATTATTTACATCTGGACTATTGTCCTCATCTTTGTTTTTATCACATCTCGGTCTTTGTGTCCTCCGGCTTTCATCATGTCGATTCGCCTCGTTTCCACTGAGTCCAAGTTAAAACATTCCCGTCCCAGTAATTGAACTCACAATTACTATGTCACAAACCAAATTTTTAATTCAATATTCTACTGGATATTTAACTGATTTTAAATTTTTATTCAAATTTGTTACTCTCTAATAGATAATTATATATGGATTTTAAATTTTGTAACATATTTAAATTTGTACACAATTTCTTCTGTATGTTAAAAAAATCCATGTATTTTCTTGATACACGTGTAGATTTTGTGTAAAATTAGTCTACGAGTGTAAACTGTCAATAGTCATACTTATTTTACTCGACAACCATCACACACACACACACACACATACACATACATACATATATATGTATGAATGAGAGAGACACACAGAGAACGGGCTGTCTTATCTTGGACTAATGTTCAGCAGGCTTGTCTCGCAGTTTGCTATAAATTGTGAGTTCAATCCACACTGAGAACCTTATACTTGTGGCCTGGTGCCAACACTAAGTAACATTTATAGAGAAATAAGAAAATAAAAATCTTAAATGAGGTTCATTCCTTCTTTTTAATATTTTCTCAACTGTCGGCTAACAGGACACCGTTTCGAGTTCTATTTTGACTTATGATCTGTCAAATAACATGGGAACTTTACCTTCTCTGTCAAATACTTTTCGTGATGTTTGAAATTTTACTTATGGCAAAATATGGTGAGTCTAGTAATTAAACAATTTAGTTGTTTATCAAACAAGTATCTTTATTATCGTTGTTACTTTTAATTTTTTAGTTGGTCTCCTCAGTGGGTGAATATCTCTGATTATTACTGATTATATCTCTTATTTTTACTCTTCAAAGACGCTGGCCTTTGACTAGAAGCTGAGTTGAAGTTAAAATGCTCTGCCTATGAGAAGTTGGTCGATGAAAGAATGAGTAAAATTTGCTGAGGAATTGAACTAACAATGCATCAAACTTGAAGACCCGAACATAGCTGAAAACAAAAATTTTAAGCGTGGTCATTGACTTTCGAGAAACATTAATGAGGACTTATTGAAGCTTCAAATCTATTACATTTGGAGCCTTGATCTGATAGTGTAGCTTTTCTAAGTAATGGCTCCTTTATATAATGTTCTATTTGTGTTTCTGATCTAATTGTTTGTTGATATTATATGTGCTGACTCCTTAGTCTTCAGAACTTTTTACTTATCACTTGTCATTCTCTTATCACTTGTTTTTAAACTGCAAATTTGTCATTGCTGACTACTTAACGAATGGAATTTAGTTTACGCTTGTGATGAACATAACACTTTTACATTAATGACCTTAGAAAAAGCATATATCCAACTCTCTCTCTCTCGATTCTCTAATGCATCGATAATTATTTTGCCATTGTTTTGTCATTAGTTTCAAAATAGCTTTAATATCTAGTTTCCAATATGAAAACACGACACCGCTCCATTTCTTAGTCACAATTAATTGCCAGTATAATCTGCTGAAAAATCATGGGAAAATGTTCAGGGATTCGTGGGAGACACCGACGAGACGTAATAATCTGTGTTATAAAAACATTTGTCGGGATTTATATTGATTTCGATAGAACCACTTTTAGCACTTGAAAATCTGATTCCATTGGTTGAATATTCTTTGAAATACTGAAACGATGTATTAATTTATTCAATGAATTATTAAAACTACTATTTTCAGCTTTCCTGATTTGAACATTGCTTATGTACTCTCCGGCCTTCCTCAGATGTATATGACAGTTTTTTTAAATCTTTTTTGCACAAATAAACTTCGCCAGTCCCTCAATTGAGACAGTTCACAGATCCAGGTTTTAAAGTTACAAGTTGACTGGAAATTATTCAGTCAGTCAGAAACGCAATAGCCAAAAATTACTGGTTCCAGCAGTTACTTGAAGAAAGCTGAAAACCTTTCGAGAGAAAATATATCAGAGATTATTACAATTCTTTTTTAACTCTAAGTATAAACGAATTTGTTGTCGTAAATTATATTAAATCATTTGTGTTAATAATATTAATATGGTTAATTAAAATATTTCTTATACAAATTTCAGTTAAATTTTTGTGTCTACATTACACTAATCCCATTGGAAAATAGAGGTGTCGATCTCTTTTTCAAATCGACGTGTCATACATATCTGGTGAAGTGGATGAAGACCAACCTTTGCATCGAAGCTTTATTTGAACGTTGATCGGATCTTTCTGGAGGTAGGGAGGCCGATGTTGAGTCTGGTTATTTGAAACACCTTAGATAAAAAAAAAAAAAATCTACTCATGGTTATACCTTTTCTTGAGCGATGAATTCTTATATACCAAATTATTTCCAGCGATAGTGTCTGGTGAATTCTAAGGTACCAATTCCGTGTTTAGTCTAGAATTTCGTCTGGCGAATGTTGATGTTCGTTTCTTCTTGAACAATATTTATGATAGTCATATTCTTTTCTCCTCTCCAAGAAATCGGTGTTCTTTTGGAATAGAAAGTCTTGTTCGCACCCAGCCAAATCACATCGAACTACCTGATGTAAATTCAAAATGACTACAGATATCCCAAACTGCACAATATTGAAAAAACCAAAAGAAATTGAAATTTATCAATTGAAAAGAATACTAGGATTAATAAGCATTTCTACAGCAGATTTTTGGCAATGCATTTGTATAGAAAGCGATGAGATAAGTAGACACTATATATATATATATATATATATATATATATATATATATATATATATATATATATATATATATATATATATTACTTTGTGTGTGTGTGTGTGTGTGTGTGCGTGTGTGTGGTCATCATCGATTTTTATTGAATTAATAAATATTAAATTCTGTCAAATGAAGACACGCGTCCTGGGTTAAATATGTATGTAAAAAAAGTGGCCCTCTTCGGTCATGTTTTGTAGTCGCGAGCAAAATTCATGATAAAGGATTTTTCGATGCACTTTTAAAATTAAACTAAATCTGTATTACATCAAATTAAATTAAACTTGTATTACATCGAATTTATATATAAATATGTATTCTTTATTATTTAATCTAAAAAATTCTTTGTAGTGTTTAACGATTGCATAAGCTTTATTAGCTCGAGATGTAAACAGGTGACCTTGACGGATTAATACATTTCAGTATATACAATCTATGCCTCAAGTATATACTTGTCATTAGCGATTGTATAGACACCAAGTAGGAGGCTGACTGGGAGTGTTGGTGTGATTAAATTGCGCCAAGCCTTCAAGTTGGACATCCACAAACCACCTAAGCTGGCTTTCTATCACAAGTGACCAAATCCTCGCAAAAAGTACGCCAATAAACTCTGTCTTGTTATAGACCATTCCTCTTGGTGCCTAGCAAAGGAAGGAATGATGCGGAGAGAGGGAGTGTGTGTGTGTGTGTGTGTGCGTGTGTATGTGTGTATGTGTAAGGCAGGTGGAAGTTGCACATGCACAACGCCATAGCAGCAGTTGGTAGGAGACATCTTCAGCCGCCACCTCCGCCACAACTCCTTTTTCTTTACACTGCATTTTGACATTTTACAATTACTTGTCGTGCCCGTCCGTGGCTCATCTGGTAGGACCGCTCTTTCTTACTATGAGGCTCTAGGATTTCTTTCATATTATTTTTTTTATTATCAATCTATTTAAACACTTGTAAACTCTGTGAAAATTCTATGAAGTAAATGAGTGAGAGTGTCGTAACCCACTGCGGAAAATGTAGATACTTTAAAATCTAGCTTTGGGTTTCAGCCAGGAGAACGTTGTCGTATTTCCTGGTTCGATGTGTGTACTCGTAAAATCTGCGTTTTCTGGAAAAGTTAAGCAGCAATATGAAATGAGTTGGGGACTGATTCATATAAAACTATACAGTCAGTTACTTTATCGCGCAAAGATTAGCAAGTTCGTCTCACAGATCCTCTTTACTGAGTAAAAAATTCCATTTTTACGGGACGCTCTACAGCTTGCAATTTGTATGCTTTTTAAAATGTTTTCAAATAGCCAAATTGTATGATTGAAGAATTTTTAATTAAAGAGAATTGTATAGTTATAATGAATTGATATCGACGGCGGCTTGAAATCATTTTGAATAGTGTTAATGTCTGTATAGACCTATATTAAGACATCTCTTGCTGTGCGCACGCGAGTACGCGCGCACACACGCATATATATTTCTTTTTACTATTAACATTTTATTTAATGAGTACGCATATTTGAGTAGACATCTCTGAATTTTTAAACAGTGAAATTATTATCAACCAACTTAGAAAGAGAAAGAATAAATAAGAAACATCGAGTTAGAAACAAAGAAAAGAGTACTGCATTTTATATAATATTAGTTCTCCTGCATGTCAGTGAAAGCTGGACAATCTCCTCACACAGGGTGAAAAGACTTGAAGTAACAGAGATGTAGTTCTACAGTAGAATAATAAAAATACCATGGACTGAACATTTAAGCAACGCTTGAGTTTTGGAGAAACAAAGAGAACATTTATACATAACATCAGGAAGAGACAGTTGAAATTTATAGGGCACATAATTAGGAAAGAGGGCTTGAAAAATTTGATACTCACAAGACAGATTGAAGGCAAAAGGAACATAGTGAAACAACAGATAACCTCCATAGCGAGCTTGAATAAATGAATAACGTAGAAAGGTTTAGGAGAAATAACAAAACATTTAAGAGCTACAAAGGACAGAAAATTGTGGAGAGTCATGATCGGCAACATCCCGAAGGGGCACAAAGAAGAAGAAGAAGAAGAATTTCTGCAATTATTTTTTTTTTTAGAAAACGTCTGCAATTTCTTTTAGAGAGAGAATGTAATAGAGTTTTTTTTTTTGTTTTTTTTTTTGTTTTTAATACAGATTCTCTGGTGACGTTTACTGTAACACATTTTCCTAATTAATATTTGGTTTGTGATTGAGAATGTTTTATATTTTCTATCTCCACATGATTGCTGTTTAAGCCTACGTAATTCAGAATTTCGAATTCTGATTTTCAAGGCAAGCAAACTGTGTCCACTGGGAATATTGCCTCAAAACTGCCCTTTGTTCTCTTTATTCCAGATTTTTAGGCCTAAATTCCTTTTCATATTCGATATGAAAAGCCAGTAGTTAAACAGAACTCCATATTTATGAATCATCATCCTATTATACTAACGGTTAAAACAATACATTTGCAAGATTTTGAATGCATGAGTAAATTATTTTTTTTTTAAATAATTTTCAACAGTCCGGTAATGATGTGAAATCACAGTCAACTCATGAAGACTCCAAGATGAGGATATTAGTCTTAATGCTTCTTCGAATAATGACGATCTTAGAACTCCAAACAATACTGGGAAGGCCGAAGAACGCACCTGATACAATGTGCTGATCGGAACAAGAAAAATGGCAATGTTTATCGGAATAAGTAACATTGAAAGAAACCTACATGTATGGCAGCGTTGACAATTACCTACGCTCATGTTTCTGTCTGTAGAAGAGTAATTCTGAGCCGAGAAATAGTCAGTTCTGCACCTGCTCAAAGCAAAGTTCTTTTTATTATCAAGCTTAGCTTAGTCTGACACAAGGCCACAGTAATAGAGCGTCTATTAAGGAGTGAACAAACTCTATTAGCGAATAGTCAACTAAACTGGCATGAATCTAGTCTGATGGTCGCTGAGGCCTGAAACTGATATTCACAATGCAACACTGATTTCTATGCCTATAAAACTTTGCCATCCCTACTAGCATGACTTATATTATTATCTGACACTACTTTTCAAAGCAACTATAATGGTGCTAATGTTTGCGTATTTGTTTGAATTCAAATCAGAAACTAAAAAGGTTCATCTGATAATAGAGAGATTAAAAGTGGCAATAGGTTTGTTCATAAATCCTGCCAATTATTATAAAAAGGAAATATTAATTTCATAATTTGGTTTTCTGCTTCTCAGGCCTGAAGATTGCATTTAAGCATGAAGTAGACTATCACCACTCGGTGTTAACCTCAGTGTATATGAACAAACCAAAAAGAAAACTTAGCCGACGCGTTTCACCTCTGATGGACTTCATCAAAGCCAATGTGAGGGTTTTATTTTGCAACAAGTATTTATAAAACAAAAGTAAAAAAAAAAAAAAATTAAATTTAAGAGAAGATAATAAATGTTGCCTTGGGATAAGAGTAATTCTTTCAGGAATGAAGAGATTTGAAAAAGTCCAGGACACAGAAACGCGTCGGCTAAGATACGTTTTCCTTTTGTTTATATTGTCTTTTTGATAAATGTATATATTGTATGTGTGTGTGTTAAATCTCGAACTGAGATGAATGAATCGAATAAAGGAAACTAATGTCGATGCAAATACCGCAACAGCAGACGCCGTTCCTTTTTATCTTGACACAAGCTCCCAGATTTGAAAACCTATGTTTGATTTGAGTATCATAGTAAATGTAAAACGTCGTCTCGCCTTTCCAGCTGAGATTACATTCACTTGTCATCTGGTCATTTGTTTAAAAAAATGAACTCACACCACTGAATTCATATTTTCTTTTGATGATAGTGACAACTGGAATCATGGACATTAAATTGGAAAGTTATGAAGATCTGTGAGAAAAATATAAAAGAAACTATAAAAGCAATTCTAGTCTTGGACAAAGTTTGGTATCCTGTTTTTAGCATTTCCACATTATGACGAAATCCAATAAAGACTGGTGACATTGTGTGATAATGATGAAGTGACCAAAGTTAGCGATAATGCTGAAGTGACCAAAGTTAGCGATAATGATGAAGTGACCAAAGTTAGCGATAATGCTGAAGTGACCAAAGTTAGCGATAATGCTGAAGTGACCAAAGTTAGCGATAATGCTGAAGTGACCAAAGTTAGCGATAATGCTGAAGTGACCAAAGTTAGCGATAATGCCTGATCCCAGGTTCATTATCTGATAAAGGATTTCTTGCAGGTACAACTTCTGTTTTCCCTGCAGTGATATAATTCATATAAAAAACATGATCTTTATTTCTTAAGGAAAAAAAGAGTGGCAAATATATACTTGTAAAATCCACCATGCCTACAAAAATCTTGAAGCAGAGGAATAGTCACACGTCATAGCTCAAGGATTACAGAATAATAAATAAAAAATAAATATTTGATTTAATAATTTAATCGGATGAGTCACTTTCAGGCCCGTCGTCAATTGTGGGGTGTGACGACTGTGAAAATGATGTGAACTAATTTTAGTGTACAAGTAACCTGAGGGCTCCTCACTCCCAACTCAGAACACAGTGTCGATGGACCTGATCGCTTCCTATTGCTTGAATCTTGTCAAAATACAAATATGCAAAATCTTATGGTGAAAAGAGATTAATAGAAGAGGAGAAGAATCTTATGGTGAAAAGAGATTAATAGAAGAGGATTTTAATACGTGTTCATAGAAATCTTACCATGTCGTGTTTTTATGGATATTTTCTAAACTTCTGCCAAAGGTTACAAAAATGCGGCACCAGTAAAATTCAACGGATAACGATTTGTTAAATTCGCCTGATAACCGTCTCACTAAGCTAAGCTTTGCCAAATCTGCCACAAGGTCAGAAGTGTGGACCACCAAGTGGGGTCGAACCCTCTAGAGAATTAGTCTGTAAGACGCACCTACTCAACGTTGCATTATAACATTGAAAAGTTAATTTCCATTATTTTGAAATGGCAAATAAATAAACGAACTAATTTTGGTAAAGGTGGAAAGAGCAGGAGTAACATATTAAAAAGGCTTCTTTACTAGATGAACCACTTGTTTTAAAACGATTTTACAATAAACCGCGAACACCCAACCCACTTAATATTGTGGTTTCTTAAATTTTCCAGAATTTACAGATTTTACAAGTATAAATATAAATTGATTTCTGCAAATTTCAAACCAGAAAATACTTCAACGTTTTTTTGGCTCAAACCCAAATCTAAATGTTAAAGTACTTATTCTTCCTCAGTGGGTCACGACACTCACATCTCTTCCACTATTATTTGCTACATAAAATAATCACAGATTTTACAAGTATGTAAATAGATTGATAAGACGAAGCGTTACATGAAAGAAATCAGAGCGCCTAATGTTACGCTCAAACAAGCGGTTCAAACCAGATGAGCAACGGACAGACACTACAAGTAATAGTAAAATAACAAAAACCAGTGAAAAGTAGGAGTTGCGGCGAAAGTGGCGGTTGGAGATGTCTTTTATGAGCTGCTGCTGCTGCTGCTGCTAAGGCGTTGTGCATGTGTGATTTCCACCTGCCTTACACACACACACACACACTCCCTCTCTCCGCATCATTCCTTCCTTTGCTAGGCACCAAGAGGAATGGTCTATAACAAGACAGAGTTTATTGGCGTACTTTTTGCGAGGATTTGGTCACTTGTGATAGAAAGCCAGCTTAGGTGGTTTGAGGATGTCCAACTTGAAGGCTTGGCGCAATTTAATCACACCAACACTCCCAGTCAGCCTCCTACTTGGTGTCTATACAATCGCTAATGACAAGTATATACTTGAGGCATAGATTGTATATACTGAAATGTATTAATCCGTCAAGGTCACCTGTTTACATCTCGACTAACAGAGGGATGTGAGAGCTGTGTGTCAGCTATCCGATCGGAAAGTGTAATCGATGAGTTCAAGTTCGGCCCTGTTGTGTTCACTTAGCATTAATACTGTTGAGAAAACGTGAGAATATATAGGTAAATAGCAGGATAGATTCTAGCTTTGGATGGCACTCAGTCTTGGAGTAGACCAACTCTGAATTGGAAAATTGTGCAGAAGGGAACTGGAAATCACTCCATTAATTAATACAAAGTTGTCTGCAGAGATGTCATCCAACTCGTTCAGAAATATCTAAACTATCATCTTTATTCAACTGGTTATTTTTGCAAGTGAATCTATCGTTTAGGTCTTAAGGAAGACAATGCCTATAACCAGAGTCTGTAGACGGGTTCTACAAAGTCATAAACAAAGAGCTTTATCAAATAATAAGGATAATAATCAAATAATAAGAAAGGAAAATAATGATATAATCAAGATGTTGAATTTCTTCACAACATTAAACAAAAGGTTTGGAAAGAAACTCCTATCAGTAATAGAAAGAGTGATAACAGGGAATCTCTTTTCCTGAAAAACTGTTTTAAGAAATAAATTTTATAAATTTTAACCAGTAATGAATGCTGAATGTTTTCTGTGCGTAAACGGCTTTTTTCATTATTACCATTACAATGATCGCCTAAGTCTTGAAAGGAAATAATATTTTAAAAGACAGTTCTAAGAATTGTAGACATTTTATACACTAAAGGAATATTTAACATTTTTTTTAACCAATGAAGTAGAATACTCTCAGTTTGAATTTCATTTCAAATGTGCAACGCCATATTCTTTATCGTGACCTTTTACCTGTGACTGTTAAACATCGAAGTGTTATATTCTTTTACTCATCAAGATTGGTTGAGATGTGTTTGTTGAATGCACGTCTAAAGTCAATATCAAATTCTTATATAGGATAGAGGATAAAAAAAATGCTTTCGTATGTCCAGACAGAAAATAAGTATGAAATAAATTTTCACATTTCTTTTCTGTCTGGACTTACAAAAGTATTTTAAAATTAAAATGACTTAGTACTTATATTCTAATTTTTGCTTTCATTGTTTTCTCTTTAAATATAGAATATTAAAATTATGTTAATTTTGATTTACTAAAAGTAAAACCCCTATAATTTTCATATCCTGATATTTACCAAAACTTAGTTTAGTCTGGGAGCAGTTCACAATCGAGGGCGTTATAGATAAGTTTTTTTCAAGATTATATGTGTGACTGCTTGTTGGGATAATTGTGTATTAATGATCGGTATACGAGACCATGTGACAACTCGGATTTTCAATACTGATTTTCAAAGCAGGTAGATTCACTTCCAATGCCATATTTAGTCCAATACAATCTTCTACCATATTTCCTTTCTGCCACGTCAAACTTAGTAAATATCTTTTGGTAATTTTCTTTGATTAGCTTTCTCCAATCGCAAGAATTAATGCAATTCTTATTACTAAATTCGATATGTGTATGGCCAGGCAACCATGTCAATAAAGAGAAAGAAAAAGGTATTTCACTTTGGCAAACAGGATGACTTTATTCTAAAATGATTTGATAACCGGTTCTTTGTCGACAGATTAGTTTAGCAACGCCATCGTTCTAAGTTTAATAAGAGCAGCAATTGCGAAAATTGGTGACAGTGTACTAAAATTTTATTAGTGTTTAGTGCCATGTGACGTACATGTTCCTCAATTGGTATACTATGCATTGCCTCTGGTCTATATGTAAATCGATTTCATGGTTTTATTTAAGTTAATATATAATTAGCTTTCGTGAAAAACAATTAGTGTCTTTACCTTGAGTTTTTATTTTGTAAAAAGTGTACAAATGTGTCATATGAGACTACAGAAAATAAAGCAAATACGTAGATGACACCATGTCGATAGCAGACACAGAACTGCAGGGACTTCTAGACAAAGTAGTAAAGGAAAGCGGGAAGAAAAGACTAACCATCAATTGTAAAAAGAGAGAATATATGGTTATGTGCAAGAGAAACAGAGAGTCGTCAAAATCAAACAAGTCCAGATATTGAACTACCTGGGAAGGGTCATAAGAGACGACGAATAAATGTGGCACAAAAATCCGAAGGCATATTGGAGTAGTGTAAGATGCCTTCGAAAAGCTAAACAAAGTATTAAGAGAGAAGAAAATTTCGCTAGAAGCAAAGAAAAAGTGCAGAGCTGCTATCTAATATCAATCTTCCTATATGTTTGAGATAATTGCTTCACAGATGAAGATGAGATTTGAGACAACAGAGATTTGTTTCTACAGAAGGAAGCTGAGAATGCCATAGGTCATGTGATAAACGTAAAATTTTCTTAGGGAAAACGGAAACAAAAAGGCCGTTTGTACTTAGAATCAGAAATTCCTGGAGCATATTATGAGGATAGAAGGCTTATAAAATTTGACACTCACACGATATATTAAAAGCAAGAGGAGTTGAGGGAAACAGCAAGTTACCTCCCTCGGGAGCTTGTGTAGTGAGTGGAAAAACATTGCTTAACGGTACAAAGGATAAGAATTTAGGGAGAATAATAATCATCCACATTGTAAAGGAAAAGATCGCAGAAAAGAAGATTATCAAAAGGATGTACATTAATACTATTATTTATATTAAACAAATTCAATTTTATTTAACATCGTAAAGCATAAGTTGTTATATAGATATTTTCTAAAAGTAAGTCTAACAATTTAGCAGCGAATATGTAATAAGAATAAAAGTGAACAGTATAAAGTAAAGTAATATATATAAAATAAAGTATTTTTAAATTGAGAAAATGCTCTTTATTTTCTCACTGTCTTGAGTTTCTTTACATTAGGTAAACTGTTGCTATGTAATTTTTCATTTTTGGACCAACATTGATGAACTTGTTAAACTAACCTGTCTATATTTCTGAGATGAGGTATTATGTACACTATTTACATTATTCGGACTATTGTCCTCATCTTTGTCGCCATGTTTATCACAATGTTTCGGCCATTGTACGCTCCGGCCTTCTTTTGGATACATAGCAGCAGCTCCAAAAACTGGGATTGGCGGGTACTAGAGGAGGACAACAACACTCAGAAAACAGTCTGTCTGCTTTATGTGAAGGGGTTATCAGAGAAAATACAAAGGATCTGCGGTCCATATAACATCAGGACAACCTTCAAAAGCTTGACGACACTTCGCAGATATCTCTCCCGAGTAAGACCCCCTTCATAGAGGAGAACATGACTAAAGACTGTGTACTCTATCCCGTGCAACTGCGGAAAGAAATATAAAGGGGAGACAGGCCGCCCCCTTAAGGTAAGGCTTCAAGAACACCAGAAAGCTGTAACACGAGGGGAAGTGGAAAAATCAGGCATGGCTGACCACATATGGAGAGAAAAGAGAGATTACCGCACTCTGGGGTATCAACTTGAGATCATAGACAAAGAACATCATTGGTAAATTCGTAAACCTAAGGAATCAGCACATATGCTAGGCCACAAAAATCTCCTGAACCGACCAAGCATAGAAATGAATGCAATATGGGAACCAGTAATAAAGAGTGCCAGAGTAAAGCGATAATAACAACAAAAATTGCTATATGAGCTCTGGTAAAATACATGCAATGAGATCAGCAAAAATTGCAATATGAGCACTGGTAAAAAATGATGTTGAAGACATTAGGTTTATAATACCCAGAAATTCATACACAGATGTCCTCAAGGACACATGGCACAGTGGATAAAGGCGTTAGTTAGATCTAGTGACAGAGTGACAAGAGTGTGAGTTAAGGCAGTGGAGAAACTTCAGAGGAGAACAGGAGATAACTGACATCCATTAGACGTGGAACTAGAACAGTCTAGAGTTCAATTCGACATTCCAACCACCTGAAGAAGTCCGGAGTTATAAACATGGCGACAAAGATGAGGACAATAGTCCGAATAATGTAAATATATTTGTGTTTACGTACGAGGGAAAGCGATCTTATGTAAGGAATTTGATATTTAGATTATAATTTTTTTGTTTTCTGTTCAGATAATATTTAAATTCTTTATTGTACTGAGTCCAACAGAAACAACTTTTACTTCGATCATGTAAAGCCAGCGAGAATGCAGATTCGGGAACTTGAAGCTGACGAATCTTATTTATTACGTGAGAAAATATCGAAACCACAATTTCTAATTGTGTCACCAGATTTTAGGATAAAGTCATAAAATAGCGGGAAGAACTTAAAACACATTTTATTTCAAATGGCACATTAATTTATGATTTTATTACGCTTTTTTAGTAAGGCAGAAAACAAAATAAGAGAAGCCGGGCGAATGCATGCAAACATAACAGCAGCAGGAGAATCAGCAGCAGGCAGGCCAAAAAAGGACATTAGTTTTAAGACTCCAAGTTTTGGGCTGGGGGACAATAGACGAGTTGATTAAAGCGTTGGTTCAGGAATTTGATGACGTAGTAATTGTGAGTTTTATCTCTGTGTAGTACAGACTTAGGCTCAGAGGAAACAAGGCGAGTAATATACGAGCGAATAAATAATTAAGACGAGATATTATTATTATTATTATTATTATTATTATTATTATTATTATTATTATTATTATCATGTTTTGAGTTTGTTTTACGAGCTGCTTCCAAGATTCAACCTGAAACCTCAAAAGACTGCTTGGATATCTAGCTGACATTCCTATTTTGTTTAACAGTTAGTCTTTACAACAATAAGAGTCACGGCTACATGTGAGCATGAATGTTTAATTAGAATTCATGTGAGAATTTTATACATCGTAGACAGGTAAGTTATGGTAAAACACTAACCATGAAAACATAACATTAAGCCTACAGATAAATATATCCGTCATAAGAGATGGCCAAAGAAGAATGATTCGTAATGAGTTGAGTATGTTTACATTATCATTTGTTGCTTTACTGCTAAGTTGCTTTTTATATTAATGTTTTCTGCTTGAGCTAAAGTGAGTTTGTATTTTTTTTAATCTACTGATAGTTTATTTTAAGCATCTCATGCTAAAATACGTTAAAACCGTTTTAAAGAATATACTCTACTGAAATGGAGGCACGACTCATAGGCTCGCGCAACTCATATGCCCGTACCTCTTCTATGCTGTCAAATATAAAACTAAGCCTTCGACTAAGATTGCACCGCGCGTCCTCTCAAGCAAAATCTCTTCAACGGTTTTTTTTTAATCATTTCACCCCAAACAAGGCGGGAGTTCCACTAGTACGCCAGGGGTTACAGAGAGTGAAAGTGAGGTTGAAAAAATATGAGAAAATGTTATTAAAGAGATAGGACAATAGAACATACGGGATTCAAGGAGGCATAATGATGATTGCCCGGTTGCATTTAAATTTTTGAAATTGTGTTGTCCAGGGAAGCAAGTAGACAGAAGGGATTTCCACAGGCGGTAAGTGCGAGAAAGGATACTGTTGGAGTAGAAGTGGCGATTACATTTTACTATTTCAGCAGTAAAAGAGTGGAACTTAAATGCCAATCTAGTAGCATGCATGAATGCATGCAGTCTGGGCATCAGGGAAAAAAGCTCATCAGAGCAGTTACCACGAAAACATTTCTAGAAAAGACAGAGGGAAGCCAGATCACGTCTGTCGAGATGCCAAGTCAGAACTGATTCCATTGCATATCCTTCTTTGGATTTTAAGAGCCTCGAGATGAACAGCAAATGGTACCAGACCAGATATGGCAACAGTATTCAATGCACGGACGAATGGTAGATTTGTAAATATCAAGATGAACTTTAACTAGAAAAACTTTCTGGCACGACACAATGAACCAACTTTCCTTGCAGTAGATTCAGCAATAGATTCAATGTAGTTGTTCTACTTCAAGTCAGTTGAAAAACTGAGGCCTAGAGTCGAGTATCAGCCATGCTGGTGGCGGTCAGGGAAGATTCTCTGTAGTGGTTAAATGAGAGCAGTTTAGTTTTGGAGACATTCAAATTTACAAGCCATTTCCTTCCCCCAGTTAACCACTGATTGGAGCTCCTTTTCAAGTGGCCAGGTTAACTTAGCTCTGATGGATTTGCTATTGAGACAAGAATAAGTGTTAGCGTCATGTGCATAAATGCCTTCTTATAAGGGAGGGATTGAGGATTTGTTGTTGTTCAGCACACTCTTGCAGAGCCGCCAATGATCTCTAGAACCAAACTTGCAAGATGCTATACGTTATTTCATTCTATCTGCAAACAGTAACTTTGCTTCATGGAGGACACGCTTGCACTCGTTACGAGTAGAGACAAAAAGACTCATTTGTGTCCTTCTGGTACGGACGGAAGAAGTGATTCCTGTGGGCTACCAAGCATGCAGGTGAGAACAAAGGAGATGGATGCGGTTTAACTTGGTGGAATGAAAGCATCGATGTCGGCTTTCACCTTAGACTCGCATTTTTGAACAGGATGATTAAAAACTTCTTTCTATAGGACCTCACGAAGGAAATCACGGAACGAGTCTCAATCTGCTTGTTGATAACAGAAGGATATTCTGTTCTTAGGAGGTTCTTGACTGGCGGGGGGAGCGGAAAAGAGAAGAGAAGCGTGTTCGTCAGGGTTACTGGGGAAACGCATGGTGAAGTCAATCACTTGCGTGAGAAATTGAGTGATTGAGAAATAAAAGGGTTTGAATGACAGCGAGATCAATGATGGAGTGTTTGGTGGCATGGTGAGTATAAAAGTCACCGAACACAAATATGTTTGCAAACGTGTGTAGGAAAATGACCTTGTCTATATTATCGGAAATACTAACATGCAACAGTCTTAAGAGGAAGGGGAACGATAGAGAAAGAAGAGATAACTGACTGAGTTAAGTAGAGAGAGGCGGAGACACATATACGAATGATCTGGAGATTCAAGAGAGAGTGCATTAGCCAGGGGAGACGTTCGTAGACTGGCCATGCATGTGGACTTTAGAGTCCTCTCTAAGGAGAGAACAGATTTGCGAAACAAATATGTCAATATGTACGGAGTGGAAAAAAATTGACAGTGAAATAAGACAAACTATTAGGTTGGTGCAAAAATAATGTCGTTTTCTCACATATGTTACTATGTGAGAAAACGACATTATTTTTGGCACCAACCTAATATTTAACAATCATCATTTGTGACGTCGGCTCATAAGTAAGAAAGTAAAATAGTTTCTCTTTTTCGCCATCAACTGTCAACGTCTCATTCTTAGGCAACAAAATTAATCTTTACCGACTCCATAGAAAATACATCCGTTCGCATCTTTCATAAGGGTTAATTCAGAATATTTTATAAACCAAAAAGAAAATAAAGTTTCAACTGTCCTGAATGGAGTCAGAAAAGAATTTACACTTTTTATATCAAGGAAACATTATCCATATAATCCTATATTCTGCCATTATTGTTGGCATTCATTCCTGATTTCTGCAGAGAAAAAAAAAACCTTCAAAGTTTAATCATAAAAGCAATGTCTCCTTACCACCAGAAATGTTTATTCTGTTGGACCAGAAAATTAATAAAATCCCAAAGTAGAAAACAGTGAAATCATTTGGGCAGATATAAGAAAAGCTGAGGCCTTTTCATGTACAATAAGTTTAAACGTAATCAATGCTAAAATAAATCTGTGATTTTATTTCATTTTCGACCAACATCCAGAATTTGTTGTTTCCCTATAAATGTATTCATTTGAGTAAATGAAGATTTCATGAATCTATTCCATAAATTTTGCCTGTGATATCACTGATATAAACACCAAAAACCTAGATGTTACTATCGTTGTCATGTTTATCATGATACACACTGAAATCGATTGATAATTTGGTACTGTTTATAGATGGCCACGCTATCTGTTAAAATTCATCTCGTTTATATATTTACTATAATTGCTATTTAACATTGCTTACTTCAAAACAGACTTACTGATAGTAAAATAAAATGTGTTAAGCCCATTTGGCACGTGGGCGATAATAAGCCTTACACAATTTCCTGCCTTTTGTAGCTCTTAGTAAATTTTGTTTTTTCCCTATAATTCGTAATCTCTATTCTGACAACCATTTACTCAAGCTCATTCGCTGATTTCTTCTATATGTCCTGTCAGTGTCAAATTCTCAATTTTTTTTTTGGTGGGGGGGTTTGTTTACCTTTTCCATAAAACTTCGTCATTGATCACATGTTCAGTCCATGGTATTCTCAGCATCCTTATGCAGAGTCACATTTTTTGTTGCCTCAAGTCTCTTCTTCATCTGTGATGAGATTGTCCAGTATTCATGACCAATAACAGTTAAGTCTTCTCTTCTTTGTTTCTAACGAGATTTTTCTGTTTTTAATACTTTACTTAGCTTTTCGAAGACAACTTTAACTATCCCAATGTGCATTCGGATTTCAGTATCGCATTTTCCGTTCTCTGTTAAAACACTTCCTAGATATTTAACTTTCAGCACTTAATTTCGAAATGTCCAATTTGTAATTCGCATGTTGGACTCTTCTTTTTGCTGATAATTATACATTCTGTCTCCTTACAATTAATGCTTAGTCCTTTCTTCTCGCTTTCCTTTACTACTTTCTTTAGGAGTTCCTGTAGTTTCATTTCTGTGTCTGCTACCAACAATGTTTCATCTGCATATTTAATGTTGTTAAGATTGTGGCCGCCAATAATGAATCCTGGTAGAAATTCTAATTCTCTCAGAATCGCTTCACTGTAAAGGTTGAATAAGTCCGGTGAGAAGGTGCAACCTTGTCTTGCATTCCTTTCTATTTTGGCATATTTACTGAATTTATTTTCTATCCGTATATGGAGACGGTTTGATCCCAGTATAAGTTCTGGGTTATTCTAATATCCTTTCTAAATATATCAATATTATCTAACAGTTCCAACAGTTAAGAGTTAAAACTGAAATTGGGGGCATCCTGTCCAATGCACTAGCATCTTAACTCTAAACGACATTACATCGAGAGACATTGGTTTAAGTAGATACACAAAGTAACGATAAATATCAGTGCATTTTGAACTGCTTGTACGAATGAGTTTTCATAAATGGAAAAGAAGCGTGTGCGTTTGTGTGTGCGCGCACGCGCGTGTGTGAGTGCGCGTGTGCGCGCGCCCGCGTTTTTTTTTATTTTTAAGATGTGAATTTGAGGCTTGGGGTTTGATTAACACTGTATGCGTGAATGAGTGTGTATGTGATTATTTTTTGTTACCTCTAGGGAGGCATAAATCTTTGTCACGTGATATGTCGAGGACGAAGACGACCGAGAAAGAAAGAAAGAAAGAAAGAAACGAGCGAAACAAATCGATGAACAGCTAGGTACAGATAGACTTGAATGCGAAAAGATAGATTGTCAAACATGAACAGCCTGAGATAGTTCATATGTATAGACAAACAGATAACACGGGGTGCTGAAAAGTTTTCTTCCCCCCAAATCTAACCAAATGACATCAGAATTTTTTAACTGGCCTGGTGAGGAAGTTTTCAGCAGCTCTTCATAGATAAGTATGAACAGACATAGAAAGAAAGAAAGAAAGAAAGAAAGAAAGAAATGAATGAATGAGTGAGTGAGTGAGTGAGTGAGTGACTGTATACGATGGTAGATCAATAAGTTAGTGGCCGGCTAATTATTTGTTAAATTTTATCTGATATTCTAATTGTAAATTGCTCCACTTGTGAGAATTATGAAGAAGTGTTGGATTACGTGCATTCCCAAGGGAAAAGACTATGTTGAAAAATACATTTGTTGGTTAAAATAAATGCTCTTTTTCATCATTTAATGGCGAATAAGTTGACACACCTAGAAAGAGAGGCCAAAATAGATATGAATCCATTGAGATAGGCATACAGATAGATGGACATAAAAAGACTGTGATATGAACAGAGTAGAAGACAAAGATGCGAGTGATTGATTGAAATGTACGGTATGAGGATGATAGATTATGTGGTATAACAGACATGGAATGCATGTACTTACTGTTAAGAAGAGACAGGCGTGACAATTTACAATTCTCACTGATTAATTTTTCAGTCGTAGATAATGTGAAATAAAAAAGTGAAGAAAAGGAAGGAAAGATACAGAAAAAAAAATGAGAAAAGGATTATAGAAAAACTGGAAATATATATATATATATATATATATATATATATATATATATATATATATATATATATATATATATAATGTTTGATTATTCTGTTACATTTTAGGAATTGAATCAAGATGATAATTTTTCATCACCCTATCTGTGTATGTGTGTGTGTTTAATACTTTCCACTGAGCAATAAAACCGAGGAGCAACACTGATCCCAGATAGAACGCTTGGATACTCTGATCCTAGAGATAAGTGATGGTCCATGCAGAAATCATTCCGTTATATTTTATGGGCACTATACTTTATAAATATAATGTACATCTATTATAAATGAAGGCCACTATGATTTGAAGGTACTCCTGTTTCTATACGTGCATACAGTTATAAGTACACTCATATATGAGTGTGCGTGCGTGTGTGTGTGCGTGTGTGCGTGCACGCGTATGTGCATGTATGTATGTCTGTGCGTTTGAAGCTTAATAAAAAAAATCATTAAAAGTAAATAAAAGTAACAATTCATAAAACATTAAACATATTAATGATCCTAAATTAAAATTATCCATTCCGACCTTAATCTGAGAGAAATTCACAAGCGGGGATCTAACTCACTTACAGTAGTAATGGCTTTTTAGACTCGTTTTCTATCACTTCACTCTTAAACTTCATAACCAAAACTATGTAATTGAAGGTTATAGTATAGTCACAAAAATTAACGTAGTCTGGTAGATGGTCACAACAAGTGAGCTCCCCCGAAGTGCAAATAGAAATGCCCAATAAATGCCCTACAACAATAGTTTGAAATATATTAACTAGTTTTAGTCTGGTACAAGGCTATAGTCATGAGAAATTCGAGCTTATATCTATATGTGTGTGTGTGTGTGCGCGCGCGAGCGCACGCGCGTAAGTGTTGAGAAAAGAGAAAGAGAGAGGAACTGTGAAAGAATAAGAGAACTTAATTAATAAACATATTTGTTATCTTCTTGTGGTAAAAATGCATTCTTTTTTTTCATAGGATCGAAAGCTTTTCTCACATGGACATTGAGAGAAATAGAAGAGAAAGTTATGGAAGGGAAAATCTATTAGATTTTTCTATTTTTGTTTCGTTTTGTTTTTTAAGTTCTGCTGAAATTGCGTAGCAAAAGACAACGCACGTGTTTCAGTTGCATCTATAAAAACTGTACATTAACCTATATGACATTACACTGAAAGAAAAATACATTACATAGATAGATAGATAGATAGATAGATAGATAGATAGAAAAGCATACTGTAAAAGTTACGAAAATGTTTAAAAAACTTAATTTTAATTTTTAAATGTTTAAAAATCTCAATTTAATTTTTTAGAAAATGATTTTTAAATTACATTATAAAACGCAAAATGTGTAACTTTCGTCTTTTGAGTCATGCATTAACCAAACTATTATGAACTTTTCTTAATAGATTTAATCAACATGTACGCCAGCTCATACGCCGACTAGAAAAAAAATTAAATAAAAAATTGACAAAACTTAGTCGAATGCAATAAAATAATGTGTGCGTGTATATACGTGCATGTAAGAGAGAGACTATATATATATATATATATATATATATATATATATATATATATATATATATATATATATATATGTCGTATACCGAAAGCATATTGTGTAAATAGTGTTACACGCAGTACACAGACATCAAGATAAGCACATATATAAACATACATATGCAATTTTATATTTAGATATGCAAAATATTTTACTGAATGCGTTATTATATTATATTATATATATATATATATATATATATATATATATATATATATATATATATATATATATATATATATATATATATATATGTGAAGGTGCTGAGAAGCTTTCTGCCCGAGGAAGTGAATGCAGCAGATAAATTTTCAGCACCCTCTGGTATATATTTAAACAGTTTCTTGAGTTCATCGTCGAGTATATCGGAGTGAGTTATTTTTAAATTCCAATAATAGTTTTTGAAAATTTCTTAATGCATGCTTTCTATGAGAGAATTCCATGATAAAGTCCCATTAAATGAGACCTACGGGAAAATAGCCTTGTGCCAAGCATGTGGAAAATATCTGAGACCTTAGTATTTGGTTTCATAAAATTTACAGATTGTAGAAGTATTGCTATGTAAGGAATTTCAGTTGAAGAAAATCGCCTAAGCAATCGAAAGTCTACCTTACCTGAAATTGAACTCTGATCCGTGGTGCAAAAATCCACGACGTTCTTAACTGTTGCCAAAAATACTGCCACCCGAATGAAAGTAGCCGATCTCGTTATGATGCGCGACGGATAGCAACAAAAATGTGGCAACGTGTATTTTAACCGTTTGATGAATATGTAGCGCCAATTTTATGGTAACAAAACATCCTATTACTCTCAGGGATCAAAACCCAGCCTTTATAAATATTCGAACTGACGCGCCCGCTGAAGCACACCAAAAAAATTGAAAGAGATAATGCATTTTCCCACTTTCCCCGCTCTTCCACCTCTTTTATTCTCGCTTTCTTTTTTTTCTCTCTCTCTCTTCTTTTCTCTCTCTCTTGGGCGTTTTCAGATTATCATTTTTCAGCTAAAAGAACTTCGTCCATTCGGTAGATAGGCACTACACAATCTTTCTACTTAATGATACCAAGTTCATTTGCGTACTATTAAAATCTGTTATATTTGTTTGATCTATCTCTCTATCTATCTGTGTGTGTGTGTACCCGCGTGTGCGTTCACGTGAGAGTGGGTGGGCGTTTTTATTTGTGTGTATTCTACAGGTATATTAAATTGTCGAGTGGGATACAAGACCACGTTTCCTGATTAAAATGATTATATAAAAGTTAAAAAAGATCAGTACGATATTCTAGCGGCCATGCTCATTCAGATGAGATTCTATAAGAAGACAGTTGTAGATAATAAAAGTCATGAAAAATTTACCCAAAGACGGACAACGTTTAAACGGAACAGGTTGACGTTAGAAAATGTGGGCCCTACAAGCGGCTGTTTCATGTATAGATAGGGTTTGCATTAAAGGAAAAAAAGATTACAAATGTGTGACGTTGTTCGTGTATAGTTGGTCCGACTAAGCGGCTATCCCTTGTATCCAATGTTCCCTTTAGCCATAATTTATTGTGTCTGTATGCGTGCGTACACACACCCACACACGCGTATATGTATAAGGTGTGTACAAAAGTTTCAAATATATGTACACACATGGATATACACATTTAAATAAACCAAATATAGGCATATACAAATATATGCGTGTATATATATATATATATATATATATATATATATATATATATATATATATATATACACGCATATATTTGTATATGCCTATATTTGGTTTATTTATATATATATATATATATATATATATATATATATATATATATATACACGCATATATTTGTATATGCCTATATTTGGTTTATTTATATATATACACATACATAGATACATACATGCATACATACGTACGTATCTATCTATCTACATATCAATGTATACACATATAGATATGTGTGTGTGCGCGCGGGTGAAAAGGTTTTCATTCAAGTTAAGTTTGGCTGGCTCATAAGCATATTACAATCAAGATCAATTCACTACAACAATAATAGTTTGCAAAACTACCTTGTTAACTTTTATGGTATATATATATATATATATATATATATATATATATATATATAGAGAGAGAGAGAGAGAGAGACAGACAGACAGACAGACAGACAGACAGAGAAAAGAAGAAGAGAGAAGACTGTGTTGCGCTTATTTTTTCAGCGCTTTAAATATCAGAGTGCAAAGTTTGGCTTTTAATCAGACGTGTTCATCAATTGCCGGCCACAAATATTATATTCTTTCTTTGTATCTATCTATCTATCTGACTGAATGATTGTAAATATTTACAAAAACTTAGTCTGGTTTAATGACACTACGGTTGAAACTCGAACTTGCTAGCTAGCATTCACATTCGAAAATCTACAACTAAAGTCTTGAACAAATGTGTCCGTGTCTGGTATGTTATATCTGGAATAGTGAAATGTAATCTGAAATAAGACTATTTTAGGGAGGCAGCGAGTGAGGATCGAACACCACCTTAATGCTCTGCGAGATGCATTTACTAACCACTGTCCTAACAAGCCTGCGGGCCTGAGTTGGCGTTCGTTTAGGTTCTACTTCGGCTAAACGCCTCTCGTGATTTCTTATATAACAATATTTTCTTGGAGTGTTCTGTCATAACAAGCACTGCTATCATAATTGCCACCACCATCCCGGGACCCATTTCTATTAC
Organism: Acanthosepion lycidas; assembly: GCA_963932145.1. Taxonomy (NCBI): domain Eukaryota; kingdom Metazoa; phylum Mollusca; class Cephalopoda; order Sepiida; family Sepiidae; genus Acanthosepion; species Acanthosepion lycidas. The sequence continues at coordinate 65,881,046 of OZ010590.1, read as the reverse complement.
GGTTACCATTGACAACAAACGACAGAATACACCCAACACAACCACCACGACCACCACCGGCCACTGTTTCCTCATAAGCGAATCTTTAGTACTTTTCTTTTTTCGTTTTTGTCAGTTTTTCCGATCTTCTTTTCTTTTCCCTCTCTTTCATTTTCCCTCTTTTTTCTCTCTCTCTCCCACCCTCTCTTTCTCTATCTGTCTATCTATCTTTCATATACTTATCTTTTTCCTTTGCTTCGTTTATGCATCATCTTCAGCTCTGTCCCGTTACTCACCCGGCCCATTGCATTCAGGATATTGCCCAGGCTGGAATTAATTAAGAATACAAATAATACTATATGCATATTCGTAAACATGGACGTAAGTCAGTATACGATTAAATAAACTCACACATATGCATATATATATATATATATATATATATATATATATATATATATATATATATATATATATATACATACATATATATATATATATATATATATATATATATATATATATATATATATATATATATATATATATATATATGAAAGGAACACTGCAAACCAAGTAGACAATTTCAAATAGGAGTTGTAAACTAGTTATTAACAGAAGTATTTTCTCTTTCACGGTAAAATAAATAAACGCATATATATATATA